>CM073586.1:89247632-89847632 GCA_037074715.1 Magnolia kwangsiensis
TCATTCATCATCTATTTTGATGATCTGAATCGTTCAACGTGTCCAGAGGGGGGTCGTGACCATCGCCAAGCTCGCCATTTGGTCCCATGCATGTGTACGCACATGAATAGTCAGAAAACGCAGGATGAACGGTGGAAGAAAAACATCACTAGACCGCACCAAAATTCGACAAAAATCAGTCCTTTCCGACTGAAATTTCTCCAAGAAACCAATGGACGGAGTGGATTTTATTGAAAACAACATTGTGTGGCCCACCGACCATCACAGCGAGCGTATGCGCTAGCTCTGTTCCGTAGCAGAGCTTGTGGGTGATCCTTGTGGGCCACCATCCGGTCTCAAAGGTCCAATCCGAGCCGTCCATCAGATTCCCATGGAGCTGCTTATTAATGCCTAAGTGACAGAATTGTAAAAGATCAAGAGGATAGAAGATCCAAGCCGTTGAACGCAATTCGGATGGCGAAGCACGTTATTTTGTGGGCCATACAGAACTCAATATAAAATGTCCATTCCCGGCCGTTTTTGTGTCCTGAAAACAGTGGACGGATTAGATGTCTCATCAGAACTTGACAGTGGGCCCCACCATCGTCACTGCGTAAGGAATACGCATTCCCTGTGTCAGCGTCCGAACGCAGCCGGCAATTGCGGGCTGTTCTATGATCACGACCATGATCAGATGATAGATCTGATCCGTCCATCGTGTAGGGTGCTCAAAAAAATCCCAGTGGACGCTCTCCTTTTCAACAGAAACCGGTGGAAGATGGTGGTATTTGCCTCCGTTTTCGGTGCGAAAACAGTTGCTGAGAAAACCGACTGATTGCTGTCAAACTAACTCCAACAACTTTCCACCGCCTGTAGTGCTGTATAAAAGGGAGGAAGAGAAGGGGAGCTGGAGGCTGGCTGAAACGTGAAGCTTGGAAGGAAGGCTCGAGAGACAGGAAGTATAGGGGAGAGAGTGGAAGCTTCAACGGTTTCCTTTTGTTAATTCTCTTTTTTCTTTTCCTCCCTTATACTTTTTTTTCCTATGGAATTTTAGCTGCATCATCTCTGTCAGCGGCTAGACCTCTTAGTTAGGGCTAAGAGGTGAAGCCTGTAGCGTGATGGGAGAACTCTATGCTTGTACTTTTTAGACTGAACTGATGATGTTTTGTTAATGAAATGTTCTCAGTATTTAATGGTCTGTTGTGACTGAAATTACAGTGGGTCTGCGATGACTTTGAATATTTTCTTTCCTTTTATGTTTATGACGTCAGGAAGCCTTGTTGTTCACTATAGTCTCCTGGGCATGGTCGGATGACGGTACCATTCCTAACTTTCATAGCATGTGATTGGTTGATAATTAGTGTAATTCTGTTGTTTGTCATAGTCTCCTGGGCATGGGTTGGTGATGGAATTCATTCTAATTCATATACCTTTCATCTCTTTGAAACTAAATCAACGACAGTTCAGTAAATTCCATAATTCTTAAAGCAGGCATAAGATCTCCCTGATCTCTACAAGTGGATCCTCTGAATCCCTAGTTCCCTTCCTCTGATTTTTCTTAAGTTTTAGAACAATTATTCCACCATTATTCCTTAAATTCTATTGGATTTAGATTTCATCTTAATCTAGTTCTAGTTCTGGTTAGTTTTAGATAACGTACAAGTTTCAGTCCCTTGGGATTTGACCTCGGTCTTACCGAGTTATTACTACATCACAACCCTGCACTTGGGGAGTGAACATCGTCCATCAACTGAAAGTAAGAGAACTCGTCTTCCTTGCTTAAGCTTGTGCCGCACGGCTCATCGAGCTCAGCACAACCTGCAACTACTGAAGAATCTGGGTGGTGTTTTAAAACACTGTCCTAGAGTGGGAGTGAGTGATCAACTCAGTGGGTGCTATTAGTCTTAAGTTACAACAGGCATCAATTATAATATGAATTTAATGAAAAGCAGATAATCAACAATACCTAGCAACTCTTATTTAAAATGCATGCATGCAGAATTATATGATGCATGCCCTCGCCACAACACTCCCTTGAGCGACTCCATCTAACGATCACGTATGTCAGCACTCCTTCATTGCGACCTCGACTTCCGAGTCACCACCCTAACTAATGCGATGCAATGCGATCGTGTTAGCCGAGTTGTTAGTTAAGTCCATTCATCCAGAAGGTTTGAGAATCTGATGCACCCTACATATCAATGCCCTAAGCTGATTGCGAGGCCAAGACCCCCCAATGCGTGAGGCCAAGACCTCGCGGTCCGTGATCCCGTCGGGTTCCTCATCCCCGACTTCAAGTATATGAGGAGTGCCAAGAGAAAGGGATAACTCGCGGTCACTACGGGGAGGCGCGACACCCCAGCGTAGGCCGACAGCTCAGACACAGTGTCCCATTCTACCATGCCCGGCTCACGAGGCTGTGGACCAATTTTCAGTGAGTTAATAATGGGCTGCAATGGTTGTAGGGTGATTCAAGTTCCATATAAATGTGAGCATATAGGGTTAACAAACAAGGTTGGTCAGACAGTAAATTAAACCGCAAGAGTCAGGCCAGTACGTGGCGGAACGGCATTGGGTGCAAGCAATCCATGTAATCTAACTACTGTCACCCACGCGCACTCGCCCAAATCCATGGGTTTAGCCTCGAGGTGGTCCTACCAACGGGGCCGCCTTCGCTCTCCTCGAATTACTGACCAACCCAAGGGTTTGAGAGGTGATTCAGAACATGCCAACTATCAATGCATCATTTAACATAAACAACACCATGTTCTCATGCCTTTCAACATAAAATTTTTAAATTTCTACTAACATGTAAAGCTAACAATATCATGAACAAGGTGTGTGTGTGTTGTGTGGGTGGATAAGGAAGTTAGGCACTTCCTACCTCCCTTAGATCTTAAATACACAAAAATTAATGAATCATACATGTTACAGGGTAAATCATATGAGAAAATCAAACAAGGCATGAGCATGCAATTGTTCATACACAAAGTCATGTGAGGGGCAAGAATAACATCACATGAGAGCCAAACATACAATTCTACAAACATGCAAGTCCTAGGATTTCTTTAGGTTCTCCTAATCATAGCATCTAAGCAACCAAAATCATTAAACACATACTAAAATTGATGCTAGGCCACCTAAGAGCCATAGTCCGCACCTATGGGGTCGTTGGAGTCTCGAACTGACCTAGGAAAGCTCGGATTTGGGGGTTGGACGGCCGGAATCTCTAGAGCATGCAATTGCATATTAGAATCTTGTGTAAATCCCTCCTTAGATCATGGGATTCAAGAAGAAAGAGATGGAGGATCTTACCTAGGAGATCGGCGGACGTTTCCTAGAGTTTTGATGATGGGTTTCCCTTGGAAGAGGATAGGGTGTTGATGGGGTTGATGCTCTTGGGCCCCACATGAATTTGGAGTCCACCTTGACTCTCTTCTTGCTCCTTTCCTCCCTCTTACTCCTCTCAATCGTTGGAGAACAGTGAGAGCTAAGAGGAAGAGATGGGTTGTTGGAGATAGAAGTAATGAAGAAGGGGCTTTGATTGTTAGAGGATGGTGGAGTAATGAGGGAGGGTTTGTTGTAGTAAAGAGGGAAGTTATGAGGGAGAGAGAGAGATAGATTGAGAAATGGGGAGTGTATGAGATAGCTAGGGTTTATTTCCCTAGAGTTGGGCTCCTTGGTCTTAGGTTTCAATGAATTTTCAAAATAGCCTCTTAGAGCTACTATTACTGTTGTGGTGGCCCCAACACTCCTCTGACCACCAAATTTAGTGTGCACGTGTCTCATAGCCCAATGAGGGGCTATATAAAATTTGAAAACAATCGAATAAATGGATATGAGATCTAAGTAAGCGATCCCGATCTACAAATGGCCCTATAGGGTCCATTCCGGTCGTTGGGGCAGTTCTGGTGGTCCCCTGGCCATGAAATTTATAGGATAGGTGGTTCATGGTCAGATGAAGGATCATACAAATTTTGGGGTCGATCGAATATTTGGTATGATCGTACGGGTCCGATGTGCGATCAACAGTTACCGTGCCACGATCGAGGCCCAGGTTTTGTTGACGTGCGTAGGCCCGCACATTAGACCTTCACCGTAAATTTAGAAGAAATCCGATAGCTGAAAAGCCTGGAGTCTCGATTTCATTTGTAAGTGTCAGATTCAAATTCTGGCATTGGTGGGGTGCATTTGGCCAGTGCCAGATCCCAGTTCTGGGTGTCCACTGGGTCTGAAGTCCGCGATGGACCTCAAGCCCAGTGAGATCTGGTGTTCTCTAAAGTTTTGTAATTTTCTGACCTTCCTGCGTCGCTGTGAGGCCTGCACGGGATGTTGCTAAGTACAAACGGTCATCTGGCTTGGCGGCCTTCACAAGACCCTATCATGACCTGTCTAGTCTACTCTAATGGGCTAATCCTAGGTTAATTAACTTGTGGTACCCCACCACAAGTGGCTTAAACAAATAGTCCTGTGGTAAATCCTACGTGGACGTCCCAGGACACTGTTGGTTGGACGGGACGTTACAAAGGTTGATTTGGTCTATTAGTTAAGATCTGAGCCTTATCTGACTCGGCTTCGGTTAGATTTGGGTCCTCTGTGAGTAAATCATGGGGTCACACCTAATGTTCAAGTGATCGGTCGAATTCGGTGGTTTTCTACGGTTGATTAATCGGACTTGTGTGGTTCTTTACTAGTATCACCCCTGTATAAACTAACATTGAATGCTAATAGTTATTAAGTGACGTTATAAGTTAATTAATAAAAAAAATATTAAGGATTTTTAAAAATCTAAAACAGTGAAAATTTTGGGATGTTACATGTGCACAAGGTAAGTGTCAAGTATGCAATACAATGTCATAAATCATACAATATCGGAATAAGCGAAAATACTGACAAGATCGTAAATCATACAATATTAGAATAAAGGAAAATATAGTGGTAAGTCCATGAGTGCCATCAACTGTACCAAGGCTATGCGATGCAAGGCATGAATACTAACAGCCATATCAATGCAGAAATATAGCAACCCAAAATGTTAAATGTTGCGGATGCAATGTAATATGTGGTGCGGATAAAATGATCAAGTTGGAGTGAAGTCGAGATGATAGTACGTAGTATCATAGGTTATGAGGTCCATCATAAGGGACTTCTATCCAAACCAACTCCATACCTAAATTTGGATAACCAAACTCAATGTAATAGACTCCTGATCTTAGGTTAGTCGCACGCCCCAACCGAAATTCTTGTCATTACGAAGATACACAACAATTATTTACGAACCACCAACCTGAGTGGATAGTGAATGAATGAATGAGTATGCAACTCCTACTCAATAAGTCCACATATTAATATAGTTCCTCTTTGAGAAATCACTGGGGTCTAGTACACTCCGAACCAGATTGTGCCCTATTGCGCGCAACAAGGTGAGTGGACGAGACCTTACTATCTGCCTGCCGATATCGTGCCCGGCTCGTCGATAGCGGACTCATTCCTTGAGCTGATTAAGTCAGTCTAGTTTTACCCCCTCCTCTCGGGCAGGTAATGTCGCACTCCCTTCCAACAGACCACAACATAGTGGGAGACGCAGCCTAATAGTGGGAGATGTGGCCTAACAGTATACGACCCTTATGTACTCATGCATCCACTCGGTTTAGGCGTTGGAGCAACCTCTGGTACTAAGAGGGTTCTGAAACTTTCACCTAAAGATATCTATAACACCCCATGTAGAACAGATTTTCAGTATCCCATCTGGTCATCCACGATATGTTTGTGAAGGCTACGACCCTGATGTCACTAGGGCGTACGGTAATCATAATCACACAATGCGAGATGCATGAGTCACGCAGTCTAATCATGCATCAACCCTGAGCATATCATGCACTCGTGTGGGGAAACTCCGCCTATTAGGCAGTCCCATGAACAACCTATCCTATGGCATATGCAATGGTCATCCACATCTCATAACAAACACGCATATGATATGTATAGATATGTATCATGATGCTATGTTGTCACATACTCATAGTCAGCATCGATAACAGGCATCAATAATCTGCTTATCAAAGGACCTAAGGGAAGGTCACAATGAGGACATTTAACCATCATTGCCCATTTATGTGGACATTTAACAAACATTGCTCCTAAGGAGTGGCCCACATAGAGCCAAACATATAGTGGGCCCATGACCTCACACCATGGCCTAGTATACATCACACTAGGCTATTAATACATCACATCGGGTCTCATCAATGACCACAATTATATCACAATGGACCTCATACAATCTCAATGGGCCACATGCAATCACAATGGGCTATATACAAGTCTCAATGGGCCACCTGCAATCATGATGGGCCACATGCAATCATAATGGGCTACATGCAATCTCAATGGCCTTACACAAGGGTCTCATACATCAAGCGGGCCACATCGCACGGGCCTTACACATCACATCAGGCCTCATCATATGGGCCTCATATACGACACATTGGGCTGCATCATATGGGCCTAAAATACACCACTATGGGCCTCTCACACGGGCCTAATACACATCACTATGGGCCTCTCACACGGGCCTAATACACATCACTATGGGCCGCATCATATGGGCCTAACACTCATTGCTATGGGCCACATCACATAGGCCTAACACACACCACTATGGACCACTCACATAGGCCTAACACACATCACTATGAGCCGTATCACATGGATCTAATACACATCACTATGGGCCGCATCACATGGGCCTAATACACATCACTATGGGCCGCATCACACGGGCCTAATACACATCACTATGGGCCACTCCCACGGGCCTAATACATATCACTATGGGCCTAACACTCATCGCTATGGGGCGCTCACATGGGCCTAACACACATCACTATGGGTGTAACACCCCGGATTTTTGCCAACCTGAAATTAGACATCTTTAGGCAATGGGTCAACCATTTCACTCTCATTGATCAATCCCAAGGTCTAAAAATTAATTTTTCCCTGTTTCTTTCAAAATCTCACCCTTCACCACCTCATTCTTCGAATTTCTCTAAGTACTTCCATATTAGACACAAATCCTCAAGTCTAAATAGTAAAGACCACTAATCCTAAGGTCTTCATGATGAAGAACCTAAAACACTAATAGGATCGCAGTTTCGCCAATAGGCGAAGTCTACACAACTCGTTCGTTTCGATCGAGTTCATAATGCATCTCAGGTTGTGTGAGGCGACCTAAGTAGCCAATAGGTTGTTAGGAGGCGGGTTTGTGATGATCCTAGGATAATTTCAAACCCTAAAATGCATGTCCTTGGGTTTTGGGGCAACCACAATCCTTAAACTCAATCGCTAGGGCTTAAAAACTCCGTTTCACTCAATTCATTCAAAATCTTTCCTCTCACCACCCCATTCTTCAATTCTTTCTCAGTCTTTTTATGGTAAGCATTAATCCTAATTTGAAAATGATATAAAATCATACTTAGATAAAATTTTACAATGAATAGTAAAAATACGTGAAAATTAGCCTTTTGTCCATTCCAAATTTGAAATCTTTTGTAACAGATGGGTTAGTTGGATAGATTAGCTTCTCGTACCCCAAAATCATATGTTACATGACATATAAGTTCATTTTAGTTTACAGACTGACGCTGGAACACCCCAAATAGAGTTTTGGGCCTCTCTAGGCCAAACCACAATGAACCAAGGTGCGCTCCATACTTTTTTGGGACCCTGGGGGTAGGGGGAACCCAGCCCATATGGCCACCATCACCGGTTTGAGATTTCATCAACGATGTCATCTCCGATTCCGCGATGCATCGCAAGTGAAATCACCGGTTGGGTCCGTCCTTTGGGCTGGAGGTGTTTGGGGTGTTGTATAGCCCCCTGGTATGCGGGCCGAACCTTGAAACCCCCTAAAAGAAGTACTTCCTTCACAAAGTGACCCTCCAGGCTCTCCTTTCACTCCAAATGTTTGAGTTTTCGTAAAAATCACCCCTCCAAACTCTTCCTTCTTTCGTTTCCAAATACCCTCACTCCACCCTTCGAATATCATCTCAAACAGAGATCATTATAGGCTACTTCCTTTAGAAATCTAATGAGAATCACCTAGCGCTGCACTAGACGACCTGTGAAATTCGCACCAATCACTTTCAATACGATCTGCTAGAGCCAAATACGATACCGTAAAGCCTGGGATCAAACTCTATTCCCGATTGCTCTCTGGAGCACCTTGAAAACTTTGTATCGGCTCTGTACCGCACATTGGAAGTCCGATTATCCCGAACTTAGACAATCCTGACCACCTAGTTGGACTTGACGTTCATCTCGAAAATCAAGTCCAACTGATGTCCTGACGCTATTTTACTGGGTTCGAAGTGAAGAGAGTGAGAAAGGGGTTAGATTTGGAAATTTTAATTTAAATCTGGCACGTGACTTGGTGCGTTATTATTAAGCATTCTGACCGTCAGAATTCAGCCAAATTACACCCCCAGATCAGGAAAATTTTTTCTTTAATATCATGAGACTTGTATACCTGATCTAGGTGCGATAACCGCTGAACTGAAAATGGACCGCCACGTGCGATCTACGAACTCTACCAGACTAAAAATGGGGTGTGGACAACATCCAGAGACCATGAGCTTAAGTCCGATCGCATTTAGCCAGGGGACCTCTCGAACTGCCCTTTTGGATCGAAATAGCTCCGTTTTGGTTATAATTTAAGTGTACTTTGTTCCTAAGCCTAATTTGGAAATGTTTGAGCTTATAAAAAGGTTTTAAATCCTCTCATATCTCTCCCATCCGAATTTGGAATAAGCCCTAGATTGAGAGAGAGAGAAAGTGAGAGATTTTGAGAGAGTGGTGGGAGAGATTTTCCTGCCACCTGCTGCTACTACTGCACGTGCTTAAGCGACGTATTCCAATCACTTTGTTGGTGATTCCGACGCTTTTCTAGGTAAGGAAAACCCTGTCCACTTGCTGATTTAGCATTCCGTCAAATCAAATAGCAAAGTAGCTGATATAACTTGTGAAATAGGTTGCCTGTTCGCCGTAGACGAAGCGTATACGCTCCGTTCGAAACGATATACATTTATGGTAAAAGGTGCGGATTTTAGACGCTTTGATTGACTGATTTCAAAGCTTTCAATGTCGTTTAATAGTATATTATCGACAAGCATGCCGTTTGACATGTAGAACATGTTGTCCGTTTTTCGTTTTGTAAACGTATGGTAATTATGAGATTTAGGGTATTTTAGGCATTTATAGAAAATACTGTATACGTCCGTATTTTGCGAAAATGCTTGACATGTAAATTTATCGTGTTATGATATTATATATGCATGTATAATCTGTTTGGCGAAGAGATTCGCCCTAATGCGCACTTTGGGTCGACATACGCTATGTAGACTAAAGTATGTAGACTAAGTGTTTGTATAAATGTTTGTATTAGTATGTATTGGGTAAATGGTGTTGTGAATTAGTTTTGAGATCGAATTTTTAATCAATATGCTGATATATATGATTTCCACCATGTTGCCTATATGAATTGATTTCATTATATGTATGGAATACATGTGTTAGTTGATTTACTTACATGGTATGTTATAACACGTTGTCAACATGCTTGTATTGTTGTATTTCATTTCTGTTACTCACATATGATTACTGATGTTGTGCACAAATGCTTGGGGCTATACGTTAGTCCTGGCAGTCGGTAATGGATTGAATTCGTGGTTGGCTTCTATTTGCCACGAAGGACGCGTCGATGAACACGAGTCGTGTTTTGGATTGGCGGCAGTGGTTAGGCCACACGAAGTGTTTTATACACTTCATGTCGCTCAGCTTGAGATGCGCTCGTGCTAGTTGAGCCCGTCAAGTAACCCGACTGGCCATTGTATGTTCACCATATATGAGTCATAACTGTTTGAACCTAGGGTACTGAACTTACCATTGGAAACCCTGTTAACCATGGTACCTTGATCCATAAAGACTCATGAGTCGGGCATGGTGGTATGGGACACCGTGGTCGAGCTGTCGGCCTACGCTGGGGCCACAAACCTTCCCGTAGTGACCAGTGAGCACCTTACTCTAAGCAGATTATGGTGGTATGAGACACTATATTCTTGCTGTCGGCCTACACTGATCAGGTGACGAGCCTTTTGTAGTGACCTTGAGTTTATCCTGACACCGCATGGGGGCGATAAGTCCTGATGCAGTCTTAAGGATAATTAGGCCTGTATTGATAAGGTGATGGGGGAGAGGTGCAACGAGTGCGAGCAACAGCCCTGACAGCCCTTACAGCGACCTACAAATATAACATTGTATGAGATTGCTACGAGTGACGACCCTAGACAGGATCTGTGTTGGGATTGATATAAGCAAGGTACCCTAGTTTCCCAATCCTGCTGTATGAAAAAGACTAATAATAACTCGGTAATCATATCACCATCACATTGCATGTGCCTGGAAGATGTGGAGCACTGTGGGAAGAAAGCATGCCGCGGGCGTAAGATGGTGCCGTATGAGGGAGATCGTCAGTGAGGGCATCCATCATGTCATGTCATATTGCATTAACAACAGTATTTAAGAATGTTTGATTTATTACTTTACTATTATCGCATGATTGATTTGATAACATGCTAATCTCTGCTCTATTATTCCACTGAGTTGATCACTCACTCCCACGTCATGGGATGGTGTTTCCGGACACCCACCAGTTCCTATTTTAGTTGCAGATGATGGCGCTGCTTGTGAAGCGGAGCCGGACTTGATGATGATAAGGAGGATCCCTCCTTTATGCGTGTTCTGATCGACGGGATTTCAGGGAGGTTGATTAGATGCCTTGATACTTGTCATTTTATAGTATTAGAGCACTCATGTATATTCTTTTGATCATTTTTGGAGTATACATGTATATATATAACCTGGTAACATGTTCACACTCTGGAGACATACAACAGTTTATATAGGTTATACATACTATCACAGTCTTCCGCTTGCTAATTTAATGGTCTCTAGAGTATGATATGATGTTTTGGATTAATCCCAATCTTGTTTAATGCCTTTTTATAGATAACATACATTTAACATTATCTATGTTTCATAAATAACATTTTGAAACTCGAGAGTTGGGTTTCTACCCGACCACCGATTTTCGGGATGTTACAATGGGCCACATCACATGGGCTTAATACACATCATTATGGGCCGCATCACATGGACCTAATACACATCACTATGGGCCACTCACATGGGCCTAACACTCATCACTATGGGCCTCATCACATGGGCCTAATACACATCACTACGAGCCTCTCACATGGGCCTAATACACATCAATATGGGCCGCTCACATGAGTCTAACACTCATCACTCACATGGGCCAAAAATATAAACAGGTAGGCTCCGCACATGGGCCAAAAATACATCATGATGGACCTTAACAAATAGGCCGAAAATACATTACAATGGGCCTTACCAAATGGATCGGGAATACATCACAATGGGCCTCAATATACAACAAGTGGGCCTCATTGCATGGGCCTTAAACACATCAAGTAGACCTTATTGCGTGGGCCACACAAGCATCTCATTGGGCCATACATATGAGTCATGCAAACATCAAATTGGGCCTCTTATATGGGCCACTAAATGCATCATAATAGTCCTTGAATACATCACTTTGGGCCTAAGCAATCAGGCCACATAAGCACCACGTCAAGGTGGGCCTCGCACGTCCCAGATGGGCCCTACCACAATGGATAGCTTGGATCAGCATATACATCATGTGGGGGCCACGTGGATGGGCGGCATGAATATACAATACCTCATAAGGTGGGCCTCACGTTGTCAGCCAAGACAGGTGGATAAAGTGGCTGTAAGGTTCACCAAGGTGGGTCTCACTGTCAGGACGGTGAGATCACATCGCATACATCATTGGGGGGGCACACCCATCCAACAAACAGGGTGGACGGCATAACTGGAATCACATACACCAGGTGCGGCCACACGCCACACGTAAAGACGGACGGTGTAGATAAAACATATAGATTAAGGTGGGTCCCACCTTCCCACACGTGTGGGTGGTCCACAATACAAAACTGATGGACGACGTGTATGAAACACATACACCATGGAGGGCCCCACCCATCCACCGTCCAGACGGGTGGTGTAGATTATAGAATACATAAATCTAGGTGGGTCCCACCTACCTACATGTGTCACACGTGTGGGTGGGCCCACTCCATCCACAAATGGATGACATGAATAAAACATATACAGCAGGGTGGGTATCCACGTCCCTCAGCAGGGACGGTGTGGATATAATATATAATATATATAAATCAAGGTGGGTCCCACCTACCACACATGTCACACGTGTGGGGTGGGCCCACCCCACCAATAGATGGACGGCGTGAATACACAACATACATCATGGTAGCCCACAGCACACCGTCTGGTGAATATACAACATACATCATGGTAGCCCACAACACACCATCTAGACGGACAGTGTGAATAAAATACATCACGGTGGTCCCTCAGCACCGTCCAACCATTGTCCATGTAAATCAGCACCACCCATACATTGTCTATGTAAATCAGCACCGTCCAACCATTGTCCAGCACCATCCAACACTGTCTGTATGGTGTGGAGGAAATAAATACATTACGTGGGCCCCATGGTAGATGAACGGTTTGGATATAACACACCACATGTGGGACCCACAACTTGCTAACGTCAATCCAGCGATGGGTCCCACCATCTGGACGGCTTGAATATAACATAAACATATCACGTGGGGCCCACAAAACTTGCTAACGTCCATCAGCAAATGGGTCCCACCATCTGGACGGCTTAGATATAACATATACATCACGTGGGGTCCACAACTTGCCAACATCAGTCAACAGATGGGTCCAACCATCTGGACGGCTTGGATATCACGTGGATCATGGTGGGCTCCACAGTGATAGATGAAACACACACGCCATGGTGGGGACCCACCGTCCAAGTTGCTGGACGGTGCGGATGCACCACATACATCAAGTGGGTTCCACCATGATGGATGGCGTGGATACACCACATGCATCACGGGGGCCACATAGCATTAAGAGAGAGAGGGAAAGAGAGAGAGACGAACGTGAGAGGGGAGGGACCTCACCACCATGGGCCCTCCCTATACATTGCATACCTCAAGATGAGTCCCACCATATGTGGGCCCTTAAATCATAAAAATAAAAATAAAAATAAAGATCACCCATCGTCGATGTCCTCTTCCTTCTTCCGCCAACATGATATAGAGCTCCAATGGATGGATTTTAATAGTTGAGATGGACTTTGGATGGTAAGAAGGTGGGCCACACCAAGCTCTCTCAAGGAGGTTGGGACGTTTGGATTGCTTGAGAGAATGAGAGAGATGAGAGATGTGAGTGATGGGTGAATGATGGATGTACTTGATAGAGGATGGGTTGTAAGAGAGAGAGTTAACTTTAGGGTTGCTTGGAGATGGGGTGTGAGGTGATATGTACTTGACATGAGATATGATTGATGAGATTGATTTAAAAGCTCTCTTGGGTTTTGCAATTGCGTAGCGTTTTTCCTCGAATTGAACGCGGGCCCACATCTCCTGGCCTGGGTATCGCCTCAGCGAGTGAAGCATGACATCGGAACTGCGGCGACGATGCGATCGCAAAGGTACAAGTCTCGGATTGAGTTGACTCAGGAATACGGGATACACCTTAGGATTACACATAAATGTTATCTACGCGTCGTGGGTCACCGAAATCTGACCGGGAAGACCGTGGAAGTCTACAGAATGTACAGACTAGGATACGGGTCTTACATGAATTAAAACTTTCATGACCCCGTGAAGTGAACATTCAATCCTCACTATTTTCCATCGCATGACTCACTTAAGTTATGGATTTAGCTCATTTCTTGGCTCATGTCCTAACATGATTTGACAAAAACAAATGAACATGGTGAATTTCTCACAAATATCACAGTGGGCCTCACCCAACTTCTCCCCACTAAAAGCTCCTACGAAAGGCTTTCCTGGCAATAGTAGTAAATATCTCACTATTGTTATTTAGGTTTATTTGATTTTCAAAAGGTATTTTCAACTTAAAACTAGAGGTGGGCAAAATGGACTCGATCCGGCGGATCCAACCCGATTTGACCTGATCCGTCCCGATTCGAATAGAACCAATGGCTTGGATCAGTCAGGTTTAGGTAGGATTGGTCAGATCCGAACAACGATCGGATTGGATTCGAGTAAGTAGCAAATCCGACCGAGCCGAAATAAAATCCGATCCGATTTGATCCGGACCGCACTGGTGTAGTAACTAGTAAAAAAAACCCCACTTAACCCATCTCTCTCTTTATCTCTCTCACATACAGAGATTCATCAGCAATGGCGTCTGTAAGCAACATCACACCCCAACGATTCCTCGACATCTCAAGACCCACATTAGGTACAAAACGCAACTTTGAATTCTCATCAAAGGCACGAATTACCATAAATGATCTCTTAGGATCCTCTCTCCCAGGCTGGTGTAAACACCGCAACGCTTCAAAATCCCATCTTTTTAGCTTTAAAAAGAAAACTCGAAAGATTGGATCCATCGCATATAGGTACCGGTGGAAGGATTGGCTACTCCCCTTAACACCAGCTTGTGGCTGATGGTCGGTGCTCTGTGTACCCCACCATGATGTATGTGTTTCATCCATTCCATTCATCCATTTTATAGATCATTTTAGGGCTTTATATATATAAAAAATGATAGGGATATAAATCTCAGGTGGACCACACCATAGGAAAACAATAATGATTGAATATCCACCATTATAATCCTCCTAAGGCCTATTGTACCGTTTATTTGAGATCTAATCTGTTGATTAGGTGATAAGGACCCAAATGAAGCGAAACAATAAATATCAGCTTGATAAAAAAAATTTATAGCCTCCAAAACGTTTTTAATGGTAAACGTTCATTCAACACTATTTCTAATAATGTGGTCCCACTTGAGATTTCGATATACCTCCTTTTTTTTTCTAATAACATAAAATGACTTATCAAAATAGATGGAGGGCATGGATGAAACACACACATCATGGTGGGGTCCACAGAGCACCGACGACTGGTGGCAAGGGAGTAGCCAGTCCGTTTCTAGTACGACACTACAGCTGTACTGCCGCGCCGTGCGCTCCTCGAGCTCCGAGTTGTACGAATGGTTCAAAGGAGATCAGAGTTTTATGGGCCCCACAGTGATGTATTTATTATATCTACACTGTTCATATATTTTTATAGATCATTATAGAGCATTATTCAAAAAATGAATAATATCCAAAAATCATCTGGACCACACCACAAATAGCAACAAAGAATAATTTTCACTGTTAAACCATTCATGTGGTCCACTTGATAGTCAGATTTGTCTTATTTTTCGTCTTAAGCCTTAAGACGAGCTTTCCAAATGGATGAATGGTTTGGATATAACACCTACCCCATGATTAGATCCACGGAACTCGCAAACGTGGATCACAATTCAAATTCACCCTGCGCATGGCGTGCTTGCGTGAAAAGCAAGGAAACATCATCATGAAGAGCAAGTAACTTTAAAAGTTAAATAAAAACGTATACATGTAGACTGAAAGTTCTTTCAGAGCCATGTGGGGCCCACCTTGATGTATATATTTCATCTACGCCGTTTATCCATTTTGAAATATTATTTTAGGCATTTAGCACAAAAAAGAGGTTAAAGGTTAACTTAGACCACACCATATGAAATAATTTGATTAAATTTATACTGTTCGAATCGTACTCAATCTGATCAGGCTCGGTTTTCCTGATCGAGTCGGACATGGTTCGGGTAAGATCAACCAGGCATCGGATCGGTCCGAATCAGGTGACCCGGATCCGATCTCGGATCAGATCGAGTTCAGGCCTAACCAGTGAAATTTCGGATCGGATCGAGTTATACCTAATCCAATTTGATTTGGACCGATGCCCAACTCTACTTAAAACTTAGTTCAGAAAAAAATTAATTTAAATATGTGAAATCCATCGTGTATATGTGATACATCTATACTGATTATCCGTGTGCATAAGCCCAAATTTAAGGCAGATCCAAAGCTCAAGTGGCCCACACCATGGGAAAGAGTAGGTTGAACCCCCAATGTTTAAAACCTTTACAGCCTACTCTTTCATGTGGTGTGAGCCACTTGAGCTTTGTATCTACCTCAATTTTGAATTCATGCTTTTAAAATCATCCCACAAAATGGATGGATGGCATGTCACATATATCATGGTGAGCCCCATATAAAATTCATACCCTCCTTAAATTTAATATTTTAAAAAATGAGCAGTTATTGTCAACATAGAAAAAATTATAAAAATTATATTAAAAATTTAAAGAACAAACACCCCTTAAAAGTATGGGAATTGTGCATATGTTTTATTTACATTGTCTATCCATTTTATTGAATAATTTTAATTAATAAACCCAAAAATGAGGCAGAGCTAATGCCCACGTGAACGACGCTATAGGAAAATGTGAGGATTGAATGAACAGTGAAAACCTCTAAGGCTACAAAAGTTTTGGATTAAATTGATATTTATATATTTTTGTCCTTCATCAAGGTCTATGCCACCATATGAAGAGGTTGGATGACAAATAAACATTATGGTGGGCCTACTAAGGCTTAAACGATAGTGTTATTATCACCATGTCTTCATGTGGTGTGGTCTACTTGAATCTCCCATTTGCTTTCTTTCCGACTCATGCCCTGGAATAATATGTTAAAATGAATAGACAGCTGCGATAAAACGCATATATTACGGTAGGCCCACATAGTTTTTGATAAGATTTCTTGTCTTTAGAAAAGTCCTAATGGAATGCAGATGGGTGATATCCTCGAGAGGACCTGACTAGAGTTGTACATGTCATTTCAGCAAAGAACCCAGGAACGAGACAAATCCAAAGCACAGGCGGACTAAAAAACAACCGTGACAATGACATCACTGTTGAAACCTTCCCGGGGCTCACCGTGTCACTTATTTACTATCCAACCTGTTCATATGGCCGCTGTAAAAAGTTTTCAATGTCAGGCATTTAATCTCGGCCGTAAAAAGTTTTCAATGGTAGGCATTTAATCTTTACTATTTCCTTTAGGGTGGTCCACTTAAGCCTTCTACTTGCCTCCTTACTGGGGTCATCCCCGGATATGATCTTCCAAAATGGATGAACCCTGTGGATACAAGCATACATTATGGTAGGCTCCACAGAACCCCTGCCTAGTCTGTCCGTCTCTAGTCATATGCTGGTGGGGTATACTCATTATTCAATCCGCGTCCGTTTTGATGGGGATAGTACCCAATTCGCGTTGGAGATTAATGGACAGTTGAAGAAGAACGAAGACGGTTCATATTCAATGTACACATCACATGTGCCCCATAAGATGAATAGACCACCCTGATTATGGCGCCATTGAACATAAAAGGTGGGACCCACCTGGTGTACGGCTTCGGTTTTATACACGTTCTACGCAGGAAAACACAGCCTGCAGGTAGGATTGGGCTGGACTCGGATTCGGTAGTGATCTCTCCAGTACTGAGTGTGTCGGTGCTGTAGGCTCAACTTGAAATTTTGTACACGTGGGGCCACATTGATGCATGCATTTAATTATAAAGTTCATCCATATATACTATTTACACGTGACATTCTGATTATATTATGTAAGTGATTGGCATTCGTTTTGAATTGGGTCTGCTGATTACAATCTCATGGTTCACTAAATATAATTTTGTTTAATTCAATGTTTTCCCATTGTAAATATATTACCCTAAATATTGCATTGAATAGCTACAATACCATGATGGTATTTCCAAACATGAAATTATTATGTAATAATGATGTTAATTACAACTAATACAAGTTAATATTATTCAGTCCTACTCGCCAAACATGCCCCTAAAAACTTTCAAATGCATACAAGTTTTAGATCAAATTGATATTTATGGTTTCCTTAAATCAGATCTGTGTGACCTGATCATGAGGTTGCCATGCAGTTTGGCCATAGAAAGTTTTTAATGGTGGCCATTCAACCACCGTAGCCTCTGGTGGTATGGTCCACTTGAGATTTGGATCTGCCTCATTCCCTGGGTACATGCTTCGAAATAAGCTGAAAAAATCGAAGGACGTCATAGATAAAATATACACACTCTGGTGGGCCCACAGCACCGACAACCTTGGTACTGGAATGGTCACTACCGAATCCGAGTCTGTCCTAAGTCGGGGTAGTTTCGTAATTATAAGATAAAAAAGGGGGCGACTCTTGTGGGACTGAGCGTGCCTTGACCACGTGAGCGAGATCTTCCGCTTTTACTTTTGGGAGATGATACGGTAGATCCGAAAGAACTGAACCACGGTACATCCATCTATCCACACTACACACACCATGGTTCTGCAATCATCTGATCGGTCCATCTCCTGAAATATATTACAGATAGTCCAAACAAAAAATACTAAATAATAAATTCCATTACTTACCTTCACTTTCTCATTCGACACATAGATCATAAATTACTTATTTTACTACCGTTAATCTTAAAGTCACTGATCAGAACTTCCTCCCATCCAATGGTTATTTTTAACTAAATCCAAATGAACGGTCCTGATTGACAGTTCCTTCACACGTGTACTGAAGATAGACGTCTCTACGATATCAAAGTTACACAGACTCTAACACATCATACCTCCTATGCTTTTTTGCTGCTTTTAGAAAGTAAGTCGTTTTTACATGAATTATTGGATATTTGTTTATTTGGATTCAGCCAATCGGCAGCCTTTGTTTTCCGTTCGCCGTCTGCGCAGAAGATTGCAGAAGATCTCATAGGAATTATTATCTTAATCATTGATAATGACGATTTTGCCCCTCTTTTCAAAGTCAAACAAGGTAGGGAGAAGAAAAAATAATTATACAGTACGTGCTGAAACAATCGAAATACCGTAGACCCATCTCTATACAGAACATTTGGCACAATGATCTGTCAATCGGAACCATCCAAAAAATGGAAATTACTATGGATGGATATATTCAGTTTCAAATTGAATTATGACCGTTAAGTATTTTTTTCCTCATTTTTAATTTTATTTTAAGTGATAAACGTCTATAATTGATGCATATATTTTTATTTTAATTTATTTTGGAATCTATAATGGGAGGAAATATATGGACGGTTATGATTGATACATCAGCTGTCCGTGTGTTATATTGAGAGATGGATTTACCTTAATCTTGTTCGTCCGGTTCTACCTTATTGTTTCCTCGGGAGTAGCAGTCACGTGAATGTTTTTACCAAATGACCATCATATCCCGTGTCCATGTTGGCTTCTCGTGGATCCATCTTCACCTTACAAAAATGCTCTTATTCGTGGATGTTAGCATGTAGGTTCATCTAGACCGTCCAGAAATTTTTAGCAACCTGTGGTTGCATTGTATCGTGAAAAGAATGCTTGATTGCATGATTTTAACCGTCCAATTGTGGCCATCGATGGGGTTGTAAAAGAAGAATGGTTCGATGGTCCAGATTAAGCCTTGATCGGCATGATCGATTCAGATTGCGTAGTGTAGCACACCGCACGGACTTATACTGAAAAGCTCTATGGGCCCAGAACGATGTGTGTGTTTTATCCCTGCAGTCCATCCAGTTGGCCAACTCATTTTATGGTATTAGGAGAAAAAAAAAAAAAAAATAAAGTAGATCCAAATCTGAGGTGGACCACACTACGAGAAACAATGGTAAATTCAACACTCGCCGTTAAAAAATGGACAAAAGGAATATACAACCATCAGTTTGATTCAAAGCTTTTGTGGCCCCCAAAAATTTTGTAACGATAGGTATTAAATCACCAGTTTCCTATACTGTGGTTCACTTGAGATTTGGATCCGTTCATTTTTTTAATAAGGCAAAATGGACGGAAGGCATGGATAAGTGGGGCCCACAGCTATTCCTACGTTAGAGAATCTGCGTTTACGTTTGTGCATGCAAATGGACCACGTGCCACTGGCAAATTATTCCATGTATGTACAATGTGGAAGCGGATTGGCTGGTGTACCACCACCAACCTGGCTGGTGTGTTGAGGTTACCAAGTTTTGTGGATCTCATCATGATATATGTGTTATATCCAAACCGTTTCTTCATTTGGTGAGCTCTTTGTAAGGGTTGAGCCAAAAAATAAAATAAATCTAAAGTTCAAGTGAACCACACTGCAAAAAGCAATGGATGATTGAACCTCTATCATAAAAACCCTTTTGAAGATCACAGAAGTTTTGGATCAATATCATATTTGTTTTTCTTCTTCATATATATCTATGTCACGTTATTAACATATTGGATGAAAAATAAATATTATGGTGGGCTTAATTATGAATGTTTCAACGGTGTGGTGCGGCCAACTTGAGCTTTGGATGGAATTATTTTCGATTCATGTTATAAAATGATCTCTTCCATTCTAATAAAAATACATCATTGTGGGGCCATGTAACTTTGATTTCATCTAAACCGTCCATAAAAAAGCCCAAGGCCCGTATTCGCACGAGTGTGGTACACCAGCCAATCCACTTCCGTACAATGTTGCCTGCGAAAATATTGTAGCTTGAGAAACATACAAAGACAAGAGATTCAGACCCTTGATGTCCAAACCTAGAATGCCATTGTCCAAGCACATCTTCTTTAGTGAAATTGTCTTCGTTGAAAGAAAATTAAAGGTGACAGCCTCTGAAAAATGTCATAAAAGTAGTCATGAAAAAAAAAGCTTAAAACAGTCTTATACGGCACTTTCTCGTGATTTATCTGATCAACTTTACCTTTGGATGGAGAGTGACCAATCAAGCTTATATATCCCTTGTCTTCTCTATCTTAAGCAATAGTATGGTATCACCACCGGAGTGCTAGGTTAGGTCAGGTGGAAGATCAAACTCGGCCAACCCTAGACAACATGAGGACCCAACCCATAACCTAATTTGACCCAATTTCCAATATAAGGTGCCTAACCTGACCCAATTACTTAATATTCAACCCAACCTGATCGAAATATATGTCATTATTTCTAAACTAACGGACGCAGATTTCCTGTGCAAGGATGCTAGGTGCGGCCCACCGCCATATTTGTGGGAAATTTATCCTGTTCATCCGTTTTGCGAGCTCATTTTAAGACATTCGACTAAAAATGAGGTAGATCCAAAACTCAAGTGGGCCACACAAGAGGAGAAATTGGGGAAAAATGACTACCGTTGAAAATTTCCTAGGCTTCACCTTGATATTTATATGCCATCCAAACCGTTTATAAGGTCATTACTATTGGGATGAAGTGAATATATATATAGCTTGATACAAAACTTTTATGGCCACAAGAATGTTTCAACGATTTTCATTGAATCCCCCTTTTTCCACTTGAGTTTTGGATCTACCTTATTTTTGGTCTGATGTCCTAAAATGAGCTCGCAAAATGAACGGATAGTGTAGATTTGCCACAAACATGTAGGTGGGCCCCACCTAACATCTTTGCAAAGGAACTTCCTGCAAAAGGCTTTAGCAGGAAATCCACATCCCAAACTAACATGACTTGGCCTGAATTCGATCAACTAGAACCCAATCCGAATTTATATTAGGTGGCCTTTTCAACATGAATCCAAACTAATGACCTTGAGAACCCTATTCATCACGACGCAAAATCGGGTTGGGTCCATTAGGTTCAAGTTAACTTGAACCTAAGTTGTAGCCCTTGTCATCACCATTTAGACCATGATTGGAAATTATACAATGAGATTAATGACAGTGGGAATGCTGAAAAGTAAGCCAATTTAAAACTTATAGAAATGAAATTATTTCAATTGTGAAACCATGATCATCATTTTTATTGCATGAAAACACACACAAGGACGAAGATGAAGGCTGCTAAAGATGTTTATTCTTGACCATGAGGGAGGAGAATACTATATACACAATGAGATTTCTAAATTTAGTAGACTAGGAATTCTAAATGTGAAGAAATTTCTTTGGAGCAAAGGCTTGAGAGGATAGTGAAGTGTCTCAAACCAAAATTATACACCTATATTTTATAAACTTTCATCATAAAAATGTCCTAGTTAGAAAAACTAACTCAGAATATTTCTTATATTATGGTGGCAATGAAGTATGTAGGCTTACCATACTCACTCTAATGAGAACTTAATCTACACCTTCCAATAAACCTAGTGTGAGACAATCCTCCTTAGGGGATGACATCACACCAAATCACAAATGCACTAGAAATGATTTGTGCACATCGTAATTGCTTGTCCGATACTGTTTAATTTCATCACAATTGAGCATTTTTATTCCATATGTGCACATGCATAAATTCCAAGCTTCGATCATAACATGCACTTAGCCACTTTCAATATTGAATGAATTTTGTCTTGCCAAATTTGATTAATCAAAGCCTGTTGAAAATATTAATATAAAAACATACAAATATTAAAAAATAATAATTCATAATAAATTCTAATCGTCGGTTTAATCCAATGCCTTAGATATGTCTCATATGTATCATCATTATTGGGGATTTTGACCTGCGGAATCACACAGATCTAGATCTAGGATGGCAATCCAATGACACCAAGCACACAAGAAAACACAGAGAACACCCAGATTTAATGTGAAAAACCCTTGCGGGAAAAAACCATGACACAAAGCGACAGATCTCCACTATGAAAACAGAAATTACAAAGAGAGAGGACTTACCCGATTCGAATAACCTCGAATCTCACCCTTGCTACACCCTTTAATTTTTCTGGAATCCCTTTAAAAAACTTTTTCATACCCTAGAAAAGACCTAGGAACACCTATTTATAGTTTAGAAAACTCCCCTTTCGCATCCCGGTTGCGAAAGGACTCAAATTCGCAGTTTTGCGCAAAATCGTGGAACAAACTGTGTAACCTACGACTAGTCCTGAAAATTTCAGGACTGGTCATAGCCTCCTTCGACTAGTAGAGGCCCACCTACGACTAGTCGAAGCTCACTTACGATTGGTTGAAGACCGCGGAGAAAAAATAACAAAAACTCACTGGACTTTGAGTCGTGCCAGGGCTCGAACCTATGACCGGTTGAGCGCCTCCCACGACCGGTCGAACAACCCAAAAATTTCAGATATAAGACTTTTTCCTAACAATCTCCACTAAGTCTTCAATCTTCAACCGTGTAGCACCTTGACCTCTTCTCTTATCTCTGCATCACATCATAGCTTCTTGTGCACACTCCGTCTTCCTTTTACACCATCGCCAAGCCCAGAGAAGTTACATAGAACTTGAACTTCTTTACAGGAATGACCTAGGAGAGCATGTCTGTCGGATCAGAATCCATGTGCCCAACCACCTTGCTCCTGTCTTCTCAAAAAGAAAAACGTAGTCTTTTTACCATCTCACCGCTACTCAATATTGCTTGCCAGGGTGCTTGCTCACAACACTGATAGCCTGTGAAATAAACGGTCCAATCCAGACTATGACATACACTGCCCAGCGCATTTGAATAAGGCTCATGAGATATCCTGTTTTTTCTCATCTGTTTTGGGACAAATTCAGAGAAAAACTTGAGGAGAGACACGTAGGGAACGCTCTCCAGCTTTACTTGGCCCATCACATCTTGGATCAATACCTACACACAAGGTATTCCTCCTATGATTACCAAAGCCTACTCTTCCTTCAGTCTTAACGCCGAGAACCATCTTTGTAACCCCTTGATCCTTCATTCTCAATGTTTCAATTGACCGAGTCTTTAGTATATTGATTTTAGACATGTCACAATTGACGATTCACATGTCATCAACATACAATACCTGACTCACCATGAAGGAATCAAACCATTGCTTAGGCGACAGGCCGAACAACGACCTCCTGCAAAGTCTTTTCTCAACCCCTTTCACTTCGAACCGCCCTGGTTGCTTCATGTAGATCTGCTCTTCACTTTCCCTTGCAGAAGTGCAGACTCCACATCCTTCCTTCCAGCTCAAGATCACATTGGCCAACCAGCGCCAATCACTGATTTAATAGACACTTGCTATACCGTTGGCACGAATATCTCTGAGAAGTCGATCCCTTCTCCCTGAGTATAACTCATTGCCACCAACTTCGCTCTGTATCTATGTTGTATCCTCCTGAAGATCCACCTGCATCCAACCACTTTCCGGCCCACTGGAAGCTCCACCCGCTCCCATATGTCGGTCTGGTACAACGAATCCATCACATCGCCCATAATTACCTTTCACCTTTCAGAATCAGGCTCACCTAGAGCCATCTGAATAGAAGATGAATACTCCTGCGATATTGGAGTCGTCCATGTACCTCACCGATATCCCACGATCATTCCGTGTGTTTCTTCTCACAGGTGGTTACTCCACCTGCTCTGTATCTCTATCCGCGTGTCTTAGCCTTCCTACCCTGCCTGTTCATGTGGCCATGCCCAATATGCCACACACATGTAGAGGTGGAATCTGCTACATCCATCGTAGCTCCACCTTTTGAAGTGCTCCCGATCAACTTATACAAGTTATCGAGTCGTTGCACTTTCATGATTACCCGTGCCCCCTTGGATACTTTAAGAGCACTATCAATACCTGTGTACTTACATCTTTTTACCTCAAGCACACCAAGAGAAATCAGATTCTCCTTCAAATCAGGGACGTGTCTCACATCTGTCAAAATACGCTCCACCCCATCAAACATCCTGATGCGCACAAAACCAATAGCCACAACATTACAGGCAATGTCATTACCCATAAATACCTGTCCACCATCGCACTCCCTGTAGCTGGTGAACCAACTTCGATGAGGAGTCATGTGAAAAGATGCCCCTGTGTCTAGCATCCACTCGTCCTTACGATCATCGTATGACCGTCTGAGCGAAAACGCAGATAAAATATCACCATCACATTCACTCGATCCATCTGACGTGACAACATTAGCCTCCCTACATAAATCCTTAGAATGTTCCCTCTTCAATTTAGAATTTTCACAATCCCTCTTCACATGTCCTTCCTTCTCACAATTCTAGCACTTTACCTTTCTTTTGCCCTTGCCCCTGGATTTGGATCTAGAAGCAGAAGAACCTGTACCTTGTCCAGAATTCCTACCCACTATAAACAGTGCATCAGAAGACGTCCCCATGTCGCTGTTTAGTTGTCTCATAGCCTTCCCTTGAAGGGCTGAGATAACTATGTCGACACTCAGGATTTTATTTATGCTGCACATAGTGTTCTTGAATGCCTCATAGGACGCCGGGAGAGAATTCAGCAACATACATGCTTGTTCTTCATCTTTCATCACTTCTTGCATATTCAGTAATTTGCAAACCAATTTATTAAAGTTGCTGATATGAGCCTCCAGATCTCCACCCTCTGCCATCTTGAAGTTATACCACTGCCGCTTCAAGTGTAGGCGATTTTCTGAGAATTTCTTCGCATACACATCCTCTAACTTTGCCCACAAACCAGCCGCAGTTTTCTCCCTCATGACGTTGTAGAGAACCTCATCCGTGAGACATAAAAGGATCGATGATAAAGCTTTCTTATCAAGAGTATTCCAATCGGCATTAGTCATAGTAAACTTCCGCTCCTCAAGAGCATCATCTTCACCTTACTTGGTTAACAAGCTAATCATCTTAACCTTCCATAACTCAAAATTATTTTTTCCTGAGTACTTCTCAAACTCATACTTAGCACTCGCCATTATTACTAATCTCTCAGATTCAGATCTGTGCCCCAACGATCGCTCTGATACCATTTGTTGGGGATTTTGACCTGCGGAATCACACAGATCTAGATCTAGGATGACAATCCAATGACACCAAGCACACAAGAGAATATAAAGAACACCCAGATTTAATGTGGAAAACCCTTGTGGGAAAAAATCACGGCACAAAGCGACAGATCTCCACTATGAAAACAGAAATTATAAAGAGAGAGGACTTACCCGATTCGAACAACCTCGAATCTCACCCTTACTACACCCTTTAATTTCCCTGGAATCCCTTTAGAATTATTGCTCATACCCTAGAAAAGCCCTAAGAATACCTATTTATAGTTTAGAAAACTTCCCTTTCGCATCCCGGTTACGAAAGGATTCAAATCCGTAGTTTCGCGTAAAATCGCGGAATAAATTGTGTAACCTACGGGTAGTCTTGAAAATTTCAGGATTGGTCCTAGCTTCCTTCGACTAGTAGAGGCTCACCTACAACTAGTCAAAGCCCACCTACGACTAGTCGAAGCTCACTTACGACTGGTCGAAGACCGCGGAGAAAAAACAACAAAAACTCGCTGGACTTTGAGTCGTGCCAGGGCTCGAACCTACGACCGGTCGAGCGCCTCCCATGACCAGTCGTGGCTGTCCCACGACCGGTCAAACGACCCAAAACTTTTAAATTTAAAACTTTTTCCTAACAATCACCACTGTGCAATCACATATGATCTTTCTCTAACCCATCTTCGTAGCCTGATCTTGCTTCGACCATTTTTTATTGTGTTTTTCATCTAATGTAGTCATGACCTTAAGAATGCACACCAAAGAAGCATTACATCATTTCGATATAGCGTAGAGTAATGGGGATAAAAAAGTCACTAATGAGAGTAGCATACTTGCATAATAACAAAATTGGAATTAATTCATCTCTTATAGGTAATTGGTCTTGGACTCAACTCATACATAACAAATAATTAAGTATTTATTATCTATGCAATCATCATGCGAGATCCATCATATCAATCAATGGTCCATCATTACTGTAATATATAGGCATATACAATTTGGTTGAGTGCGGAATGTTGGAATTGTCCTGGAAAACCCATGTTTATTTGCTCTTTTAGATCTTGTTTCCCTTTGACCTAGTTTATTAATATCGCATGATTATCATATGTGGACATGTTTATTATTATTCATTTGGGTTTCCGAGGTATAGCCTCTGAGTCCTTAGGCATTGGTCAGATCAACCAAATGCTAAGGAGAGATGTGGTACATGGATATCAATGCCTTAACCATGACTACAGAAGTACTAATATTTACTTTTTGTTTTTCATTAATGGTTATCTAAAAGATGGACAATACCTATCATTAAGCTTGACTTATTGTCGATGAGCCTTTGCCCTAACCCACACAAGTAAACGCTTGAGTTATTGATGACATGCGCAGTTGGATCTTTGGCCACTCACATTAGTGGGATCGCTCGCAAGTTTCTAAATTGGAAGGCTATCTTGTTTAGGTTAAAATGATAGTTATGGATTTGCACTAGCTCCATTAGACCTGACGAGGTGGCTTGATAATAGGTGCTTTAGCTTAATTTATAAGGTCACTACATGGCCATTGAAAGTTGGTGATATTGAGTATTTTCATCAAGTCCATTAAGGACCACATGATCCAACATGGCATCCATTTAGTTTACCTAAGAATTCATGTTAGCGAGATGATCTCAAGGTCTGAATCATTTATTAGATGTTTGAAAGGCTGAGCAATATCTTACGTTTTCTAATTGTTTTTTGTTTTTTGTTTTTTTTAGATTATAGAAACTTCGACTACGGAACTTCGAGTTTTAGCTGTTAATTTGTTTCAAATCAAGCTTAATATTGGACAATCAATTATTAAGATCTGATGGTCCATGGCTTGGGTGGCATGGGATTCATCTAACGATGGATAACATGGATAGTGAATGAAATAGATTATTATGGTGCATGGATTATGAAGGTAAATGGACCTCCTTCGTAATATGGTACACAAAGATGTTTTGGAGTCCTAGAGTAACATAACATTGGATTCTCCAAAAATCATAAACACCGCTTATAAGATCCTATTATATGCGGGATTTTAGAGAGATAGCCCCAAGACCCCTAAACCCTTTAGATGTCCTCACCTTGAGAGAGAGAGAGAGAGAGAGAGGAAAACAGATGATTCTAATTCTCTTTTTCATCCCTTAATATAGATAGAGATGTGGGTTCTCCTCCTCCTAAACTTATAATAGATTAGGGATAGACTCTCTACCCTAAGAGATCGTCAGTGGTAAAAACGAGTGGATTGATCCATACTTAGGTTTGATAATAACATTATTTTCACTTGTTGAACATGGTTTAATTTATAAATGAAAATTATAAGATTAAAATCTAATCTACAACATAAAAATATTTTCTAAAAGTTCTATTCCACATCATTTATCACCCTTAGACATTAACAAGTGGTATAAAAGCCACCCATATCATGATCAATTGTCTATTTCCTCCTGAAAACACAATTGTTGTGAACCCGCTGTTTATGCAGATTGGCTAGGATAAAATACCATGTAAAGTTTCATAGTCTAAAATTTTAACTCAAATAAATGGACAAGTAGTTTAGAAGATACATGGTTTTCAATGTAATCATATCGCCAGCTATCGAAATTAGAGGTATGATTGTTTATGGACATAAGGCTGATTTAATCAACTTTATTTCGTTGAATGTGATTTACTGTGGTTTATATGATGAATGGTGAACTAGAAAATGATTGTGACTTTGATTTTTATACCCTTCAAGAAATCCATGTTTATGTACAATTATATAGAGATGGTGGTTTTTATGCCATTCTTGAGTTTATATATATATATATATATATATATATATATATATATATATATATATATATATATATATATATATATATAGATCATAGATTTCAACTTGTTAAGCATCTTAGAAGGCCTAGATTCATTCGGCTTGATGTAAATTAAAGATCTTGAGGATATATTATAAGGTATTAAATTGCATCACGAGCAAACTCTGTTTCAATACAAAGACCACGAATCGAGTGCCCATGTAGTGTTGGTGAGTGTGTGTGTGTAGCATCATGGACACCTTTGAGGAGTTACATATCAATATTGGCCTCATTAAAAAAGTGCTACAAGAATAGGAGATTAGATAATTCCAATCCTGAACGGATGGCCAATGTGGGGCCTATGCATGAGGCGATGTGATGTTGTCCCTCTCCCAACCGATTAGAGTGTCTACAAGGGGTGGGTGGGAGAAGAGTGATGTCATAATGATGTCATGGTGACATCACTCTCTTTTCCCATAAGCTTCATTCTAGTGTCTCTCTTCTCCTTTAATTAAATCACTTAATACTTTTCATTTTAAAATTTCTGAAATCTAATTATTTTAGTTATTCAAATATGTCCAAATAGAAAATATGAATCTTTGAAAATTTTTAGTTTTTAAAATTATAAGAATGATTACCCTTGATGTCTCATTCAATCATGGTTATTAATGGAGAAATTTACGACTGTGGACCCCACCTTTTATCCAACGGTTTTTTTGAAACAATACAAACTTTGAATACGCACTTGGACCTCCTTGTACGGAGTCAGAATTTCAGGACGAAAATACCCCTCCTTTTGAAGTAAATGGTTTCGGTACTCTCCCTGCCACTAGCTAATGGCGGAAGGTCTATGGTCTGTGGGCCCCACCATGATGTATGCTTTTCATCCCTGCCGTCCATATATTTTTCCAGATCATTTTATGGTATAAGACAAAAATGAGGTATATCCAAATCTCAAGTGTACCACATTACAGGAAACAGTGTTGAATGAGCGTCAACCATTAGAAATCCCCCGTCTAAGTTGGGGCCCACTGTGATGTTTGTGAGAAATCCTCCCCGTTTAAGTTCATTCATAGGGTCACAAAGACTTGGATGAAGAGGAAAAACAAATTTCATAATGATCCAAAACTTCCGTAACCCCTAAAAGGGTTTCAATGGTAAAAGTTCAATTCCCCACTGCCTTTTACAGTGTGGTCCACTTGATAGTTAGATCTATCTTATTTTTCGTCTCAAGCCTTAATATGAGCTCACCAAATAGATGGATGGTTTGGATATAGCACGAACCTCATGATGGGACCCACAAAAGCAACATATTAAAAAAAAAAAAAAAAAAAGAAACAAAGCAGACAAGCTACCGCGGCAGTGCCGCAACAGTTTGACAGATTTTTTTTTTTTCTTCAAGGATTACTTTTTCTCCCTTACATTTTTCTCTAATACATAATTATGTAAATATGTATATATAAGCATATAAAAATATTTTTCTATCTTTTAATTCATTTCTTTATTTATGTATTTAACAAGCATATCTCCTAAATTCGAATGTTTTTTTTTATTTTTTTTTATTTTACACACCCCCACACACTCACACTAGTGGAATTTCACCACCTATGGATACTTGAACGCTTAACCGAGTGTTGAAACTCGTAAGAGTCTACCACCCGAGCAAGAGTAAGAATCCAAACTATAATGATTTACTTAATGTACCACGTATGATTTTGGGATAGGAGAAACTAATTTAGCTAACCAACCTAGTTATTTTTCAAGATTTCATTAGGTCGATGGTTGAAAATCCAGAGGGGCAAACTAAAAAAATAGCGAGGCAAACAAGAAAAATAGCAGGACAAACTGAAATATGAGTGGGGCAAACTAGAAAAATAGCAGGGCAAACAAGAAAAATAGAAAACAGCGGGGCAAATAAGAAAAATAGCGGGGCAAACTGAAATATGAGCGGGACAAACAAGAAAAACAACACGGCAAACTAAAATATGAGCAGAGCAAACAAGAAAAATAGCAGAGCAAACTAAAATATAAGCGGGACAAATAAGAAAAATAGCGGGACAAGTTCACTGGGTCTATTTGGCACGCCCAGCATGTCCCGGGAATTTACCTTTCAATCTGTCCAACCAAGGGATGTGATCAATTTTAAGGTAATAATGGTGATGTTAGTGGATTGTTTTAAGATCCATGGGATTGCTGATACATGTCCTTTTAAACGTATACCTATGGTGAAATTTCACTAGTGTGAGTGCATGGGGGTGTGTGTGCGTGTATAAAAAAAAAGAAAAAAAAATCATTCTAGTTTAAGAGATATGCTTGTTAAATAACTAGCTTGGTTGGCCAAATGAAATAGATTTTCGACCATCGACCTGATGAAATCTTAAAAAATAACTAGGTTGGTTGGCTAAATTAGCTTCTCCTGGCCCAAAATCATATGTGGCATGTTAAGTAAATCATTCTAGTTTGGATCCTTATGGATACTCGATGAAATGGTGTATTACAAATAAAACATCATTATAGGACGTAACAAGCGTAATCGGATTGCGAACTGAGTTAGTCAGTATGCTCCCATTGTACTAAGTAAACTCAGTTGAGCCCATATTGAATGTATGTAGCTTCTCCTACCCTAAAATCATATGTGGTACGTTAAGTATATCATTTTAGTTTAGGAGATATGCTTGTTAAATAAATAGATAAAGAGATGGATTGAACGTCTGTAAAAGGCAGTGGGGAATTGAACGTCTGTAAAAGGTAGTGGGGAATTGAACTATCTATTTGGCAAGCTCACATTAAGGCTTGAGATGAAAAATAAGATAAATTGAACTATCAAGTGGACCACATTATAAAAGGTAGTGGGGAATTAAACGTCTACCATTGAAACCCTTTTAAGGGTCATAGAAGTTTTGGAGCATTATGAAATTTATTTTTCCTCTTCATCCAGGTCCTTATAACCCTATGAATAAACTTAAATGGGGAGGATTTCTCACAAACATCACAATGGCCCTACTTTCCCATCGATGGACTATCCGTCAGCGCTCGTCTCTGAACTTCAGCTAGAGGAAATATGAAAAACAACAGGGGAAACATGAAAAACAGCGGGACAAACTAGAAAAACAGCGGGGGAAACATGAAAAACAGCGGAGAAAACTAGAAAAACAGTGGGGCAAACTAGAAAAATATCGGGGGAAAATGAAAAACAGAAGGACAAGTTCACTAGAAAAATAGTGGGGGAAACATGAAAAATAACGGGAAAAACATAAAAAATAGCGGGAAAAACACACTGTAAAAGCAAGGATTGAATGCCTACCTTTGAAAGCTTTCTAGAGTACACATGAAAAGTAAGGATTGAACGCCTACCTTTGAAAGCTTTCTGCAGTACACAGTAGTTTTGGGTCAAACTGGTGTTTTTGTTTTCCGTTCATCTAGGACCGTGTGATCTTTAGAACAAGTTTAATGAAAAATAAGCATCTCAATGGTCTTTAAAAAAGTTTCAACGGCGAACATTATTATCCCCGTGTGTTTCGCACGATCCACTTGAGCTTTGGACATGCTTCCATTTTGGGCTCATGCCCTAAAATGAGGTTTGAAAAGGGATGACCGACATTAATAAAACACATACATCGTTGTGGGCCCCATACAGTCCAATCATCAAAGATATTGGTGGTGTTTAGTTCACCACACAAGCCTACTCGAATGGATAGGGACCCCACTACCTAAGTTGTGTTCGAAAAGCTTTATGAGCTCATCATGATAAATATGTTTTATCCATGGTAAGTGGCTGTCCATTTTACCAGTTCATTTTGGAATATGAGCATGAAAGTGATGCAGGTCTAAACAAGTGCAGCTCAACATTTTTGGGGGGCCTTAGGCAAGTCATAAAAATAAGGCTTAGAATTTAATTTTGTGAGAACTTAATTAGCAATAAAGTAGGTAGTTGTGGTCCTAAGTTAAACTGTTATTATTAATAGTGCTAGTTTATAGGATTTGTTTTTACTAGGAGTTGGAAACATGAGCTCCGCTGTTTTTCATGTTTCCCCCGCAGTTTTTATAGTTTACCTCGTTGTTTTTTTAGTTTGTCCCGCTGTTTTTCATGTTTTTCCCGCTGTTTTTAGTTTGCCCCATTATTTTTCTTGTTTCCCCCACTATTTTTCTAGTTTGCCCCACTGTTTTTCTTGTTTTCCCCGCTATTTTTCTAGTTTGTTCCACTGTTTTTCATATTTTTTTCACTGTTTTTCTAGTTTGCCCCACTATTTTTCTTATTTTTTCCTTATTTTTTAGTTTGCCCCGCTGTTTTTCATATTTTTCCCGCTGTTTTTTTAGTTTTTCCGGCTGTTTTTCATATTTCCCTCGTTATTTTTCTAGTTTGTCCCGCTGTTTTTCATATTTTTCCCGCTGTTTTTTTACTTTGCCTCACTGTTTTTCATGTTTTTCCCGTTGTTTTTCTAATTTCTCCCGCTGTTTTTCATGTTTTTCCCACTGTTTTTCTAGTTTGCCCTACTGTTTTTCATGTTTCCCTCGCTGTTTTTCATATTTCCTCTGGCTGAAGTGCAGAGCCGAGCGCTGATAGACGGTCCGTCGATGGGAATTCAAGTGGGGCCCACTGCGAAGTTTGTGAGAAATCCTCCCCGTCTAAGTTCATTCATAGGGCCACAAGGACCTGGATGAAGAGGAAAAACAAATTTCATAATACTCCAAAACTTCTGTAATCCTTAAAAGGGTTTCAATGGTAGACGTTCAATTCCCCACTGCCTTTTACAGTGTTGTCCACTTGATAGTTAGATCTATCTTATTTTTCATCTCAAGCCTTAATATGAGCTCGCCAAATAGATGGTTCAATTCCCCACTGCCTTTTACAGATGTTCAATCCATTTCTTTGTCTATTTATTTAACAAGCATATCTCCTAAACTAGAATGATATACTTAACATACCACATATGATTTTGGAGTAGGAGAAGCTACATACATTCAATGTGGGCCCAACTGAGTTTACTTAGTACAATGAGAGTGTACTGAATAACTCAGTACGCAATCCGATTATGCTTGCTACGCCCCACAATGATATTTTATTTGTAATACATCATTTCATCGAGTATCCATAAGGATCCAAACTAAAATGATTTACTTAACGTACCATATGATTTTGGGCCAGGAGAAGCTAATTTAGCCAACCAACCTAGTTATTTTCCAAGATTTCATCGGGTCGATGGTCGAAAATCCATTTCATTTAGCCAACTAACCTAGTTATTTAACAAGCATATTTCTTAAACTAGAGTGATTTTTTTTTTCTCTTTTTTTTTACACACGCACACACACCCCCATGCACTCACACTAGTGGAATTTCACCATAGGTCTACATTTAAAAGGACATGTATCAGCAATCCCATGGATCTTAAAACAATCTATTAACATCACCATTATTACCTTAAAATTGATCCCATCCCTTGGTTGGACGGATTGGAAGGTAAAATCCTGGGATATGTTGGGCGTGCCAACAAGCTAACCTAAAAAAAAAAAAAAAAAAAATACAACAAAAAAATAAAATTACAAAATATGCAAACATAGATATTATCGATATATCATCGATATCATCTACGTAAGTCATCGATAATATCGACAATATCGAATATGGATGACAATTGTCCAGTAAGATTTGCTGCATTTCCATATAATGTCGATATATCGACATGTTGTAGATAATATCGAGTTTGCTACGGTACCTATTGCTACGGTTATAATCTGTAGCCAAGGTCTAAGGTTATTACTCGATATTAGTTATCGATACTATCGATCATATCTTGATATTATCGATGACTTATGCTCGATACTATCGAATATATGTCAATAATATCGAAAATTCATCTATTTTTCGAGTTTTGTCGCTGGACAATTTGGCATTCATCTTCGATATTATCGAATTATGGTTGATATTATTGACAATCTATGGCTACGGTTATAATCCGTAGCAATAGGTCTATGGTCATTTTTTCCTCTCTTTTCCCCACAAGTACTATTACTTTATCAACTTTCTTCTTCACACCTAATGCAAAAATAAATAAATAAATAAAACATAACAAAATTTTAAAAAAAGAGAAAAAAGAAAGAAAAAAATAAAGCAATAGTACAAGGAAAAACCATGAAACCGCATGGGGAATGATTTTATCCCTAATAGTTGACTTGTACAAGGAAAAACACCCATCGACATCAGTTTCCACCAAGTAAATGATGAGAAGACCCTGCAACCTCCAAAATGATCAAAGGCCTGTAGCTCTAAAAGTACCCCAACCAAATTCCACATCATGTAAGAAAAAAAATTGAACGAAATTAAATACAATGGGAAGAAGAAGACCAACTAGTAGAATTTTTTAGTCATGAAAAGTTATGAGCAATAACAATACCCTATGACCTTCTTAAGAATAGGTTCATCATCATCAATCATGTGATATGTTTTTGTTAGAACAATGTTCTTGAAGTATGGGTTAAGATTAAAGAAGAATTCGAGCTTGAAGCCCTTGGGATCATTAATTCTGAACCAATTGATATCTTTGAGATACTTGAGAGCCTCTTCAATCATAGTTTGTTTTTGCAATAGGTTCATCATCATCAATCATGTGATAACCTCTTTTTGGTTTAGGTTATAGGTTTTGGTTTAGGTTAAGGTTATAGGTTTTGAGATTTGAGAATGGGTTCGGGTTTAGATTTTAGGTTTTGGTTTTGGTTTTGGTTTTGGTTATAGGTTTTTGGATTTGGTTATGGGTTATGGTTTAGGTTTAAGAAATCGGGTTCAGGTTCGGGATAGGGTTTAAGTTTGGATTTTCAAGTTTAGGTTTAGGTTTAGGTTAGGGAGTTGAGATTAGGATTAGGCATAAGTTTAGGTTTAGGGAATTAAGTTTAGGTTATATGTTTATGGAAAGGTTAGGTTTAGGTTATAGGTTTTGGGATTTGAGAATAGTTTTAGATTATAAATATAGGTTTAGGTTAGGTTATAGGTCAAGGTTTAGAGATAGGTTATAGGTTTTGGGATTTGAGAATGGATTCAAGTTTAGGCTATAGGTTTTGGTTTAGGTTATAGGTTATATGTTTAGGTAATAGGTTTTGGTTTACGTTATAGGTTATAGGTTTAAGTTACAAGTTTTGAAATTTGAGAATGGGTTTGGGTTTAGGTTACACATTTTGGTTTTGGTTTAGGTTATAGGTTTTGGTTTAGGTTAAGGTTTAGATTTAGGTTATAGGTTTTGGGATTTGAGAACGGGTTCGGGTTTAGGTTATAAGTTTTGGTTTTGGTTTAGGTTATAGGTTTAGGTTATAAGTTTTTGGATTTGAGAATGGGTTCAGATTTAGGTTATAGGTTTTGGTTTTAGTTTAGGTTATAGGTTTTTGGATTTGAGAATGGGTTCGGGTTTAGGCTATAGGTTTTGATTTTGGTTTAGGTTATAGGTTTTGGTTTAAGTTATAGGTTTTGGAATATGGGAATGGGTTCTGGTTTAGGCTATAGGTTTTGGTTTTGGTTTAGGTTATAGGTTTTGGGATTTGAGAATGGGTTCGGGTTTAAGTTATAGGTTTTGGTTTTGGTTTAGGTTATAGGTTTTGGTTTAGGTTATAGGTTATAGGTTTTGGGATTTGAGAATGGGTTCGGGTTTAGGTTATAGGTTTTGGTTTAGGTTAAACCATGTCAAACCACCATGTTAGTGTACACATAAATGTTGGGTTGGAGATTACGGCAGAATATTCGTTGCCTGCAGAAATGAATTGAAAAACATATCAAACATAAAATTCACAAGATAAATATAGTATACAAAATCAGACATAATTGAAAACAATGTAGCATTTCACTAATTTGAACAAGCTTCATATGAAATATAAATAGAAATTGAACGAGACAAACAGGAAGATCAGCGGGGCAAACTGGGAGATCAGCGAGATAAACTGAAAAATCAGCGGGGCAAACTGAAATATCAGCAGGGAAAACTAGGAGATCAGCAGGGCAAACTGAACGATCAGCGGGGAAAGCTAGGAGATCGGCGGGGCAAACTAGAAGATCAGCGAGAGAAACTAGGAGATCAGCGGGGCAAACTAGAAAATCAGTGGGGCAAACTGAAAAATCAGCGGGGAAAACTTAACAAATAATTTCATGGTTTGAGCCGAAAAGTCTAAACATATCTAATGTTCAAATAGACCACATCACACGAAATTTTGAATTGAACTTCTAATGTTGATCATTTCTTGGGAGCCACAGAAGTTTTGGATCTATAATTGTATTTTCTATTAATCCATATCTGTATGATCTTATGAATAGGTTTGATAACAAACAAACATCACTGTTAGGCCAACTATGGTTTCAGCAGTGGAAATCACTATGGCCCCTGTTTCTCGTGGTATGATCCACTTGATCTTTTGATATGCTTCAATTTGAAATTTGGGGGCTAAACCCCTTAAAATAAATTGAAAAACGGATGAACGACGTGGATATACTACATACATTAAATGTGGGCCCAACTGAGTTTACTTGTATAATGGGAGCGTACTGACTAACTTAGTACGCAATCCAATTACGCTTGCTACGCCCCACAATGATGTTTTATTTGTAATATATCATGTTCATCAGATTATGTAATATCTCTCCGTTTTCATCACAATATGTATACATCAAAACCCCATATGTAGAGGGGAACCTAGACAATTAGGGAGAGAACCTAGACATTCAGCGGGACAAACATGAAATTAAACAGGATAAACATGAAAGATCAGCGGGAGAAACATTAAGATCAGCAGAGAAAACATGAAAGATCAGTGGGACAAACAGGAAGATCAGTGGAGCAAACTGGAAGATCAGCGGAGGAAACTAGGAGATCGGCGGGTCAAACTGGAAGATCAGCGGGACAAACTATGAGATCAGCAGGGCAAACTAAGAAATTAGCTGGGCAAACTAGAAAATTAATGGAGAAAACTTAACAAATAATTTCATGGCTTGAGCCAAAAAATCTAAACATATCTAATGTTCAAATGGACCACACCACACGAAATTTTGAATTGAACTTCTAATGTTTATTATTTCTTGGGGGCCACGGAAGTTTTGGATTTATAATTGTATTTTCTATTAATCCATATCTGTATGATCTTATAAATAGGTTTGATAACAAACAAACATCACTGTTGGGCCGATTATGGTTGCAGCGGTGGAAATCGCTATGCCCACTGTTTCCCGTGGTATGATCCACTTGATCTTTTGATATGCTTTAATTTGAAATTTAGGGGCTAAACCCCTTAAAATAAATGAAAAAACGGTTGAACGGCGTGACTATACTACATACATTCAATGTGGGCTCAACTGAGTTTACTTGTACAATGGGAGCGTACTGACTAACCCAGTACGCAATCCGATTACGCTTGCTATGCCCCACAATGATGTTTTTTTTGTAATATATTATGTTCATCGGATTATGTAATACCCCTCTGTTTTCATCGCAATATATATACACTAAAACCCCATATGTGGAAGGGAACCTAGACATTGAGGGAGGGGACCTAGACATTCAGCGGGACAAATATGAAATTGAACGGGACAAACATGAAAGATCAGCGGGGGAGACATTAAGATTAGTGGAGAAAACATGAAAGATCAACAGGGCAAACAGGAAGATCAGCGGGGCAAACTAGAAGATCAGCGGGAGAAATTAGGAGATCAGCGGGACAAACTGGAAGATCAACGGGGCAAACTAGGAGATTAGCTGGGCAAACTGAAAAATCAGAGGAGGAAACTAGAAAATCATTATGCCCACTGTTTTTCTTGGTATGGTCCACTTGATCTTTTGATATGCTTCAATTTGGGGCTCAACCCCTTTATATATATATATATATATATATATATATATATATATATATATATATATATATATATATGGGAAAAGGTACTATGCGCTCGACCTCACGATAAGCTCTGGTGAGGCCGAGCTGTGTGGGCCCCACCGTGATGCGTGTCGACCATCAACACCGTGCATTTGATGGTTCCCCTTTAAATTATGGGATATCTCAAAAATCAGCCGTATATGGAACTTAGGTGGGCCATACTATCTAAAATCATGCGAAGACACCGTTAAAACATATAAAAGCACTTGGTGGGGCCCACCTTCAATTTTCATGCATCTGAAACTTGGTCTGAACCCTCATCCAAGTGATGGTGGTGCACGTGTCGTGTGTGTGTGTACACACACACACACACACACACACACACGTGTGTGTGGGAAAAGGTTTTATATGGTCGAGCTCATGTGAACTACTCATGAGGTTGAGTTGTGTGGGCGCTATCATGAAGTATGTCAAACATCTACCCCATCAGTCAGATGCACCATTCCATGGTGGGCCAAGAGCTTAAAAATTAAGTTAATCCGTGACTTTTGTAGGCCACACCACGTACAAAACTTGTGAGGGGTTACCTTCCATTAAAACATTCATATTTATTTTTTAGGCCCACCGAGAGGTGTTTCACAAATCCAGTTTATCCATAATGTGTGACCCAATTGGATGAGGGGTTAGATCAAGTTTCAGACAAATCCAAATTTCAGGTGGGCCCCACCAAGTAATTTTATATGTTTTAGGCATGCCTTCACATGATTTTAGATGGTATGGCCCACTTGAGTTCCGTATAAGGCTGATTTTTCCGCTATCCCATAATTTAAAGGGGACCCATCGAGTTCACGGTGTTGATGTTCGACATACATCATGGTGGGGCCCACACAGCTCGACCTCATGGGGAGTTCCCATGAGCTCGATTGTATAGAACCTTTTTCTCTAGTATAAAGATAAAAAGGAACTACATACATTCTATGTGGGCCCAACTGAGTTTAAAATATATCTGTGTTGCATGCTTTCTTCATTGGACCGACCATTTTTAGCAGAACAAAAAATGCTGATGAGAGGGGGCCCACAAAAAGGATTTTTTGAGTCTTTCTACCGGAAACGCAGTGAGGAAAGAGGGTGAAAGCAATGGCAGTGAAAGCAACAGTGGAAAGAGAGAGGAAAAGCAAGTAGTGGAAATGGGAGAGGAAAAACCACAGCTGTGGAAGGAGGGGTATTTTCGTCCTAAAATCTTGACTCTGTACGAGGAGGTCTAAGTGGGTACTCTAAGTTTGTATTGTTCAAAAACTGCTGGATAAAAGGTGGGGTCCACAGTCGTAAATTTCTCTTATTAATGTGTACTTTTATGTGATGGTGGACCACGTTTTGGTAGCCCTCTTGATTTGTTGTCCACCATGTTTGGAACATGTGGAGCCACCCACGCATCATAGGTGGCGGCACCACATGTCCATCCCATGTGGTGGTGTGGCGCCTTTATCTCAATGATCATGCTTACATGATCACACAATCTCGACCGTCAAAATTAGATATCCTTTTAATCGTGTAGTTATAGGCTTAGCAATACTACACGAATTAATAAGATGATGATCAAACGCTGGGTACTACATTGGATGGATGCCCGATCATTTGCTTTTTCCGCAGACATTGCGTGATTTGAATGATAACAATGCGTTGAGCTTAGTCAAGTAATTAGATCTCACTTGATTTGGGTCAGAATGACAAAAAATTTAAATTGGAAGCTTTATTTCATATGATTTATCATCTCAATGGTTTAGATCCAATGTGTGATTATTAGATCTATCCTTGATTTAATATGGACGGTCAATTCCATTTTGGATGAATCTCACTCATTTAAGATCGAATTGGGATGAAAATTGATATGTAGCTCAATGATGATGTGATAAACACATACAATGGTTTGGATTTCTTAGTGTGAGGCTCGATCATGGGTTTTTGATAGATCAACCCTTAGTTGTACATACGGTGATGTTTACGCGGTCCCTGTGACTTTGCATGTTTAACCCCTTGCTTGCTATTTGAGTTGTATCCCAAGGCCTCCTAAATGTTGAGGGTGCCCTAGTTTTATGCATGGATGCACGGTGCAATGCACAAGGGAGAACATGACAGTATGAACAAATGCCTTATAGTTCATGTATATATATGGTTATGGTACATGCTATAGTAAATGTAATTATGGTGTAATGCTATTTCTCACATTATGGGTATTGTATTGGCATGCCTATCATTTAGGCCCCAATATCATGGGCTTTGTGCCCATGAATCTTTATTCCTTTTTGGCAATGAGAGGGGATACATTGAGGGGTTCTTAGTGTTATGCTCTAATATCTTATTATCTAAAAACTTAGTTTCCTAAAATAAGGTGCACTATTTCCACATAATAACTAACACACATATGCATGAGATTATCTAATTCGTTAAAGCTTGTTTAGTCAATTCCTAACACCATGGGCCATTAATTATGCCGTACACCGATGTTAAACCGCGGTAGATATGATCTTAAGATTACTGAATTTATGTTGCATTTTTTTTTTTTTGAAATACCTAACTTGTGTAGGAGACTAACTATGACTTGTGTATGTGAGTAGTTATTTCTCTACGTCATTAAATACATGATCATAGATACTCGGGTAATCGCGTACACATGTGCAATTATATACCTGCAGTTTATGACTAAGGTCAAGATGCCATGAGAGGATGAAATGTATGTCTACATGGAGTTGGATTACAAAATTAGAGTGGAGGCTATGCTGAGAATTGTTATTGAATCTATGTAAAAAAAAAAAAAAAAAAGTCCTATGTAATTGCCTATATAACCTTAACATTAGGAGAAATCTCATATCTACATCTAAACTAGGAAATCAGATATATTTCTTTATGTTGGAGGAAGCTGTTCAAATTAAATGTAACAATACAATCTTGATGACTGGTATTCTAGTAAATGGACCATCTTATTTCCTACTACCTTGGCACATCCTGGTAGTTAGAACCTGTAATTGCTTCATCAGTAGGAACTAGGAAGAGAGCAAGGGAAGATGATAAATCTCTCTACCTTTGGCATGTGCAATTGAGTCATCCCAATGAAGATAGGCGAAGAGATTAATGAACGAGAGGGTTATTCCCGACGTTCAAAACAAATCTTTGCTTATTTGTCTGACTTATTTGCTATAGAAGATCATGAGATAAATAATTTTCAAAGGGAATAAAGATAGAATTACTTAACTCGTTAGTTTAGTGCACACTAACTCGGTCAACTTTGAGTTTTATACCTATCGAAATTATTCAAGTTCACTTGTACACTTACTTGATCATTCATATACACATCTATGCATATATCCATCTATTCATCGATGCATAAATACATTAATATATTACCAACCATATATCCATCAATTTAGATAAAGTTGATCGTTAATCGGTGTATTGAAACTACCTAATCCTGACCATTGGTTGTGTATTAAATTTATCTATAGTGTGACATTTGATCTGTGTGTTAGATCCTTTCAGTCTTAATAGTTCAATTGTGCTTAATAATAACTGTTGTTTCGTGTATCAAACCTGTCTAAGTTTGATGATTGATTTACATCTTAAACCAACTCAATTTTGACCCATGATCTATATGCTAAATTAGCTCAATTATGACATTTAATTTGTATGTTGAATCTGTCCAATTCAGACCATTAATTTGTAAATCCATCAAAACTTGACCATTAATCTAATAAGTGTTAAATCAGCCCATTTATAACAATTGACTTGAATAATGAATTTATCTAATATGGACTGTTATTTGTATGTTAAATCTATTTAATTTGGACTATTAGAGTGCATGTCAAATATATCTAATATTGATAGTTGATTTGAGCCCCAATTTGTCTAATTGTGACTAGATTCATTCACCAAATCCCTTCAATAATGACCGTGAATACATACCCTAAATCTATCAAAATAGAACCATCAATAATTGTTAGACCTGCTTAAAGATGACCATTAATTTAAGAGTTAAACCTAATCAATTGTGACTATTGATCACATGATAAATATATCCAATCATAACTATTGATTATTGCCTAAAATTTGTCCCAATTTTGTTGCGCAGCACGCCAACAACGCAGTGGGCCTAGATCCAATCTCAGGCCTCACTTACAAACGATAAATAAGAAGAAATATAAACTAGAAACAGATCGAAGTAATCCAAACAAAACACAAGATAAAATATACGTGGAAAAACACCAAACTAGGATAAAAAACCACGGATGCAAACTTTCACTATGAAGAAAAATAAAGATTATAAGGCAAAATACTAACCTCTCCCTTGGAAGAACATAAAAATCCCTTAGCCCACACCTTAGAATTATTTCTCAATATTTCAATACACCCTATAAAAGGCCTAGGAACCTATATTTATAGTTTAGGTAACTACTCTTCTGCACCCTTGCGAAAGGCGACACCAAAATCCGCAGTCCACATCAGATTCGGAAATGAATCTGCGTAACCTACGACTGGTCGAAGGAGAGCTACGATTGGTCGAGCTACGACCAGTGGAATAGTTACTACGAGTGGTTGAAGGGCCCAAAGATGAAAAAATAGGACTCGTTGGAGTTTGAGTCAAGCCGGTCCACGACCGGTCGAGCGGGCCCCTACTACCGGTCAAACATGTCCTATAACCGGTCGAAGACGGCCCAGATGTGGCTCTACATTCTCAACAATCTCCCACTTAGAGACACATTGTCATAAACATTCGTCTTCTTCATCCGGAGTGCACCACCTCACCGTCTTTAAGCCTGAAGACCAATCAAAGCTGAATAGAGCTTTAGCTTCTCCCTTGTGACCGCTTTGGTCAGCATATCTGCAGGATTCTCACTTGTATGAATTTTCTCTAGAACAATCGATCCATCTTCCAGTAACGAACGAATGAAGTGATATCTGATGGCAATATACTTAGTCCTTGAATGAAAGGCTGAATTCTTAGCCAAGTGTATTGTACTCTGACTGTCACTGTATAGCTTACAATCTACTTGCTTCTTACACAACTCTTCCATAAAACCTTGCATCCACACCATCTCCTTACATCTTCTATAGCCGCAATATATTCTGCTTCTGTTGTACTGATAGATACTATCTTTTATAACTGAGAGACCCAACTGACTGCAGCACTGCTCAGAGTAAAGAGATAACCTGTAGTGCTTCTTCTGTTGTTGATATCTCTTGCCAAATTTGAATCCACGTAGCCTTGTAGCTTGATTTTCGATCCACCATAACACAACCCTATATCCTTAGTACCTACCAGGTATCTAAAGATCCACTCCACAGCTTCCCAATGTTCCTTTCCGGGATTGTTCATGAATCTGCTAACAACTCTCACTGCTTAAGCAATGTCTGGCCTCGTGCTCACCATAACATATATAAGACTCCTAATAGCTGACGCGTATGGGACTTTGGCCATGCAGTTCCGTTCCTCCTGCGTCTTTACACCTTGCTCTTTAGATAGCTTGAAGTGGTTGGCTAATGGAGTGCTAACCGGCTTAGCACCTCCTATATTGAATCGATCAAGTACCTTGGCTATGTACTCTTCCTGTGAGAAAATCAGTTTCTTATTTTTCCTGTCACGCTTTATCCTCATGCCTAGGATTTGTTTTTTAGCTCCTGAATCCTTAATGGAAAATTCTTTAGACAGTTGTCTTTTGAGATCTGAGATGTCCTTCATGCTTTAACCGACCACAAGCATATCATCAACGTACAGAAGAAGGATGATGTACGACGTATCAAACTTCTTCAAATAACAACAGTGGTCTGCATGACATCTCTTGAAACCGTTTTTCGACATGAAACTATCAAACTTCTTATACCACTGCCTCGGGGCCTGCTTCAAGTCATATAGACTCTTCTTCAGTCTGCACACCTTGTTCTCATTACTTGGTGTCACGTATCCTGTCGGCTGATGTATATATATATCTCTTCTTCAAGGTTCCCATGAAGAAAGATTGTCTTAACATCTAGCTGCTCTAGATGTAAGTCTTTTGTAGCCACTATACTCAAGACCATGCGAATCGTAGACATTTTCACTACTGGTGAAAATATTTTAGTGAAATCGATACCTGCCTTTTGTTGAAACCCTTTCACAACCAATCTGGCCTTTTACCGTTTCGAACCATCGTGCTCCTTCTTCAGTCTGTAAACCCACTTGTTATGAAGAGCTTTCTTACCCTTAAGTAGAGTGACTAGCTCCCATGTACGATTAGACTCAAGAGAGTTCATCTCACCATCCATGGCCTGCTCCCACTTAACCCGTGTATCTGACTATAATGTCTCTTCAAAATATTTTGGCTCACCATTATCTGTCAGCAGTAGATAATGTAAGGAGGGTGAGTATCGGACCGTGGATCTCCTCTCCCGAGTAGACCTCTTCACAACCGGTGTCTATGGATCTGCCTCATACTGCTTCTATGCATGATCATCTTATGGTGCTATAACACCCATGTCCGGTAACTCTTTCAACTTTACGAATTCTTTTTCCTCGGCCTTATTTTCCTACACACTGTTCTTATGCATCACTTTTTCATTGAAGACTACGTACTTGCTTCTGATGATTTTTCTGTTTTCTACATCCCAAAACCTGTAGCTAAAATCATCCTGCTTATAACCTATAAACGTGCACCTCTTGGACTTCGCATCCAGCTTGTTTCTGTCCTTTGCATCAATGTGAACATATGAAGTGCAACTAAACACTCTGAGATGTGCAAGGTTCTCTTCTTTCCCAATCCACGTTTCTTCTAGTAGCTCACCATCCAATGGTGTTGAGGGACTTCTATTGATAAGATATACAACAATATTTATAGCATCTGCCCAAAAGGTCTTAGGCAACCCTGCATGTAACCTCATGCTCCTGGCGCGCTCAATGCGCTAAGCCACACCATTGTGCTGCGGTGCCCCTAGAATTATTTTTTGATATTTGATTCCACTTGCTGCACAATACTCCTCAAACCTCTTGTCACAATACTCTCCCCCATTATCAGATCTGAGACATTTTACTGTTTTACCTGTCTCATTTTCTACCATAACTTTTCACTTCTTAAACACATCAAATACATCAGATTTATGCTTTAAGAAATAAACCCACAGTTTTTTACTAGCATTATCAATAAAGGAAACAAAATAACGAGAGCCACCAAGAGATGATACCTATACCAGTCTCCACACATCAGTGTGTACAAGCTCTAACAAATGCGTCTTTGGAGCACGTTCTGTCTTCTTAAAGCTTACCCTCTTTTACTTGTCATACATGCAGTCCTCGCAGAATTCTAAGTCAATAGACTTCAGCCCTGGTAACTTTTCCTTTGATAATAGCACTTTCATCCATTTCTTACTCACATGTCCCAACCTCTGATGCCATAACTGCCCATTCACTTCAGTTGATGCGACTGCGAGAAAACTATACAATCCTGAAGTCACGTACAAAGTACCTTCTTTTTTACCTTGAGATATCACTAAGGCACCTTTTGTGATCTTCCAGGAATCACTGGTGAATGTCGTTACATAACCGGTGTCGGTCAACTGCCCCACCGAGATCAGATTCCTTCTCAAACTCGGTACATGTCTGACATCCTTCAATTTCAAAACCATTCTGTTTTTCTGATTGACCTGAATGTCCCCCTTTCCAACTATACTACACGGCTCATCATCACCCAGGTAGACTCTCCTAAAGTCACCTGATACATAATCACGCAGAACTTCCTTATATGAAGTGGCATGAAACGAAACACCCGAGTCTATAACCTAAGAGTCATTCCTCGCATCAAGAGACAAGATCAATGCCTTTGTGTTTCTCTCCTCAGACAGATTCACTGAATCCTTCCCACCTTAAGAGCTTCCTTCTTATTTCTTGAGCGCCTTGCAATCACGTTTCATGTGCCCCTTCTTGCCGCAATGCCAACACCCGTCTTTGTCTTTCGGTCCCTTAGACTTCTTCCTCGACTTAAAACGCCCGTGTTTATTGCCTCCTTTGTTCAGCGATCTTCCTCTTCTTTAAACGTTTAGAGCATTCCCTGAATATCCTGAAACTCCTGATGCATTCCTTCTAGATTCTTCACTGAGAATTAGACCGGCCACGTCATCAAATTTTAGCTTTGTTGACCTTGAAGAATTGCTCACAACAATCACCAAACCATCCCAACTGTCTGACAGACTGGATAAAATCAATAGTGCTCTGACTTCATCCTCAAAAACGATGCCAACAGATTCCAACTGGCTCGTGACTGTATCGAACTCATTTAGATGTTCAGCCACGCTCCCACCATTTAACATCTTCATGTTGAATAGCTGTTTCATAAGATGAACCTTGTTGGATGCTGAGGATTTTTCATACATGGTGGCTAGGGCTTCTATTAATTCTTTTGTAGTTTTCATCTTAGACATGTTGAAGGCGACACTCTTAGATAAAGAGAGTCGGATCGTTCCTAAAGCCTTCCTATCCAGTAAAAATCATTCATCATCTGTCGTCTTTTCTGGTTTCTTCTCTTTTCCTCCTAGAGGAATGTAGAGGTCCTTCTGATATAGATAATTCTCCATCTGCATCTTTCAGAAGGCAAAGTTTGAACCATCAAACTTCTCAATTCTAGTTTTTCTATTTTCCGCTATCGCTCCAAATAGAACTAAACTAACAGCTCTGATACTAGTTGTTGCGCAGCACGCCAACAACGCAGTGGGCTTAGATCCAATCTCAGGCCTCACCCACAAACGATAGACAGGAAGTTACCTAAACTATAAATAAGGGTTTCTAGGGCTTTTCTAGGGTGTATTGGAATATTGAGAAATAATTCTAAGGTGTGGGCTAAGAGAATTGTATGTTCTTCCAAGGGAGAGGTTAGTATTTTGCCTTGTAATATTTGTTTTTCTTCATAATGGAAGTTTACATCCGTGGTTTTTTATCCTAGTTTGAGGTTTTTCCACGTATATCTTGTCTTGTGGTTTGTTTGGATTTCTTTGATCTGTTTCTAATTTTTATTTCTTTCTGTTTATCGTTTGTGCGTGAGGCCTGAGATTGGATCTAGGCCCACTGCGTTGTTGGCGTGCTGCGCAACAAATTTAACCACCAACTCATTGGTATATACGTGCAAATCTGTCCATTGAATCTTATGGATCAACTCTACAAATATGTCCATCGATCATATGAACAACCCATGCAAACCTTCCATTGATTTTTGTGTGTGCAATCAACAAATTCAGTCGTTCAAACATCTAGTCATCCAAAACTGTGCAGCTAGCCATCCAAATCCAACTGTCTATCTAGCTATCAAAATCCAACTGTCCATTCACTTATACCAACCATTCAAACCATCCACCCATCGAGCTATCTCAATTGTCCATGCATCGCACGTGTGTGCACTGTTTTCAATTGAGACATCCTGCTTCTAAATGAAGAGAGAGGGAGTTCAATTTCCAAAAGAGAGTGGAAGTGAAGTGGTGAAGCACACACATGCCTAGGCACTTGCGTGCATTAAAAGGCAACAAGGGCCTTAGGTTGGTGGGGGTATTTTCTATTTGAATGGGGGAGGTGATGGTGAGAGAGGAATGACGTGAGAGATAGAAATAGAAAGAGAAAAAAAAAGAGAGAGTAGCACGTGGAGAGGAAGAAAGGAGAGAAAAAGGAAGACGGAGAGAAATTCTGTCTTCTCACATATGCTTTTATTTTTATTTATTTATTTTTATTTTTTAAATAATTATTGTTTTAAATTGTTCTTTATAAATATATATATATATTTGTAGGATTTTATGGTTTGAATTTTTATTAATCATGCTTTATTTAAGAAAATCAAGATTTTAGATTTTTATTAGAAATTTTAGATTTATTTAAGAATTATTGTATAATTGTAAAATTTTAAATTTTCAGGATTTTGTTGTAGTTTTCTGTGATTACTTATATAAGTTTGCTGAGAAAGGCCCAAAAACTTCTTAAAACAACTATATTTGATTTTGACTCTTAATCTGTAATATACTTTACCCATGTATTTTATCTTAAAATGGAGGGATGATCAATGTTTGGTAACACTTTTCATCCTTAGAACTAATAAAAAAAAAAATGCCATCCACATGTAAGGTTAGGATTAGAAACTTCTTTTCAGATGTCTTCACATAGAGAAAATGGTTTTCTTTATTTATGACAAACCTAAATGCAATCCTTAATGAATATAGCATTGTATACCATAGGTGTGAAGACTTTTTCAGGTTGTATATCAACTTATTTAATCAACAAACTTCTCCTTATAACATGTTGAAATTGGTGCCTTCAATCTATGTTGAAATAGAGATTTTTGATCAATCGATGCAAGTCTCGATCCAATTGAGAAAATCTTGAATTTTCTAGTTTAGAATTTGGACAATTTTGGACATATTCAATCGATCAAACATGGATACTCAATCGACCAAGATAATCCCGAAAAATCAATTTAGCTTGCTAAATACTTTTGAGCATGCTTAATTGATCGAATATTGTGACGTCAATCAATCAAAAGATGCTTGATCGATGTCAATTGATTGAAGGTGCATACAACTTTTGTGTAAGCGCGCGATTTTGTTTCTAATTCCGGATGTTATATACACAAGTGTAACACGGGATTAGGTTATTAGAAACTTGTTTTAAAGAGAGCCAAGGTTTGGAGAAAGGGGTCTTAAGATTTTATACTCTCGGGTTTTAATTGTAGGTTGTTCATCTTTTGTAATTTCATTTTCATAGTGAATTGTTAGTCGTTTTGTGTCGTAGTTTTTTCTCATAAGGGTTTTTCCACGTAAATTATTGTGTTCTCCATGCATGCTCGAATTTTCTATCTTTGTACTTATTTGATTCATATCTGGGTCATGTCGGGGTGACGCTTTCGTGCCCAACAAGTGGTATCAGAGTGATCATGTTATCAGGTTAGCATTTCAGATTGAATGTGAAGACATGACATCGAATGAAAAAAATATCAAGTTTGAGACATAAAAATTTACAGGAACCCTTTTAATTCAACGAGGGTTACAGTAGATACTCCTTGGGAAAGTGAAGCATCTTCATACTATGAGTGATGAAGAGTGGGATGAACTAGATCAAAAGGTAATTAGCGTAATCCAATTGTGCTTGGCCGATGAGTTCATATATAATGCTATTAGCAAGACGACTATTGCTAGATTGTAAGCTAAGTCGGAGAGTCTATGCATAACGAGATCACTTTTTAATAATATGTTTTGGAAGAAGCAGTTCTATAATTTGAAGATGACAAAAGGGATAGATCTTAATAAACACATTGATTACTTTAATAAAGCACTTTGCAAATTGATGAGTGTGGTGGTGAAGATCGACAATGAAGATGAAGCCCTAATCACATTGAATTCTCTTCCATAGTCTTATGAGAACTCGTAGACATTCTGTGTCATGGTTGGGAGACCATTGACATCGAAATTATTATCTCAGTCTTTCATTTGAAGTATTTGAGCAAGAAAAATGGTAGTGAGGGTTTCTCTATGGATGCATTGGTTGCTAGGGGAAGAGGTTTTGAACAGAAGAGAATTCGCAATGGTGGTCTAAATCTAATGACAAGGACAAGATGAAGTGCTGAAATTGTGAGAAGACCATACATATGAAGAAAGACCGACAGTCCCCTAAAACCCGTAAGCATAAAAATTTAGATAATTTTATTAGAGAGGCCAATTCATCAGAATCCCGTGAAGGTTTAGATGGTTGCGATGTATTATCGGTGTCCAAAATGGGTCACTTTTATCATGAGTGAGTTTTGGATATAAGGGCTCCGTACCACATGACCTCTCACCGGAGTTGGTTCACCACATACCGTGAGTATGATGGTGACCTGGTTCTTATGGGCAATTATCATGCCTGTAATATGATTGGAATTGGATATGTTCGCATAAGAATGTTCGATGGGGTGGAGCATACTCTGACCGATGTGAGGCATGTTCCAGATTTAAAGAAAAATATAATTTCTCTACGTGCTCTTGATGTACTAGGATGTAAGTTCACCAGTCATGATTGTGTCTTGAAAGTTTCAAAGGAGGTACTCACTGTTATGAAAGCACAGAAAAACGATAATATCTATCAGTTGATTGAGAATTCTATATCTGGTGGAGCTGCAGCCTTAGTAGTGGAGTTTACGTCAGCATGTATGTGGCATGTGCGCCTAGGCTACATAAGCGAGCACGGTGTGAAAGTACTCCTGGATCGTGGTTTAATTTTTTTGATTTAGATGTATGTGATGATTGAATATATGGTAAACAATTAAAATTAACATTTTAAATCGGGGAACATAGTAGTAAGGGATCGGTGGATTATGTACACTCTGATGTGTGAGGGCTGTCGTCCATGGTTCCTAGAGAAGGGTCGCCATTCTTCGTAATATTTGTTGACAACTTCTTTAAAAAGATATAAGTTTATTTCATGAAGAATAAATCAGAAGTTTTTACACACACACAATGTTGTGAGGTGCACATCGCCCAAGTATGATACACATAATTTATCTCACTATATATAGTAGGGTCCTATTTTTATTTTCCATAATTGTACTTTAATGAGGGAAATACAACATAGTTAACCATCTCTCTATTCCATGCTCTTAAAGAAAATTTGAAAGAGAGTAGATGTATATTCTTATCTTTTATCAATTTAAACATTTTGATATTTCAATTAAGTTGTCTCTCAACCAGTTTTGTAATTCTTAAGACATTTAAGAACCTTGAATTTATTTGAGATTAGATATATTATACAATATCTCAAATGGTCATCAATAAATGTCATGAAGTAAGTAATCCCTTGACGAGTGGCGTGATTTATCGAATATAGTGAGCAGTCCATCAAACTTAATTGCCTTAGAGAATGGCATTTGTGATGTCTTAACAGACATATAATACTCACATAATATAGTTCTATTTTAATAGATTACCAGGTAATCGTTCTTGGCCTAACATGCTATTTAATAAACTTTGATTTTATAAAAGATAAATTATTTGACATAAAGCATTTAAAGAAATAATAAAATTATCTAAGGGTATTGTAACAGTTTGAAATTTATATAAATCATCTATGAGCATAAATGACTCATTGTCCTAGTAAATTAATTAAATCTATTTAAAAATCATATTGAAATCATTTTTACAAATGTGTCACGTATAATTATCATTTGTCCTCCTCATACAAGAAGATCAATCCTAACCCCTTTCTCCCCTTATTCCAGTGAATGATGACCATTAGATAGGGGTCCACTGCATTGTTCATGGTCCCAAAATCACCAAAATTGGATGATCATAGCTGTTCAATGTAGCACATGCAAAATGGCTAGAAGGGTAGTAATGGTCAGTTCATTTTGTGGGCCTTTTATGATATCCAATGTTCCATTAATGATCCTAGGTGGGCCCACCCAGGTCCAACGGGAATTTTTACAGGAATAAGGTAAGAAGAATTCAAATTTGGACTAATGTTTCATGGTTTGCCTTCCACCTTTAATGACAGAGATTGGATGGCCAGCATATTCAAATCTGGAGATTTTTTGTGGGCCTGGTCCATCCATATGGGTGAATCGAATCAAAGGTCTGAATGCCAGATCAATGTTGCCCCGCTTGTAGTAATTGAAGGTTGGAGATGTGCATGCATATCCACGCACTTTGAGGTTCATATAGCAAGAGGAAAACATGGGGTCTTTGGTCTTTAAGAAAGGAAAAGGTAAAATACAGTAAGAATTAAGTTGAAAACTTAGGCCATTGATAGTAAATTTCTATTTTCTTGGACTCACTGATCATTTTTATTTTTTTTAAAACAATATAGGGTGTCCCACTTATTTTAAAAGAAGACTATTCCCTTCAGATGCACACGCAAACACTCAAAACTAAGTGCATTGGGAAATGCTGGGGAGGGGAGTCAAACCCACACCTATAAGGAGTAAACCCACGGTGCTCACCATTTACCCAAACCGTGTCTGCATGAAAGGAGAAAACCTCACAAAGGTTAGTGGGCCCCCCAACTTCAACCCAAACTCCACCCCCATCCTTTCACTTCTACAGACATTAGTGTACGCAAATCTTATGAGGATCTATAATGAACATTTCTTCTATTTAAAGTGTACCATTACAACTTCTCTCCCTCCCAGGCCCCCCATCGGTATTGTTACACACCAAAAAACACATCATCAGATTCCTTCTTTTCTTCCACATGCGCAATCTGACGGTCAGGATCACATGAACACATCCCGCCGCTTTTTCGGGATCGCTTCTGGATTTCCTTTTTTCATCATGGCACAGAACTCGTCGTAGTTGATCCGTCCATCCTGCATTATTGGATAATCAAATAAAGGTAATTATGGGACCCATATGTGTGGAATTAAGTAATTTTTAAGTGCCTGCATATCATCCACAGACTGGGAAAAGCATAAAAAAATAAATCTGCATTGAGTGGGCGTTTTATGTTAGATGTTCCAAATGGTTTTTCTTGCAAGGTGGTGAAATGAGTGGGCTATGATTCATTTGAAAAATCAATTCCTTACAAACCCCATATTTGAGATCATGTTTTCAACCATCCGAACCATTTATATGATGGGCCCCACCGTGGATGGGGATACCCAGAAAAAAAAATGAGAAAAAGAAGAAGATCAGATTGGAGTATTTCAACCCATTCATTGTCAAAAACTTCTCCTTTGAGCATGGATCATCTCCTAAACTGTGTTTTCTTGGGCCATTATCTAAAATTCAATTATCTTCCAATCATAAAGATTTTGATTTGGCCACCATTGGCTATGTATATCATCAGACCGACGTGATTTGGATCACCAAACACCACCCCTAGATCCAACGGTTATCCATAGTCCAATCATATCCTTTCTTGGATGCGTGCATTTGGAGGCCAAAACATGTTTATCAATGCTGATGATCCGTTCCCAGACCGACATTTTGGTAAAAATTCGATTGTTAAACATCATTAACTATAACCAATTTTAGTCTATGTGGTTGTCTTGCTAGCTTTAATCAAGGCATTTTAAATATAGATTAGCAATTTGATCAGCAACTTAAAATCATACGTTATCCGCATCGACTTCGGAGATAATGTCCTTTATGTCTCTCCCGTCATGCATGCCGAACTCTTTAAGAGCTTGCTCTAGCTCTTCTGTTGTAATATACCTGATTGAGAAAAAAGAACACTTGTAATCAACTCAAATTATCATTATCACATGTGAATTGTTAAAGCCATAAGAGATTACATTGTGAAAACTGTGACTTATTGAGAATAACAAAAATATATAGAAGAGGTGGGAGATCTGTTTGTGATCGGTACATCTTAGTAAAAAGGAATTTTTCTAATCTTAATCTACTCTAATATCCCTTGTCTCTGATACTATGTCGAATCATAAAAGACTATATTATGGAAACTATTAATTATTTATTTCGTTGAGAATAATATGAATATACAGAAGATGTGGGAGATTTGTAGCAATCTGCATCTTTAATCTACTCTAACATGGATTATCAAATAATCTTGATCTAATAATAGAATCGAGAATAAAAATGTTTAGTAATTTTATGAAGTCTCTGTATAACCAAATTTCTATTAATTACTTGAAAATCGATCAAAATGTTATTGGAAATGTACCCGCTGTTGTCCTTGTCGAAGTATTGGAATGCTGTGTAAAGATGATCTTCTCTGTCCATTCTGTTCATGTGCATCGTTGCCGTGATGAATTCATCGTAATCGATGGTTCCATTGCCGTCTGCATCGGCCTGTTTGAAAATATTTTGTCAAGAACATGAACATGGCCCATTGTTTCATGGAGCGTTTTCTTTTGACTTTTTTTTTGGGAGCAAAATATAGGATGTTTTTGATTGATCAGTTTGCTTGGACCAACAATGTGTACACAGGTGGGGCCCGCCTTTTGGTTGGGTCCAACAAATATTTGTATGGTGGGGCCCATCATGAGCATAAAATTGCCCCGACCAGCAGATCATTTGTGATGAATTCTTCATCAAAAGTGGACCATTTGGCTTTAATTATGTAGAACAATCATTCATATATGATCATCTGATAGGAAGGATATCGATCACTACCTATCTCATGATGGGTCCAACAAAATGGATAGCCTAGATTACCAGGAGGTGGGATCCGCCTGTAATTTTCTGGGTCATACAAAAAAGAAGAAGAAGATTTTCCAATGATTTTGTAGAGTTTGTTTTTGAGAACTTACAGCTTCCATGAGCTGTTTGACCTCATATTCGGATAGCTTTGTTCCTTGTTTGGAGAGTCCTTGTTTCAGTTCTTCAAGGGTGATGGTGCCACTGTTATCAGTATCTATGTTCTTGAACATGGCCTTTAAACCCATTATTTCTTCCTCTGATAAACACCCTGCTATCACCTATCCAATCCAAAATAGAAAATTAAAATTAAAAAATAAAATAAATAAAACAAAAGTAAGATTCAAGGGGGAAAAAACATTTAAAGGGTCGTTTGGCTTGATGGTTTTTAAATCAGATCTCACATCGTATTGTTCAGTCATATAACCACATATCATCCCGTTCAGGCCTGTATCGGAGCAATACACCTGTATTGCCCATGGACGAAAATGGTATATATACTGGTCTCAGATGATATGTCAAACCATGTTTGGCTTGCAGGAAAAATACCCATCTGGAAATCGAATACATAAGTAGGGGTAAATTCCTGTGTTTGAGATCCTGGATGGTGACAAACGGATGGCTAGGAAGGAGTCCAACTAAATTAGCAGATTAATTGGAATCAGTGATTGATTAATGTAAGAACTATAGTTCTAAAAGTCGGTGACTCAAGCAGGAGTGACCCGAGTCACCCGACCGATTGGAGATCGAGTCGAGTTTTTGAACTATGATTAGAACAGATCAATGTAGTGTGGCAATAAGCTAGCCAATAAGTTAAAGTAATTGATAATTCATTATTAAAGAGATTGGCATGGCGTGCGTTTGGTTTGTCCAATTAATATGAAATTTGGTAACAGAATCAATGCAATTCCGTGTCAAATTAGAAGTGGAAATACTTCAGTTCTTCCAATTTTAGGTAGAAAAGCATTGGATCTGCTGAGTGCAAAAACTCACTGAAACCACTGCGAGGATAAACATCCAAATCACCAAGGATAGCTTGATCAAATTGTGATTTGGGGTACGTCCAAACAGCACCCAAATTGCCAGAAATACCATTGTACTAGCATTCATAACTAATTTTCAGCATAATTCGTCTAGCTCATGCCATTTTCCACTAGAAACTGGTGTTACCGCCATGATTTAGGCTATCGGGATGATTCACAAACGAAATTTCGTAGCAATTTCATTACATGAAGGGTGGGGAGCATACCCTTAGAGCAACTTTCTTGAACTTGTTCATTGCTCTGAACTGTTTAAGCCTGTTTAGTACAGCATTATCAAGAGGCGTATCTGGTGCTTCTCCTTCCTCTTTGATCCATGGATGATCTGAAAATCCCACACACACTCATCAGTACATGCATGTCTTAATTCTATGATTTTTCTTTTAAGAAAATGAATATTATTCACTATAAAAAAGGGAAAATGGATAAAACCCAATTAGAGAAAATGAATTATCCAAAAAACTCGTATATGATGTTCTTCAGCATGTACTTTTCGATCGATATCGTAGATATGAAGACAAAAATAAGAGAACCAACTAGGAAAAATAGACTTTGTAAGCGGATTTATAAGCATTTTGTATCAAAAGTGGAAAAAATTTAAGAAAACCAATTTAGAAAGAAACTAATTATCTATTTGATGTTTAGCAGGTGTTGGCCTTTTTGCATATCACTATATAGAAAATAAAGAGAATTCATTAGATATAAAAGGTGTTGTATAATCCTTGATTGGAAGATTTTTATTTATTTTTTATTTATTTATTTTTATACCTAGCAATGGTACAGGTGGGACCCACCTTTTGGTAATCTAGGCTGTTCATATGATGGGCTCCATCACAGATAGCCCATGCTTTGGTATCTCCATTATCCATATAGTCCTTGCCATCCAATTGGGGCTTGCAGATGGAAAGTTACAACTAATAATACACCCCTACTTGAGATTGAATTGGGTGGTTAGGATCACTCAATGAGGGAGATTTTTAGATATCTACTACACTCACTATTTGAATAGGAAGAAAAAGATGAAAGAGAGAGTATTTGTGAGTTTATGTGATTTCTTAAGCAGAGGGCGTCTTTGGTTGCACCAACTATCATGAAATTTCAATTTGGTGCAACCAAACATGCTGAAAGACGGACAATATATTTGAAATAAGATTCTTGAAGAGTTGAATCATACTTACCGAGAACTTGGAATGCTGTGAGTCTTTGCTTGGGGTCTGTATTGAGCATCTTCTTCACCAGGTCCTTCGCGCCTGATGAAATTGACGGCCACGGATCACTTGTGAAATCGACGTGTCCACGCAAAATGGCATTGAAAATTCCATGCTCTGACTCTGCTAGTCCAAACTTTAATGTTACAATCAATTCAAATATTTTTTGTAGCTTGCTATTCAGTTACTCTTGGCAACTGTAGCTACATGGCATCGAGGCTGTTCATCAGTTGATGTTCTGTGGCCCAAAAATAGGCCTATGGCCTTCGTGTGGGACCATTTGCACCCTGAATGTGGATATTTTGCCTTTTCTGGTCCACATTCGGCTTACATGATACGGGACCAAACCGACTTTCAAGGTCATGCACATGCACAGTGGGACCCACCCGATGAATACCCTCGATCTTGCACTCACGTGCTACATTGTCACAGGTGGTGAGAGTAGGAAGGGAAGCAAGAAGAAATGAAAGTACCAGCCCAAAAGGGAGGAACTCCAGAAAGAAGAATATACAACATAACTCCAATACTCCATATATCAACTTCGGGTCCGTATTTCCGTTTCAAGACTTCGGGCGCAATGTAATATGCGCTGCCAACAATGTCGCGGAACACTTCGCCTGTTCATGGATCATTCAACCATGTTCTAATTAGTACAAAATCATTTCAAATTCACCAAAAAAAGAAAAAAAAATATATTTCTAAAGTGATTTTCAATGGAATTTATTCAAAATAGAATGAGGTTTGATGGTTTATAACCACAGCCCGAAAGAGCAGTCCCAGAAGTATGCGCATTTACTCATTCTTACCACGATTTCCATAAAAAAAGAAGAAGAAGAAGAAGAAGAGAGAGTGCTATTACACATCGAATGGATAATACTCATGGATACATTTTTGCATTCATTTGGAAACCCAATTTCTTCTCCAGGATATGGTACTTGTATACATTGTTCAAAGTATCCCCAATATTATCGAAATGTCCCCAATATTATCCCTATCTCCAGGTCAACAATACCGATAACATTGGTTAGTGATACTAATAACACTGATAATCTTAGAAATTTCAAGTATCAGTGATGTATCACTAAGAATCACCAATATTTTCAACTATGTAAATTCCAGGTATCGATGATATTTCAATAATATCGTCAAAAATTAGTTTAGCAAAAAACTCATTTCATTTTTTATTTTTTTTTAATTATTTTTTTTTGCGCATGGCTATATGCGGTGTTCAAATTGTGAATAATAACATTTGCTCATGTCACAATATTATCATTATCGCAAGATGGGCGATATCAAGACTCCAATCTTTTGTTTCCTTTCCAGTTATCGATGATTTCTTAGCGAAATATCATGTGTCGTCGATATTGTGAAATATTGATAGATATTTGGATGGATGGGATGGTTGAACTAGTTTCTTATGACAGCACATATTTTTAGGCCCACATTAAATGGAAACTTATTATGTATGTATTATATGTGTAATTTTTTTTAATTCCTAAATATGTGAATACGTGCATTTTATCATTTCTTAAAGTTTCACCAAAAAATTCATTGTTTTCCCATGTTTCCTCACATTTTCTGTTATCAATGGTAATATGGTATTATCGACGATATCGATATTATTTCTGCCTCCCCGGCCAATGAAACTTGTAACAATACCAATACTTTAGACATTGCTTATACCCCATGTTTTTTTTTTTTTTAATGAATACACCCCTCTTTTTGACTTTCGATACTAAGAGTTATACTTCATGGCAGTGTCTAATTCCCAAAGCATCGAAAATTGTGGGTTGAAAGGAACATTTCAACCACTCAAATATCAATTTTCCAGAAAATCAGGAATATTTGGCGTCGAATCCATGAATAAAAAGGACAACAAAGCTAACTGATAGAACAGAAAGAGACCACTCAAATGAGATGTTAAGATCAGCACCAAACCTTCCTTGAAAAAGACCGACAACCCGAAATCTGTAGCCTTGAGTGGCGAATTCTCGTCCTTGCTCAACAATAGAAAGTTCTCCGGCTTGAGGTCCCGATGAACGACTCCCATTGAATGGCATGTATGGACAATCTGAACAATTGTCCTCAAGAGCGACGCGGCTGCACGTTCTGTATAGTGCCCCTTGGCGATGATCCGGTCGAAGAGCTCACCGCCGGCGCACAACTCCATAACCAAATGGACTGATTGCTTGTCTTCATAAGCTCCCTTCAATTCTACAATATTCGCCTGGCCCGTCAGATGATGCATGATTTGCACTTCCCGCCGTACGTCTTCAATGTCCTCCTTATTCACCAATTTCCGCTTCGCGATCGTTTTACACGCGAATTGCTCACCAGTGCTCTTATTGGTGCACAAGTGGGTCACACCAAATTGTCCCCGTCCAAGTTCCTTCCCGATCGTGTACACTGATCGGACATCCTCCATAGGCCGGCCTAATACGGGTCCAATTGGGGCCGGTTTCACAGGGTGGCGGGACGCTGTGGAGGGGGCCCCAGGGGACGATTTGGATGGTGTGGCATTGGGGGAGGTGGGGTTCTGGGTGGCTGCTTTATCATCAGTCGCAGATTCCGGCAATTGGGTTTCTTGGGCTTCATTGGAACTGCCCTGGGAGCAGCAGTTACCCATGGTAGAAGGAGATTTTGAGGGGATGGTGGGGCCCAAGGGAGGAGAGAGAAAGTGGGCCCTTTTGATAGTGAAAGTGAAAGAGAGTAAAAAAAGGGTGAGGAACGTTGGAAGGAATTGCAGGAAAAAAGGACTGATTGTGAGGAATTTTAGGTAGGGAGTAGTTTGAAAAGGAAGAGTCGTTGCGAAGGGGTGTGTTTGGAGAGGAGGGGAGGGTTTGGCGGGAAGCAACAGTTTTAACGGCTAGGACACGTGGACGGTCGGGAATGGTTGGGTATGTTTGCTAGCTTGGATGATTCTTTTGGGAGAAAAGCTAAAGCGAATCGCGGGAGGAGAGGAAGACAGTTTGAACAATTGCATCTATGCACACACGTGTGCTATCTTTGCACGTGTGAGAGATCTAGTACCTGTGCAGAGTGGGGCTGCGAACATGCCCCCACAAAAACAATCTGGGTTGGTTCGTTCATCAAGTGGATCGTACTTGTATGTTAAATATAGGATGCTGGTGATTATTTTAGACCGTCCATTTTACTCATACTAGTGTCACTGGCATGAAGAGTGGATTAGAATTCCGCATGGGCCAGAGAGGTTTCATGGTCGTTTCCACCTAATGAATGGACCGGATCTCTCTCACATGTTCAATATTGGTACGTGTGCAGCGATTCACCTCGCAAATTCGTACATCTCAGAGAGGGGTGCATGATTCGTGTATGTAATAGGGAAAGGTAATCGCACGAGTAGGGCAAGATCCGGTCTGTTCATCAGGCAGGCCGGCAGGCCGCACTATGTATGCACCATGGACCCAAAGGCAAGGGCCGTCTACCCATTGGTTGGGCCACAAAAGTAAGTTGAAGTAAACAGTCGGCCAATCCTTTTAACCGTCCATTTCTTCAGGATATAAACGGACCGGGGTGGTTTTCAAACATCAGAAAAACATAGTTGGCATATCCGATGAACGGTCAGGATATTGCAGAAGTGTTCCATCATGGCAAGTGTGGGCCCAAGAGTAGGACCAGGGTTTTCTTCACTTTTCAGACAATAGACAAACACGGTAGTCAGCAGGATTCGGTGGATTACTGACTGCGGGGCCCACTTTGATGTATGTGTCTTACATCCATGCAGTCCATCCGTTTCTATAGATCATTTTATGTTATGAACCCAAAAATTCCACAGATCCAAATCTTAGGTGGACCACGTCACAGGAAAAGGTGGTGATTGACCATTAAAAACTTCACTGGGCCACAAAAGTATCGGATCAAGCTACTATTTGTGTGGTCCTTTCATCCTGGTATTTTTGACCTTATGAACAGGTTGGATGGAAAATAAACATTCGGTTGGCCCCCAAAAATTTTTAATGGTGGGCGTTCAATCACCACCTTATCATATGGTGTGGTCCATATGAGATTTTGATCTTCATAATTTTTCGTCCCGTATTCTAAAATGATCTGATGAAAGATATGGACAGCATGGATATAATATATCTTACATAAAAGTGGGCCCCACAGTCAGGGATCCACCGAAGCCCCTTTCACCGTCAGGACACAATTCAGTCCTAATTAGGTTGTGACTGGGCTGGACCGGAGTAGGCTGCTGAACCCATCATCCAGGCCAGCCCAGCTGAGCAGAGAAATCGGGCATAGACCCGAACGGGCCTACCATCCAAATACTTGCCCGCCAGTGTTCAATAAGCCGGGTCAAAAAAAAATTACCTTATCGGTTTTCTAATTGGGCGCAATTCATAAAAACATGGTCCATTTAAATAGATTGTGCTTGAACCCAGTTCTTGGGCCCATTTAGTAAACGGTTCAGGCTCAGGTGGACCATGACCCAACCCGAACCCGAACGACAGCCACCATTAGATATAAGGTATAAAACTCAGGCCTGGTTTCGACCCACAGATAGTGAGGTGTCAGCACAAATCGGGTCCAGAAGAAGTCTCGGGTCTGCCCCAGGCTACTAAAGCTGGTTTGGAAACCAAGGACTCCTATGCATCACGAGATTCGGACATTTGCAGAAATGTAATGGTGGACCCCACTTGATGAACTGCCTGACACGTGTCCTGTTGATCAGATCAATTATTTGGTCATGGCTCACTTATAACTCTACACAATAGTCAGTGAACTTTCAACATATGGGCATTGTGATAGTTGAGACCACGTGATGAACGGTCCATATACAAACTGATCAATTACATTATGATCCAATACTTGTCACCGAAGGGGGTGTAGCTCATATGGTAGAGCGCTCGCTTCGCATGCGAGAGGCACGGGGTTCGATTCCCCGCACCTCCAGCTCTAATTTTTTTACAGGGACTGTGTGGGCCCACTGTGATGTGTGGTGTCCTTTTTCAGGTCATTTTAGTGCCCCTTTTCAGGTCATGAACTTTTTTTACAGGGACTGTGTGGGCCCACTGTGATGTTTGGTGTCCTTTTTCAGGTTATTTTAGTTCATGGGCCTCAAAACAAGGCAGATCTAAGGCTCAAGTGGGCCACACCACAGAAAGCAATAGTGATAGTGACACCACGGCACATGGTGTATGTATTTTATCCACGCCATCCATCCTTTTTTTTTTTTCAAGATCATTTCAGGTGACGGACCTTAAAATGAGGCAGATCCAAGGCTCAAGTAGGCCACACCACATGAAGCAATAGTGATAGTGGTGCCCACCATTGAAACCTTCCTAGTCCAACTATGATGTTTATTTGTTTAGAAGGTCCAGCTAGACTGGATGAAGGGAAAACACAAATATTAGCTTGATGGAAACTTATGCAGCTCTCGAGAAGATTTCAATGGTAGGCGTTCAATCCCCACTTTGTAGTACACTTGATCAATGAAGCGGAGCCAGTCGTGTGTAAGTGGCATAGGGCGTCAGCTCCTCGATCCTCGATCCGGTACAAACGGTTGGAAGGAGATTAAGGTTACTCAGGCCCCACAGTGATGTAATTATTATATTCACACACTCCATTCATTTGGTGAGATCATTTTAGTGCATTATAAAAAAAAAAAAAAAAAGTCATATACAAAGCTCAAGTGGACCACACCCAGATTCAGATTCACACTATTAAAACATTCATAAGGGCCACCATAATGTTTATTTTCCATCCAATTATTCTAAAATATTCTAATTAAGATATACTTTTATCTATCCTCCTTTTGAGATGCACGTCATAATAATGTGGTCATATCTTCTTAACATTTTTAAAACAGTTTTATTCAACCAATTGAGATCGTAACTAAGTTAAGAACATCGTGCCTTCTTATCACATCAACTGCTAATATTATATCGACTTTTCTTTGGTCTTTCATATCAAACTTTGATAATAAAAGCTTCTTAGTACAATTAACTAATTTAATATTATTTTCAAATATAAGCATGCTATCTATATAAAATAGATAATAATCAATTCATTTTGAGAGAATTTACTTTATACACATTTATCTATATCATTTATTTAACATCCATTTGATTTGATAATATTATTGAACTTTTTATATAATTGTTTAAGAACTTGATGTAAATCATATAGTGATTCAATTAATTTACAAGCTTTAATTTCTCTACCAAAGATTTATAACCCTTAAATTGTTTAACACACACACACACACACACACACACATATTAATTCTTTACGTAGAGACTCTGTTTTAACATCCATTTGTTGTGCGAGTAGTTTATATATGAATGTTATTGCGATTAAGACTTAATAATTGTAATTCTAATTGTAGGGGAATAGGTGTCAAAATAATTAATCTATTCCTTTTGTTTTAAGCTTCTAACAACTAACCTAGCCTTAAATTTATCAATGCTTCCCTATGGTTTTAGTTTTTTTTTTTTCCTCTTAAACACCATTTACACCCTATTAGTTTAATATTAGGTGGTATGTATACAAGTTTCCAGGTGTTATTAGATATTACTAATTCATCTATAATGATTTCTTTTCAAAAGGTTGCATCGGGTGAATTAAGTACTTTTGTATATGTTAGTGGGTCAAATTCTATTAAGAATGTGTAAAAATTATCTCCTAAGTTTCTTTCTATTATTATCATTATTTTTTACTTTTTTATAAAAATTCTAATTCTTCTTTATTTTTATCATCTACTCTTCTACTAGTTGATGTAGTTTCTTTTTCACTAATGACTTTTATTTCTACATACTTAGATTTAGAAATATATATATATATACTTTCAAAGAATTTGGCGTCTCTTTCTTCTATTATAGTGATTGGATCTAGAATATTATCCTTAGATTTTAAAACTATTATAGTAATTAAATCTAGAATATTATCCTTAAATTTTAAAATTAGAAATCTATACACTGTATCATTTTCAACATATCCTATAAACACATAGTTAGTTATTTTGAGGCATATTTTTTTTCTTAGTTTATAATAATTTTATTTTAGCAACATACCCTACGCTTTAAGATATTTATAACTTGGAAGGTTGAATTTCCAAAGTTCATATGGTATTTGTCCAGTTATCTTATGGGGTATCCCATTTTGAATATAACAAACAAATATGATTGCTTCTCTTCATACATTAGAGGGCAAGCCAAAACTATTTAACATATGATCCATAATTTTTATTTGGTGTTCTATTCCTATGTTATGTTATTTCATTTTGTTATGGTGTATAGAGGGCAATAGTTTTGTGAATTATTTCATTCTTTTCATAAAGTTATTTAAATTGAAGAGCTTCATACTGTCTTCCTTTATCTGTTCAAAGTACTTTGATTTTCTTATTCAATTAATTTTCATTTTTTTTATGTTTAATAAATAATTCCAAAGCTTTATATTTATTTCTTGGTAGATATACTTTAGTGCATCTAGAGTAATTATTTACAAATGTAACATAGTATCTTTTACCACTTTTTTACATGTATATATATATAGAGTCATGCTCCCCTGCGCACCTACGCACGTGCGCACCTTTGCACACGTGCCATGGGTGTCTAATCTAAACGGTTCATGTGGTGTGGAATTCCATGAAACCCCATGTGACAAATTTTCACCCCAATCTAAAATTTTGGTGGGCCAGAGCAGAGAGAAATGCAAATCAAGGGAAGAAACTGTTTTCATTTTTCATGGCCCATCAAGTTTTAGATCAAAGTAAAACTTCGGCCTGGGGGTTTTCACGAGGTGCTGTTTCACATGAACGGTTCAGATTTTGGATCCAAATAACGTATGATGGGTTTTCAAAAAAGTTCGTACGTAGTACGTACGAACCGGTTCGCAGATGAGCGTTCCGCTATATATATATATATATATATATATAAGTTATTGTGAATTAACTCTAATAATTCAGAATTTTTGTTTATTAGTTTAAAAGGTTTTCTATCAAGCTTAAATTCTCTACATATTTTACATTTATCAAATTCTCCACTTGAAAAATCAAGTAAAAGAACTAACCTTTTCATTCATTTTAGTGAAAAATCAAGTAAAAGACCTAACCTTCTCATTCATTTTAGTGAGGCTATGTTCATGTGTCATTATCTATTATGATACATATTAAAGGGCTCAACAATATAAAAAGAATTGAATAACTTCTATTAATGTTATCATAGGATACATTTACAACGAATAATCCATCATTAAAATAATCATATCCCACGAAGATCCTATTTTTGGTGAGTACATTTGTTTGAATCAACCACTATTTTAACTCCAACTTTGTTGATGAGCAAACCAGAGACCAAATTCCTTCTAACGTCAAGTACGTACGTACATCATTCAACATAAGAGTCTTTCCAAATGTGAGCTTTAAGAGTACTTTTCCTTTCCCAACAATTGATGAGGTTTGATTATTTCCCATGAAACCTTGTTCGTTATCTAATTTTTCCAATAACTAATGAGGTTCAAACATTTTTCATGAACACTTGTTCTTCATCTCCTATAGCTTAATAGGAGGTAAACATGCAATGATCTTTACATACATGTCAAGTTGCCCCTGTGTCGAGTTTCATGTTGCTCACGAGATAAATTCATATACAATAACCACTATCATGTTTAACTCGTTTTCAATTTCAGCAAGCTCAACTTGGGGCTTTGTATTGTTTGTCTTATGCTCGCAACCTCCAATATGGTGCCATGATTTTCCACAGTGATAATAGTTTCCCTTGTCCTTAAATTGCTTTCCCATTTGACAATTTTATTATAAGATCTCCTACTAGAAACACCTCATCCGATTTCATTCATTCAATCAAGAGTTGATGTATCAAATTTTGATAATCATAAATCTATTTTGTGACAAGCTTATCATCCGTCATCACATGGTGAAGGAAATTCGTGATGGCATGCTTCTTAACCCCTGTATCTTCTAGAACATATTAAAATTAGCCCAAATGTCTTTGGCAAATGCACAAGAAAGATAAACATCATATAAAACATTGGATAGGCCATTAAGAATATAATTTTTGCAATTATTGGCATCTCTTTTGTGAGTATCATTTGTTGGATCAAACTTGAATAATTCAATATATATATATATATATATATATATATATATATATATATATATATATATATATATATATATATATATATATATATATATTACATGTTTGGAGTGTCCAACGCAAAACTTAACTTTTATTTCCACCGTTTAAAGTGTTATCCAAAGAAAGGTTCGATCTTGGACAGCTCAGTTGTAGCACTTATAGTAATGGTAGTTATAGTTTAAATATATATATATATATATTTTTTTTTTTTCCAAACAAATTCAACTTCAAGATTGTTAGGTTTGGAAACTATTTAGAAAATTTTATAAATAAATAAAAGATAAAAGGAAAAAAAAGAAGAAGAAACCTATAGGATTGTAGGAGTCAACCTGCGATCCTATAAGTCTTTTTTTTTTTTTTTTACACACCCCCACACACTCATGCTAGTGGAATTTCACCACCTATGGATACTCGAACCCTTGACCGGGTGTTGAAACTCCTGAGAGTCTACCACCCGAGCAAGATTAAGGATCCTATAAGTTAAGCTGTGATTTAGCATCACTTGCTTGAAGTCGAATTCATGTCCTAGGACAGCATCTCAAGTGCAACAAGAATCTTGGGCGACAGCATCTCAAGTGCAACAAGAATGTCGGGCAATCAACCTCCTGGATGCCATGAATATCACCTAGTCACAATATTGCACTTGATGTACACAAGCTCAAACCACTTCCTATTTTAAACCAGACCCAGAAACAGAACCAAACTTGAAAACTAGAAAACCAAAGCAGGGGATTGGAGAAGGATTTGATTTCAAAAGCGTTAGGCCGTTGGATATAAACCCAACTGATGCAACTACCTGAACAAACACATTTCTTTTTTTCTTTTTTTTCAAAACAAAGGGGATGTGAGTAGGGCTACAAGCATATAGACTCACGCCCACACCACGGCCCGATGTGGCACACATGTAGACACCACATGCCAAAGCCCGGCCCAGCGTGCACGTTGTAAAGAAACACCCAACATGAACCCCATATCCCTTAAAGCCCAAGCCTTCTAAAACACATCCCACATATAGAATAAGCACTGAGAATCCCACGTTGTTTTCCAACATGGGACTAAACTCTAATGCAGCGCAACAAGGGATCATAAAGTCCCAAATGAAATTTTTTGGTGGAAAAATTATGAAACACCAAAGTTCAAAATCATTTAAAATACAACACACATAAACTGCTAATTAAAACCATGGATGTCTCACACCATCCATCATGTGCACATACATGCATAAAAAATAGCAAAACTCCATTAATGTGTGAAAAGAAAATCCTCAGTAAGTTGGAACAGAGGGATCAACCTTCACAGCATATGCATGTATCCCTCCTGCCACATTGAACACTCTCAAGAAACCCTGTGAAACAAATCAAACCATGTTCATGTGAAAGCACTTACCATGCATAACTGCATTGATAGCAATCATAATTTGAAAACCCAAAAAACTATACTCAATGTCCAGTCGGGTTGACTCGGTATTCAATAATGAGAAATGTGAGCACTGTAAGTTGTAATGCTTCTAGTTACATTGGGACCCTTAGACAGTCCAATCCATCGATTTGAACTGTCCATTAAGTCCAGACCACATTTCATAGGCTGCCATGTAAAAATCACTCTGCTTGGATGAACCAACCATCCTTGATTTGGCCACATTTTCTACAGCCATCCTTTTTCTTCTTCTTTTTTTTTTTCCAAGGCATTGATGGGATTGTTACAATTGCCTAACATGAGTGATTCTTTAGAATCATAAGCAATCCATGATGGGTCCTAACAGATAGATGGATCAAATAGTTGATTGGACACATTTTTGTTTAAGCAATCTTGACCGTCCATATTGAAGATGAAAAGTCCTCTGGACCTAAATGATAGTCTAAATCAATGGATTGAATTGTCTAAGTGTCCCAATGCAACTAGGAGCACTACAACTTAATAGTTCCCTGAGAGAACTGGAACATCTAATCAAACTAAAAATATTCAGGCTGAGTTCCCTGTTCAAGGAACTCCCCTTCCTGTGCTATGAGTTTGTACATGTTGGGCCCATGGTTGGTTCATCCAAGCCATTGATCTGATAGCCCCTGTCATGGATGGACCGTGCCCAAAACATCTCCTCAATTGGTCAACTCTATCCTTTCCATTATTGGCATTCAAATACGTGGTTAAGAAGAAATGCGCCAGTAATCTCCATTCAATGGAAAAGAAAAAGACCAAAGATTTGATGGCTAGGATCTTAGAAGTGGGGTATTTTAGCTATTTGGGGGCATGGTCCATTCATGATGCAGGCCATCAGATCAACGGCTTGGATAAATGAGCCATGGGTGCCACAAAAGCAAGCTCGATGCACAAAAGGGAAGTTCCATGTTCATGACAACTCACAAACAGTGAACTTGGCCTAAAAATATTTAGATTAGTAAAAGTATTTAAAATGGTTATGGTCCAATTAAAACAGCTGGAATAAACACACTCACAATGCACACAAGCTATAGACCTTTGCTTCGTTGGAAAGGTGTAAGGCCATGAGTTTGAAATTCAATGGCTACTTTTTTAACTTCTATTCAACAAAAAACAGTTTGTTCAGGGGAAGGACTCGGCTTGATTCACCACAAGTCACGTTGAGTCGACTTGGTCAACTCAGCAAGTTGTTGATTCAGGACCGAGTCACACACACGAGCAACTTCCCTAGCAACTCAGCTTTCAATTTTCTCAGGGGAGGCCACTTGATTCCCACTACAATGTCCCAGGAATGTGGCATATTGGCACATGTTCAGATTGTGTGAATAGGGTGCATGTGGGACCCATAAACACCTAAAGAGATGATCGGTTCATTCTTCTGACAGTACCAGTCTATTTTTACAGGTAGTTTTTGGTTAAACTGAGAAGGAATCTGAAAGCAGGTTGGAATCAGACATGAGCCCTAACAAGATTCACATTACACATGGAACATGTGTTCGAGATCCAGGCCATTAGTCAGTCTGGTCCTGTGCGAAGGTGCCCCGTCCAATATCAAGTTGGTCGACCCATCAGGTAGGCTGCAGGTTATGGCAAAAAAGGGTCAATGGACCACATCCAATGTAAAACTGTGGTTCACCTAATGAGTTGACCAATCAGATCTCTCAGGCTGGCGTTTACACTGTGGGGCCCACTTGACAATATGAATCTTGAGCATGTGCACAGAAGTGAAAGCATTCCATAACGTGGTTTAACATATCTTACATCTATAGTTGAATAATTTGATGAAGAAAGGCATGTTGTAAAGAAGAATAAACACAAATCCTTTAAAGACTAATAAAGTTTGGGTACACACCACACGTGTGCCAGAATGGCATGTTAGGTCTGAGATCCAATCTATCCATCAGAACGGCACCACCATGTTGATGCCCTAGCCCAAGAATCAGGTTGATCCACTGGTCAGTTGGGCCACAGTTTGCAAAACAAATGTACGGCTCTGAAAAACTTGGCTGAAGTTTTCTGACCCATCCACCTGTTTCAAATATTGGGGGCCACATGCTGATTGGACAAGATATTGTTTTGGGAAACATGTACAAGGTAGGACCACCCTGATGGATGGATTAGAACTCACATGTATGTGCGATGTTGGCACATGTGTGGCCTGTATATGAGAGCTTTATTGCACATGAGTGTGCACTTACCAAAACTCCCAAAGCCAATAACAGTTTCAGGATAAATGAGAAGCATATTCATATGAAATGGACCACGAATCTTCTTTGCAGCACGTATGAGTGTGGGGCCATGTGTGAAATTTGGCTGTTCATCATGAGGACCCCAGCTGTGAACATCCATGGCCAAAAATCAGGCAGGTCAAGTCATCGGGTAAGAGGGACAAATGTACGTTCTATGTGGGCCATTGGACAGGTTCTCTTAACTGTCCACTTGTGTACTTGTGGCCAGAAGACCTTATTTTTGGACCATAGACATCAACTGTGGTGCCCACCTTTTAGCAGCCTGGATCTTGGACCCACATGCGACACTAGCACATGTTGAGAAGAGGATTCACCAAGGCTTTAATTTGAAAGAGAAAAAATACCTGTGTCTGCAACCACTTGGCAACCTGTAATGACCGCATCCCATGGTGACACTGCAATGAAAAGAAAACCTCAGTAAAGATCATCAGAGAAATGTTATCATAATAAATGAGAGTGTAGGGCCACCTAGAAAGTGAGTTGATAATCCATCAACCGAGTCGAAGATCATTGAATGGAATGTTCACGGATAATTTTCAGTTTTTACAAGTGGGGCCCATAGCACAATGATCCAAACTTTGGACATGCTGGGCCCCACCATGGATAGCTGATGCACAAAAATTCCCAAGGCTCAGCATCCAAATAAGGCCAGTGGTTCAATGGCTAGGATATACCAATGTGGGGAAGGCACCATGCATGAGCCATCCTAAATGATACACATGATATCAACAATTGGATCAGTGAACCATGAGCCCCAGTTGGGGTCCTTACTAATGTCTCAGTGGTAGATTCACAAGAGTTTCAACACAAGGTCATGGGTTCAAGTACCCATCGTGGTGAAATCCCACTCCGGGCAGCTAGGGATCCTGATGCCCGTTTTCTTTGTACTTAAGAGGATCCAGTATTACTTTCACACACATGGGCTCCTCGCATTGTTTTCCAGAGGTCATGTACTTGAGCCTGAGTGCTCCTACATCCTCCATTCTTGCCTTCTATACACTTTCAAAGGCCAACTAAGCCATGCCCATGCAGACAAGGAAACAATAAGGCCCCATCGTAAATAATAACCCTTGGTTAAGAGATATGGGCATTTGATTTCAGTTCCACGTGCAATTCTTTCTTTTTCACCACCCTTTTCTTCTCTTGCGACTCCAGCACACACACATCAGACCCTAGGTGCAGGGTCCCCCCGAACAAGGGATATGTAGGCTTGTTCACTCACTGAGGATGGGCCTTGTATAGGATTGATTGGTGAAACGAGATTTGTAAGACCAATCCTGATAAGATAATAAGGATGATGATGTTGACAATCGACACTGATGGAAAAAAAAACAACGTGGGGAGGTAATAATTCTCTCTGCATGTGGAATCGGTAAGGAAAAAGAAAAACCAAACATGCTCATAGGTTGTCTTGGTGTTTGGGCATCATGTAAAACGCAACCCGCATTAAGCAAGTTAGTGTCTTTTCCCACTTTTCAGCCCAGACTCATGATTAAGATAAGTTATTATTCTTATCTCAACCGAGATTTGATAGTGCATCAAGTTGCCCTTGAGAACAGAGAACACTGAAAGTCTCCTTTAAATTCTTGAAGAGATGCACTTACCAACACATAGGTGTCCTTCTGAGGATCAAACTCATTCGTTATTGCAGCCCCCCAACTACCAAATTGTCGAAGTGGAAGAACCTTAAAGCCTGGCAAGGAAGCTTGAGCTCTGCTTTTGGCAAATAGTTAAAGCAGGAGTACAGACAAAAGAGATAGGGTATAAAAAATATAAGGTACAAAAAAAAAATGGCCATTGAAAAAAGTGTAAAAGTTATTATTATTAATTATGCATAAAATATTTAACATTAACATTTTGGAAAATAAGTGTGAGAAAATTTTAACAGATTTGAAATGACTTTAAAACACTGGGGTAAGAAAAAAACTGAGAATGTCGCTAGTCCAACTGGTTGGACTATTAGTTATGGACTTACGGTCGACCTAGTGGATAACTTCCAGCCTTTCATGTGTGTGTGGCATCTAACCTGTCAGATAGGTTGGCCCCATCATGAGGATCACCTTGTGCAAAAAACTGCTATATCCACTACCTATTTATCAATGGCGACACAATGGTGTGGCCCACTTAGTGATTGAATGGCTACACGCAATTTGTAGCCATTGATAAATAGTAAGTGGATAGGGGTGATTTTTCCACCACGCAATCCTTATGTTGGGGCCAAACCTATTGGAAGGGTTGGATTTGACATGCACTTTAAAGGATGCAAGTTATCCGCTGGGTGGACCACATCTTATGGTCCAACCAGTTGGACCTGAGACTTTCTCATAAAATTAATAAATAACTTTTACTTGCCGATATTTGTAAAAAAGCATTGAAGACAACTATTTAGCCTACAATACAATTTTTTTAGAAGAGGAGAAAGGCATACATAGTATTTGCCATTTTATTAAACTATGCTCCTCGTAGATATCAGCGAAGTACGATTAAAAGAAATCGTTTGGGAGATGTTGGTGAGATGCTTAGGAATCAAAGGAAGAGTGCATACACTTCATCTGGTTCCCGGACGTCTATCAACTGAACTTCTTCGAAGAAACTTGGGTCTTGCATTTTCTCATGAAGCTCCTTTGGCTCAATGTCTTGAAGCAAAGACTCTTCCCTGGAATAGTTCAGAGAGAGAATAAGAGGCTGCACTTCTTTGCTTATCAAGTACTGAATTAAATGTAAATAAGGCTATGATAATAAACCTCTCAGCCAACACTTGTAATAAGTGCCATCCAAACTTTGTTTTACATCTTACGACTTTATTCAAAGGTGCGCCAAATGCAGCCTCCTCAAACTCGGGCACCTGTAGAAATTTCATGAAATAAGATATTTTTTTTCCTTAGCCTTGCTAAGGAAAGATCTGTGATGGTGTGTCACATGCTCTCTCATGCCATATGTTTTTATTACGAGGCATTCTAAATTCAAAAATCTCTCTCATTCTGAACTTATCTTGACCATTCAATCATACAAGTCGTGCTTTCGGCCCAAACTAGAAAGGGAGGTTTGTGGAACCAGCTCACTCTTCCTTTCATCAAAAGGTGCCTAGATGTAACATTTCTAATAATTTAATAATTCAATAGCGCCATGATGTAACATTGGTGGCCAAGGATCTTGTCCTCAAGAGTGCCACACATATGCTTCTTTTACTTAATTGTTTTTTAGAATAATGCTAAGCCACACACACTTCTACATGGGCCCACATCTGCCAACCTCGCACTATGAGGGACATCCAAGCTTTTGATTAGGTGCGCCTCACTGCGTAATGACATGGCCCAAAAATAAGGTTGGCCCTCTTATCATGGGAGGCCATGTGTGCATCTTGAATGTGGACCATCAGCAAATTCTTTTGAGACTGCTTATTTGTTTCATATAGTTGAGGTCCACCTGATGTGCTGACCAGCTTGGCTTTCGAGTCATTCGCATGGTGGGGCCAACCTGATGCAAGGCTTGCATGTACCATGTAAGCACATGTAGAGGTGCCTATGAATTGAGGAGAGATACAAATGGACTTAACAAAACACTTGTTTAATGACCCGTTAGAATTTTGCTTATGCTATCTTTTATTTTATTTTATGGGCGATGAAAATTATACTTGGGATACAATACAAAAGGGAGTCGGCTTAATGAAAACAAGCACCTAAATCAGAGCAACCATTCACTGAACAAAGGGAAGGTCTGACACCATGTGTTTAAGTAGCCACCTCAAGAGTGAGACCCACTTGGGGACCAAAATTGGTACAACTCGCCCTGACTCGGTCCCATACTAATGTGGGGACTCATTTCATCTCAGACACCGATTGCCTAAGTCGTGTGGGACCATGGTATGCCAAATTGGTTACGTAACGACCATTATGTAACGGTAATGGTCATAATCATTACGCATCATGAGGCCGAAACGGTCATTACAGAAAAAACGAGCCGTAATGGCCTCATAACAGTCCTGTAAATGTCGAGAAACAGTTTTTTCTTTTCAAAAACAAAAAGGGCTGTAGTGGCCGTCATGGTGTATCGTAACGGTAACAGCAGTGGCTGTTACAGCCACTGTTACCATTATGAAACACCTTGTGTGGGGATCATTTTCAAACCATGCTCAAAACACTTTCATGAGCCGATCTGCTTCATCATTGACCACTCTATGGACATGGTTAAATGATATATTTAAGAAAGAAAAGAGCTCCATGATTTCCGTGTTTCTTTTCCTACAAACCGACTGTCTGTTCTTCATATTTCTTTTTCTCTTTATAACTTTGTGGATATTGTTTTACAGCCTATTCCTTTCTATTTCCTCATGCAGAATTCCAAAATAGCTTTGTCAACTGATAAAACTTCAGCCTGCATTAAAATTTACTGAAGAAAGTTGTACGGGCAAAAAACGGTCAAAAGATTGATTGGAGAGCAATGACAAACTTGTATGGTCTCAAAATTAATTAAAAGAGGAACCATAGGGTCCTGAGCCTCAGTGAACTCAACACTGCTGATGTCCCAGAATCCATATGATCTGGACTGTTGATTGATGGCCCCAGCATGAATGGGGGATGCCCCAAAATCTCCCACATTGGAGGATCCTAATTGGTCAATTACCGGCCTAAGCTGACACAGTTGAAATAAAGAATACAGCAATAATCCACATTCAAAAGAAAACACCACATGCTAGTGGGCTATAACCTTCCAATATTCAAGATTTCATGGCATCCCCAGCCATAGCGGGACAGCTCACGAATGGGATGGGCACAAACGGATGGAATGGGCCCAAAGAGACAGAATTGAAGGCATCAGCATATCATAGTTACCGTACACTCCTAGACGTCCAGGACCCAATAATTCTTCTGTTCGAACTGTCGTTTACTAACCGAAATATTTTATTTTTCAGCATGGCTTCGTTGCAACCAAGATCTCCAGATAGCAGAAGTGTCCATACCATCTGTCCTTTCCGGACCCACCCAAGCATTCCGCCCTGTTCTTTGGATGGACAGATTGAGTACTCCACCGCTAGATCACTTAAATCCACTCCTGTGGCACAATAGTATCACATTAGTAAAATGGCATTCAGTTTCACAACAGCACCATCCAACATATGATTAAAGAAGTAGAGTTTGTTGACGCTACTTATCATAAAAATAGACGCATGCAAAATGACCAATTTTTTTTTTTTTTTTTTTTTTTTGGGGGGATCGGTTAAAATGGCCAAACACGATTCATGATATCAAGGGGAAGGCAAGTCACCAAAGTAAATCTCAGAGGAGATCGTCAACACCAAAGAAGGAGAAGGGGAATGGATCTGGGTGAGGGAGGAGGAAACCAAAGGGGTCAAGGTATGCCAGTTACATCGAACCCCAGTCCGAGCTTCTGACATTGTTGTTGAATTTTCCCGCTGGGACGGATAGAGTTAAACTTCAAGAGGGCTTTTGGAGGGGTATGCTCGGTGGAGGTGACTGTCCCCATGGAGAGGGCTCTTGGAAATGTAGCGGGTTTGCTTTGGTTTGGCTCGAGAACTTGAAAGACGCAAGGAGGCTAGTGGCAGATATGAACGGAAAGGGATTTGAAGGCCAAAAGCTCCTGATGCAGAAGGCAAGGTACGGGCTTGAGGTTATCAATACGTTAACAAACAAGGAAGAGGAAGCGGAAGATGGAAAATATTGAGGAAAGAGGGAAGCGGCTATGGTGGAAAATAGAGAAGAGAAAAGAGGGAAAGAAGAGGGAGGGGTTGTCCTTAAGGATGCAGTAGTCGGTGGGGCCGCTAGGGTAGAACAGGAATGGGGAGAAGCTAGTATAAAGGAAGAGCAGAAAGGGGGAGAAGAACTTAGCAAGGGTGGGTTGGGGCATGGAGACGAGGAAAGATGGTTGTGGAGGAAGGATGATGTTGAGGGCCCAGAGGTTTTTTATTTATTTATTTTATTATTATTATTATTATTATTATTATTTTTTTTTTTTTTTTTGGGGGGGGGCGGGAGATTATCAAATCATTGTCTAAGTCGGAAGCTTGGTTCTCCTTTAGGTCATAGTAAGAGATGGAAAAAGTCATAACAAACGAGGCAACAGGACTAGAGGGGCCGGTGAAGAGTCTCTGCAAATGGGCCAAATTGTCTCCTTTTGGGTGGGAGGAGGTGTGGTTTCAGGTGGGGGGGATGCCGCTCGAGCCATGGTTTTTGGACTTTTGTGATGGTGGGGTATGACCGAGGTGAGGTTGTGGAAGTTGATTTGGGGTGAGCGAGGATGGACATGTGTCCTAGCTCTGAGTCTGAGGCTGCGGGGTGAGCAGAGGATGGACACGTGGAATTGCCACGTGTGGAGATGCATAGGCCCTCCTAGACACGTGTGACTCTTGCTCCAACCTTTACACATGTAGTGCTTTTAAGTAACGGTAGGTGTGAATACACAAAATCCCTTCTCAACTTACGAGACTTGTACATTCCATTTCAAGCCATTTCAACTCCCATGCGGAAGGGGAATGCGGAGCTCGAGATTGTGCCAATGAAGAAGGAAGGGAGTACTCGGGGAGCACGAGCCAACAACTTGGAGGAAGTTTCTTCAGGGAACTTTGAAGGGACGGGTTGTCCTTGTAACATTAGAAGAGGAACCCTACAACGGAATATAGCGTAGTGATGATGTTATGCTAGAAATCCTAAAGGTGGAGCCTCTGCAGGTGGCAGCAGTTGTTGAGGGTGTAAGGGATGATAGTTGAGAGACTATACGTATGCTCGTGTCACAGGCGGATGCAAGGGCAAAAGAATTCGTGTCAATAGCAAGAGGGAAGAGATGGATCAAAGAAGCTCTATAACACGTTGGAAAAATGATCGGGGTCACCCTCGGTGATCGTGACAACAAATATTATACGTTGTTTCAGTTTGTTGAGCAACACATAAGCTAGAATGAGAGCCCTCAGCTTCTGAGGAAGATTCATAGATCTCCGGAAGAGCATCTTGAACAGGTAAAGTCTAGCCTTGGTTGACTTAAGGAGAGTTGATGAAGATGAAACAAAGAGCGGAAGGGCGAGATCACTATCCAAATGATGATTCCGAGTTGGAATGTGAGGGGACTAAGAGATTGGCAAAGTGAGGATAGATTAAAGAAGTGTGCAACAAATCAAGGCTCAAGCCATTGCTCTCTACGAGAATAAGATGGTTGCCCATGATAGGATGATTTTGGCTTCAATGTGGAGCTGTGTTTCCAAGGATCGTTTGGCTATCAACGTGGAAGGTATTGTGGTTCTGTGGAACTCAAACTTGTAGGTGAAGGAGCACTAGTGGAGAGGAAGCTATTCTATGTCAGTGATTTTAAAGGAGACTTCGTCGAACTTCAAGCGGATGTTCACGACAGTTTACAAGCAAAATGAAGCATCGAAAATGCAAGACTTTTGGATTGAGCTATTTGAAGTGCTGGGAAGATGTGGTGTGCCATAGTAAGTGGGGGTGATTTCAATGTTACAAAATTCAATTTTGAGAAGTTCATGGAGGCATAATTATGAGAAATATGAAGGATTTTTTTTAGAGTGGGTAACCTCTCATCAATTAAGAGATTTCTTGATGAGGACGGTTAAATGGGCAGGAAAGACAGATTATGTCCAAGATTGACAGATTTTTGGTGTCACCTAGGTGAGTAGAAAAATTCCTACTGCTCTCACAAAGGGGGTTGCTAAAATTGGTTTCTGATCACTATTCCATCTTATTAGAGGTGGTGGGCGAGAATTAGGGGCCGAGGCTTTTTAGATTCAAGCTAGCGTGGATGACCGTAGAAGGTTTCTCGAGGCTAGTTTAGGAGTGGTGGCCTTTCGAGGTTGAGGGCTTTGTCGAGTTCAGGCTTTGCCATAAATTGAGGATGTTGAAAAGTAAGATAAATGATTGGAAAAAAGTGGTGCTAGGGAATCAGGCGGCGAAAGTATGAGATCTTTTCGCAAACATCTAGGAGATAAACATAAAGGAAGAAGGTTGGAATTATCAGAGGATAACAAAGCGCTAAGGGTTAGATTAACCCAGGATTACAGGAACCAGCTAAAGGAGGAAGAAATCAAATCCTGTCAATGGTCTAGAGCGATATGGCTCAAAGAAGGGGACAAAAACACGAGGATTTTTCATAGCATCACGAATTTTTCAGGCTAGGGGCAACAAGATTAGCAGCATGGTGGTGGATGGAAGGAAAATAGAAGAGAGTTTTGTGAGACAGTGGTGCATTTTTATGGAAGAATGCTAACCGTGGAATGGTGGGAAAGGCCAAAGTTGGATAATCTAGATTTCAGTAGGCTATCAGGTGTACAAGCTGAGTTGCTTGAGAAACCCTTTATTGAAGAGGAAGTCAAGGCATCGATGGAGGAGACAAGGCATTAGCCCCAGATGGCTATCTAATAACTTTTTTCCAGGTATTTTGGGATACAGTAAAAGGAGATATAATGAGCTTTATGGCAGAATTTCAAAAGGGATCAGTTGTGAGAAAATATTAGAACGTCCTTTATTGTCATTATTCCTAAGGTGATTGGATTTGAAAGCATAAAGGATTTTAGACTGATAAGCTTGATGGGTGGTCCTTATAAGATCCTGGCAAAAACTTTAGTCATCACATTCAAGGCAGTTCGAAGAAGCATCATTTCTAAGAATCAATGTGTGTTTGTTGCGGGAAGACATATACTGGATTGTGCCCTCATTGCTCACGAATGCATTGACTCTTGCTACAGGGAAGGTACAAAAGGTTTAATATGTAAGCTAGATGTTGAAAATGCTAATGGCCATGTTAATTGGGGCCTTTTGGATTGCATGCTAAGCAAAGCAGGACCGGATGCGGTGAGAAGTGAAGGTGGATGAGGGAGTGTACTTGGTTAGCAAGATTTTCCGTCCTCATCAACGGCTCTCCTAAAGGTTATTTCAAAACCTCGAGAGGTATTCGACATGGGGGATCTCCCATCTCCATTTCTTTTGTGGGTGTAGTAGAAGCCTCTGGCAGAATGTTGTAAAAAGGGTAGGTGGGTAGGCTTGATTCGCAGGTTCAAGGTTAATATAAGTAGTCCTCCAATCTCTCATGTACAGTTTGTTGACGATACAATTACTTTTACAAGGCAGATCCAAAGATGGTAGATAAGCTAAGAATGGTGATAAGATGTTTTGCAGTGGTGTCTACGCTTAGTGTGAACATACCAAAGAGTTAAATGTTGGGGATTGGGATGATGGGAAAGGAAGTGGGGCAGTTGGCTAGGGCATTTAGATGTAGGACGAGGTTCTTTACTTCCTCCTATTTGTCTCTTATCTATGTCAAAAGACCTACGAAGCACTTGTAGGACAAGGTGGTAAAAGGGTTTGAAAGGAAATTATCAACCTAGAAAAGCAAATACCCATCTATGGGCAGTAATATAGAGCTTATCAAAGCAGCTCTCTCAAACATGCCACTCTATTTTATGTCTAAGTGACCAAAATCAACGCTGACTAGATTGGAAAGACTTAAAAGGGATTTATTATGGCAAGGATCAGAAAAGAAGAAAAAGTTTCATCTATCATGTGGGAGAAGGTTTGCAAGCCATACAATGAGGGGGAAGCAAACATAAAAGATCTAGAGGTAATGAATGTTGCTTGGAAAGAGGTGGTGGAGGTTTGGGCCGAAGGAAGACTCTTTTCGGAGAGAGGCAATGACAGTTAAATGTGGTTGCGAGGCTGGGGGATGTTAGGCTAGAGATTCCTCGTTACATAGAGCATGGGTGTTGTGCAAATGTGTTTCAAGTATGAAAGAAAAGTTCAAGGAGGGGGTCATATTTACCACTAGGAATGGGGAGAATGTTAAATTTTCGAAGCATGCGTGGGTAGGCGGGATCCCCTTTAGACTGTGTTCCAAAGACCGGCACGCTTAGTGGCGGATAATGATGTCCCTATCTGTAGGTGCTCTATCGTTAGTGGCAATTCAATGGTATGGTCACCCCTATGCCAAAGGGATTTAATGGATGAGGAAATAGAAGACTTAGTGGAATTCCTAGATGTAATTCATCATTATATTCCATCTTTGGGGGAGAGGGGCAATATGGTATGGCAGGAGGCTAAGTCTAGCCAATTCTTAATTCGATTGCTCTATAAGATGCTTGAGGCTCCGCAAAAGATTGTTAGTCGGGTCTCGACTTCTATGGTGTACGTAGGCAGGATCCCCTTTAGACTATGTTCCAAAGACTGGTGCGCTTAATGGCGGATAATGATGTCACTGTCTCTAGGTGCTCTATCGTTAGTGGCAATTCAATGGTATGGTCACCCCTATGCCAAAGGGATTTAATGGATGAGGAAATAGAAGACTTAGTGGAATTCCTAGACATAATTCATCATTATATTCCATCTTTGGGGGAGGAGCAATATGGTATGGCAGGAGGCCAAGTCTAGCCAATTCTTAGTTTGATTGCTCTATAAGATGCTCGAGGCTCCGCGAAAGATTGTTAGTCAGGTCTTGACTTCTATGGTGTCCCCCCCCCCCCCCCCCCCCCCCCCCCCCCCCTCCCAAAAAAAAGAAAAAAAAAGTATTAACCTGTGTTGGGAGAAATCAGGTCCTAACTATTGACAATCTTCGAAAAAGAGCAATGATCATCTTCAATGCGTGCTTGTTGTGTATGGGAGACGATGAATTTGTGGACCACCTGTTTATTCATTGCCCGTTCACGCATGTGGTGTGACCTAGGCTTTTCAACAGACAATGTCCTAGGTGATGCCAGACATAGTAGTGAATCTGCTTAGGGCTTGGCACAGGATGAACCTTGGGAAGAAGGAGAGGGTTGAGTGGAGATTGGCGATGTTGGCCGTAATTTGGACAATATGGGGGGAGAGAGGGAAAATGTTTCAATAGTATTAGTAACTCTGCACCTCAAGTTATTCGTAGGGCTAAATCTTCTTTGTCCTTCGCCTCTAAGATGTGGGAGTATTTCCTATCTTTGATCAGCGTTGGGCGGGTCATGCCTAAGTTTGTGGATGAGCTTTTGCGGGTGTGGCATATAGGAGTTGGTAAGAATCGTAACTGGTCCGGCAGCTTCTCATCATGGCTATCCTTTAGACGATTTGGGGAGGGAGGAATGCTAGTTGTTTCCAGAATGTCAGTGTGGGGGTTAATAAGGTCATTCAAAGGATTGATCATTTTGTTTCCGAATGGCAGTCCATGCTAAGGATTGTTTGCTTGAGTGGGTTGTTCTGGTGGCTTCTCTTGATTGCTTGGCGAAAGTTCTACGACTAGCTCCACTTGACATTAACCTTTCTCCTTTACCTAGGCTCGCATCCAGCTTGCTCACCACTTCAGGATGAGTTTCCAATAATGTCTCAAATATTATTGCATGCAGTTTCAAAACCCATCATTATACTAACTCAGCCTTTGGACTAAATGAGAAGAACCTATTTTGAGGCCTATGGGCTCATGTCTCAAACAAAGCATCTACCACATAAAGAAACCAGTTTTCAGCATCAAGACTATATCTGGGGGGGCCTCCTGTGGATAGACAATGCAGTGAAAACTTTGCCTATTGGATGATTCCAACCATTGGGTTGTTGTCCTGCAAATGGATGGTTGAAAGGAAAACATTTCTAATGGCTGATATTCAACCAGAACAAGTCTAGCAACCGGTGGTTGTAATTGGTGAATGAAAATTTTGGTCCATCACCCATCTACGGGGTAGGGGGGAAATGCCAATTATATGGGCCAAGAATTGTATTTTATAGTACCTCTATACGTAACATGGATGGCCCCTCCACGTGTGATCTTATTACAAACTAGAACGCATTGCCTCATTGAACAAAAGCAGTGCAAAGAGTATTAGACTAATGTTTATGGGCTTATCAACAAGAGTGCAAGGAATAGACAAATGGTCAGATGTCAACAAATATACCATGGATATCATGTCCTTCCCAAAACATCACTGACATTTTTCTCATGTTTGCATTTCATCCACATCAAAACACTTAAAGCTTTAGTCATTTCTATGGAAGGTTGGCCAAGTCAATCAAGCCAAGGCATACATAGGGCAATTTTCAAAAGAAAAAGAAGAAGAAGAAGAAGGCATACGTATGGCAACTTGGGTTCAGGTCAACCCAAACCCGATTGACCCAACCAAGTTTAGGTTGGGTTAGGTTGTCAAGGTCCTCGGGTTGGATTCGTGTAGCAAATTTAGGTTGGGTTAGGTCGGTTCGGGAATAAAAGGTATTCAATAATGTAACGGTGGCTGTAACGGCCAGACTTGTAGCCACTACAACAGGCCTTAATGGCCATTAAGGCCCTGTAATGGTCAAATTTTTTTAAAAGGAAAAAAATGTATCAGCCCCGTATCAGACCATTACTGTATTAGACTGTTATGGGCCCATTACAGCCGTTACAAGCCCATTATGGGCCCTCCTTTTTTTTTCAAAAAGGGCTTTACAACATGATGCCATATTTATGACGAACCGGGCCCATGAGGCTGTAATGTTTTCTTTTCTTATTTCTCTGTTTATGACTATTTTTCCCTTTACACTAAGGGTATTTTAGGTCTTTTGCCATTCACTTATTATAAATAAAGAGACAGTTGAACGTCGTTGCTTCTCTTCCCAAATCCTCTCTCCCTTTACACAGCCCCGTTTCACATAATGGCTCCCACCGTTACTGTTATGTACTAACCATTACATAACGTTTTTTAATACCATGGAAAATCATATCTATTTGGGTTGGGTAGAGTTGGGACATGTCTGAGTTGGGTCGATTATAGAGGACTTCGGGTTGGGTTCAGGTTAGGCACCTAGTGCAGGAATTCAGGTAGGTTCAGGTGGCAGGTTCGCTCAAGAAGTCAGATTGGGCTCAGGTTGACCCTCAACCCGACCCAACCTGGCCGAATTGCACCCCTAGGCATACATGATACTCCATCATTAGCAAGTTACCGGACAATATTACCTACCAAGCATAAGACCATCTAGATGATGTCTAGTATTAATGGTTTCACATGCTCACTAATATCTGCGTGTCATATGGGTAACAAATAAAGTTTTCTTAAAAGGACCTTGTAATGTACTAAACAAAATGACCAATTTCCTCAACAAGAAAGAGACCCAATCACTTATCAAAATAGCTAATCATGAAAATAACTTGGAAGCACAACAATTCATCGCACTAACCTCCTGCAATCCTCTGTTGAAGCTCTGTCAGAAGCTTAAGGTTGTCTTCGCCGACAAGTAAGTGCTGCACCAATAACTCCCTACCACCTTCTCCATTATTTCCAGTACTGAATGAGACTGTATTCCAAAAAAAATAAAAATGGAAGGAAATTTTGCATGAAAAAGCAAATCCAACCTTATAAATTTACTCTTTCAAACACCACATAATTAGAGAAATAATGAAAAGGTATTGGTATTTAGAGGCAGTGTTGGGTCCAACTGGTTGGACCATAATTTTGGTCCACCCAGCAAATAACTTCCACCTTTCATGCGTGTGTCATCCAACCTGTTGAATAGGTTGGCCTAATCACTGGGATTATTTTTTGCAAAAATTAGCCATATCCACTAACCGAGTGGACCACGCTTGCATTCACTTATTTATCAACATCTAAACATTGTTTTCCATGGTGTCACGCACCTAATGAGTTGATGGGGCTGATATTTGCACAAGGTGATCCTCATGGTGGGGCCAACTTATTGTAAGGGTTGGATTTCCCACCAACATTATAGGTTGGAAGTTATTTGCTGGTTGGATCGTAAATTCTGGTCCAACCAGTAAGACTTGGAACCTTCTCTAATATTTATAAGCAGCATTTAAGGCAATTGTGAGAGATTCAAACTAATATGGAAGTTCCCTTGAAAATAGAGGACCCATATGTTACTCTAGTATCGTGGATCATCCTCATGCATGCATCCACCATATGCATCACACATATATACAAAATCTAGATTGTCCTAATTATGGACTCCAAAGTCAAAGGACATGGCCTAAGATAATACTAATTGTTCAACTGGTGGTCGAATATAGTGCTTAAATGATCAACTGTCCAAGCTCAATCAGTAACTGTCCATTTCGGTAGGATGGTTTGAAATCTTGGCTACTTTGATCAGTGTGAATTTAAGGGCCATGCCTGATCCATACTGCAGCTCACAATTTAGAAGGTCAAGATTTAAATTACATGTCTGACGTATTTACAGTGGATGAATGCATGAGAATGACCAACATCTTTAGCAACATATAATATAATTCCTCTTAGAAGTAACACAACCCTTCTGTAATTGCATACCTGTATAAATCTCAAAAAAGAAATGAATTAAACGAAACCAAAAAGAGAAGAAAAATGAACTGGATTTATTTAACACCAAATTACACCTTAGAATCTCCAAATAGCCCCAAAGGGCGTGTTTGGACTGGGGGAAAAACAAAGGAAAGCAAAAAGATAAAAGTTTAATGATTATCTAATGATGGATTCCATGGCAATATTGAACCATGGAGTCCATTTTTGGGATCTTTGTTTGAATAGCAAGTGGAAATCTCATTTTTGTGAGACAATGCTTACCTCATTTCTCATGCTAGAGAAATTGATGAAGAAAAAGTATAATAATTACAATGTGGAATCCACTATTTTTGCTATCCAAACATAGTGAAACATCCCATCATGCGAAAAGTGTTTCCACTTGCTTTCTTTTCTTGTTTTCTTTTCACTCAATCCAAAGATGCACAAAAAAAAGAAAAGAAAGGGTGACAACTCAAAGTTGATTAGGAGAACATGTAAGAGTTGAGTGTTAGAAGTCTTCAAATTTTGGGATACTTGTCAGTTGGTCTTTTAGCTTTGACAGACCGTTAGGTGTCTTCCATGGTTAGGTGAGATGAATTATAGAAATAGGTGAGCTTTTACTAAATAGAATTAATAGAAGGTTGTAGAGCCACATCTCAACAAGAAGGTTATAGTTGAGTTATACACACTAGGAGTACTGAGTACAACGCACATGGATAGATGGCGGGAGAGAGAAGTGGAAGGAAAGGGTGAGGCTACATGCTGAAGAGAGAGAGAGAGAGAGCAGAGTGTTTTCAACAATAGGCGACCCATACCCACTTTTTACTGGCGTTGTGACCCACTTTAGTTTTAGATTCCTTTGTTTTCAGACTGACTTTCTAGCATGAGGAAGTGAATAGATGTGCAGAGTGGTTTTGATACAATAGTGATTTAAATATCAGTATCAATGCATATATTGCACTCTTGGGATAGGGAAACACATTGATGTTGCATGGGAAATATCAGATGTATCATGGAATGTATTGCTGTTTTTGGGAAACATTAGGAAATTAATCGAATTTTTCAATGAAACATTAGGGGATGTTATAAAAAGACATTATCGCACACTTAGAACTCGAAAGGCCGAAAAGGAAAATAATAATAATTAAAAAAAAATGTATACATAATAAGTTTTCTTTGTATGCAGTCCTAAACTGTGTTGTTTGACAGAAGTGATGTAATTATATCCAGTGTTGTCATATACGATCGCATATGCCATTCTAGGAAAATATAGTGCATATGCCATTTTATGAGCATTGGGCATTATGGCATGGCTTATGCGATTATGCAATCACATATGCGCACAACCCCCTTGGGTCGCATACAATCGCTTATGCTATTTTACAATAATAGTTATATCCAAAATGAGTTCATATCATTTATAAATCATACAAGAAAAGTATGAAAACACAACCAATATATTCAAAAGCTAAAAAAAAAAAAAAGAAGTAAAAATATACACGTGCCCTCATTACATCTATGCGGCTGTGCCTCAACCCACTTAGAGTAATGAGGCAGCTCAAAAGTCATGATCTCCATCTCCATTAGAGTGGCTACAGTATTGTTGCTCCACGCATCAACAATATTGTGCCGAAGTCATAGTACAATGGTGTCAACTCAAATATTCTCTCAAGTTTTGCTAATACTCATCCTCTTTGAACTGGATTAATATGCCAATCAATGGTTATTGCATAATCATCACCGTTTGTGGTTGATGTGGATTTGGAGCTAAATACGGAGTGGTATATATCTGACTCTTAGATACGTCTGCTCATAATTATATCCTGGATATCTTTTACCCGTATGCATAAGCATACACTTGCCAGTATTTGTAGTCGAATGACAGCGTCCATGTACCAGAAGTCCGTAACTGCCAGATATGCTCATCATAGAACCATGACGTCCATAACCATATAATCCATATCTATATCATGGCACAGAACTAGAGTTTCCATGTCCAGTTGTCCACCACTAACGTCCATAGAGCCCATGTTCAATGATAAAGACTCCTCAATGCCACTCAGTTGCTTCTTCTTATGATGATCATACTTATTTTTCAGTTCTGAAGCCTGTGCTACGATAAGATGAGAACTATGGTCTTCGTCCTACTCAAATTCTCTCCCCATTGAACGGACCAAGTCATCTCTCTCTCTCTCTCTCTCTCTCTCTCTCTCTCTCTATATATATATATATATATATATATATATGGACATCAACCTCGTTGGCATTGCCATCTTGCTATCACCACCATTGTCGCGCACTCCATTGTTCTTTGTCACCATCAATGTTCGAGAGAGTGTGGCCACCACGTGTCTCATGAGATCCTGGTGCTTAACTGTCTCCAGCACCCTTTGACAATGGGCCAAAAGCCTTAGGGGAAGATCTTGTAATGCAGGGGCATTTTCACACCGGGCTCAAGTGGGGTGGCCTGTGGGATGCAGAGGCACACTCAAGGTGGGCGGCCCATGTGAGGCAGAACCCATGTGATGTGGGGGCCATGAGAGGGGTTCAGCTGAGGTCCTAACCCATTAGATGTGGAGCTTGGGCTATGAGATAAACGGATTGATTTATCATGCTCTATTAGTTCGAGCTTTTAGAGCAAGTGGTTAATTGTCCTGCATCTAAGTGGTATCAGAACGGAAGGTCTCGTGTTCGATACTCCTCACCGGGGGTGATTAATGCAAGGGCATTTTCACATTGGGCTCAAGTGGGGTGGCCTGTGGGATGTTGGGGCGCACTCGGGGTGGGCGGCCCATGTGAGGTGGGTAGCAGCTTCTGGAGCATCTTGTAACCCAATTTATTCCGCTTATTCATGTGAATGAGTAAGTATGTGCTCTAATTTCGCTGACACGGTGGTGACACTGTTTATGTGATAATGCAAATAGCTAATCAGTGCAAGGTCTCAAAGCCACTTTCGCACACGGACTACCATTTGCCTACAAATTGATCATGACCATCTTTTAAATTTTCATATGTAATTTTAAAACGTGAAAACAAACTTCTAATTACAAACATACATACAACAACCCAAATGGCATCATCGTTTCCCTCGAATTTCTTGCAGCTTCGTACTTAACAATTAACAAGCCCCTTGCATCTCGAAAGTCTACAATCTATTGATGGCATTTAATACTAATTGTCAATATAATAAGTTGTAGGAACTTAGATAAAAATTAATTGAAACAGTTTACCTCTTTACTGAAATGAGTTTTCCCTAGAGAAGTAGGGAATAACTTCTCGTATGTTTCGTGCACCACACTCTTTCTGTCGTTGACCTTGCTAAGTCTACGACTATAGTAGTACATAGGGTTCAGCAAGTGTCCTAAAACCCCATCACGATGCACACATTTACTTATTAGTATCAAGAAAATAACCTACAAGTCCATATTATGCAAGCAACTAATCAAGCATTGAAACATATAAACAATTAAATCTAATTACTTACTAGCCTTGTGAAGTGGGTGCTCTAAAGTCCTATCGCATCAGTCATCAACGATTATGTGCACCCATTTATATGCATTCGGGGCTTTTACCTTGACGACATCTTTCATGTACCACATGGGCTCGTATATGGAACCCACTTATGGATGTCTTGTTATCCACCATCCTTGGTACTTTGTAAATGGGCTCCAGAATACCCACCGCACTCTGTACATCATTGCAGAAAGAGTTACTCATGACGATTACATCAATTGTTGTCTAGAAATTGCCCCTCTAATCCCATTTCCCACTCTCTAGAATTAAATAGGTATCTAATTCCATGCTTGTCTTTCAGGAGACTTTCTAAGGACATGAAATTAGTGGCAAACTATGTCACCCTACGCATATCTATCAATAATTAGGTGTGATTGTAGATGAAATTTGTAATTGATAAACATCAATAATCACACTCTTAGTTGTAGGCCTATCCCTTAGGGTCTGTTTGATTTTCTAATTAAAGGGGTAATTCCGCGTAAATGGGTAATAATTATTTACCACTTTGTTTCCGGTTAAATTTCCAAGGTGATTTGACTGCCACCTTCCATTTACAGCACTCCTCACGTCACCCGAGGAGAAAAGTTTTTGTGTTATCCACACCGTCCATCCCTTTAGCCAACTCATTTTAGTGCATGAGCCAAAAAAAAAGGTATATCCAAATATCAAGTGGACCACACTACTAAAAACAATGGGAATTGAACTTCTACCATTGAAAGCTTCTTGAAGACCCTGGAAGTTTTGGATCAAACTGATTTTTTTTTTTTTTCCATTTTATCCATGACCGTGTGACCTTATTAACGAGTTGGATGACAAATAAACATCACTGTGGGCCCTAGGGAGAAAACAACTTTCAACCATTGACATGTTAATGATCCTTATTTCCTAAGGTGTTGTCCACTTGACCTTTTGATTTTCCTCATTTTTGGGCTCATGCCTTAAAATGTATTTCTTAAAAGGATGGATGGTGTGGATAACTCATATATATCATGGTGGGGTCACATATTTAAATCAGTAATAAAAACGTTTGTATGGTACGATTTTCGAAATGTAATTCCCAGCTACTTCCAAACAGGTGTAGTAAGTAATAAGCAGGTAATTCCGTGTATTTACACGGGGGAATTAAAAATCAAACAGCACCTTATCGTCTTGAGCATCAAATCAATGCAATGGGTTGCGCATGGGGTTGGCCCCATTCATCCATCACATATCAACATGACCCCATAAGTTTCCCATGACGGCCTCAACTTGTCGATATATAGGTGCATGTTAGCAACCTCATCATCTAGGTAAGGCCCCATAATCTCATGCGGTGTAAATGATACCACACCCTCGCTCCTACGTCGTACCAATAATGATATTCTTAAAGCACAAGCTCGCAAGTAACTTAGCCGGTCATATATGAATAACCCCGCCACAAATTTATCCACCGTCTTTCTCAAATTCCATCCACTTCAAAGATCCTTCAGCCACTTATGCTTCCCCTTCTTCCCTATGCAATTGTCGGGTTTGAAGGCATATCTAGCATCCTACACTACTATTGCAACTCATACCCAACAACCTTATCACCTAGGTAAGGCCCCATAATCTCATTTGGTGTAAGTGGTACCACACCCCCACCCCTATGTTGTGCTTCAGTAATCATATTCTTGAAGTGTGAGCTCGCACTTGCCTTAGCCGGTCATACATGAAAAACCTCGCCACAAATTTCTCCACCATCATTCTCACATTCCATCCACTTCAGAGATTCTTTAACCACTTCTGCTTCTTCTTCCCTATGCAATTGCCAAATTTGAAGGCATATTTGGCATCCTTACACTATTATAGTGACGCATAACAAGCCCCCCTACTCCTCACTCCATTGTGATCACCAGCCTCCTACATGGACCCCTCGAAAATAGACTTAGTCGATTCCCACCACCGACTGCTACTCCTCGCTCCATCACAATCACCAGCCTCCCGCATAGACCCCTCAAAAATAGACTTACTCGCTTCCCACCACTTAATCTAGTCCATATCCCACTCCTCCCACAAGGACCCCTCAATACCCCATCTATACTTGGGGTCATCATCTTCGTCTTCCACTTTACTGCCCCAAGACCCCTTACCAAGCGTGCTAAGTCCTTCATAAACTCCTCATGTTCAACCTGCCCATCTTCAGTCTCACCCCTTTTCCACAACAGCTCCATCTACACTTTCACCAATGTTTTAATACCTCCTTCCCCCTCCCCCTCCCCATGCTAGGTGTTCCTTCAAACACCCCACTGCTCTTCGGCACGTGCTTGCAATAGTTAAACTTGGATCCGTGTCAGTTGTTGGGAAGCAAGGCCCCGTACTGCCAACTAATGTCAGACTACTTTCTTTTTTCAGACATTTTTTGCACGCACGACCACATTATGCAAAAAGAATATTGGAAGCAATAAATAATATCATTTCAAATATTTTCACAATTTTTAATTATTTTTAAAATAGATATTTAAATGATAAATATAAAAATTACTAATATTTCTATAACACATAATTTATTAGCACATTGAATGTATTAATTACTTGCATTAAATTTGTCTTATAACGCATAGAGCATGTACTTATAAGTATTTAAAATTATATTTCATTAATTTTCTAAAATATTTTTAAAATAAATAAAAGAATGTAGATGATATTAAAATCAGCATACACTCATAAATACACAAATATATTAAGAACTAATTTTAGTTGGTCAGTGTAATTTTAAAATTATTAAATTTTAATTTATTTTTGTATATTATTTAATTCAAAAAACTTTCATCAAAGGGAAATACGGAACTTCTCCAGGTGGTTGGCAGACTAAAGACTCTTCAGCCTACAGAGCCTCTTTCATTTGGAAAGGGATCTTGTGCTCCAAACAAGCTGTGGTTGATAATATCAGTTTCGAAATGGGAAAGGGGTCAGCTATTTGTTTCTGGGAAGATCTGTGGGTGGGTGACGCGCTGCTGAAATACAAATTTCCGAATTTATACAGCCTCACCCCTGACAGGAAGATTCCGATAGATAGATGCTATGCACAGACTGATGCAGGAATTGTGTGGGATGTAAAGTGTACTAGAAACCTTCATGACTGGGAGGTTAACGAGTTAGTGGGGCTGCTGAACTGTATATCTAATATGGTTCCTGATCCATCCACTCCAGATAAGTTGATTTGGAATAGGGATAAATCTAGCGAGTTTTCGGTGAAATCCCTTTACTCTTACCTTCTCCCCACTCCCACTCCAGTGCAATTGCTTCCCCTTTCATCTGGAAATACTCAGCTCCCCCTAAATATATTTGTTTCGGATGGCTGGTTGGGAAAAACAGGATCCTGACAATAGATAATCTCAAGGAGCATGGTATGCAGCTCGTTAATATCTGCCTCTGCTGTATGAAAAACAAAGAAACGGTTGATCATTTACTGGTTCATTGTCCGTTCATCGGCCAAATTTGGTTGGATTTCTTCAATAGGTTCAATATCAGCGGGTGCCTCCCGCTCTCTGCTTCATCCATGCTAGCGTCCTAGCGTGGCTTCAAGACGGATAAATCTAAATCCCGGATCTGGAGAATGTCTATCCTGACCATCTGGTGGGCAGCCTGGGAGGAGAGGAACAACAGGTGCTTTAATGACATCCATGCTTCGGTTCAAGCCGTGGGATCTCGAGCTAAAAATCTGGTCATTGAATGGGCGGCTAACGTTGTTGGGCTGAAGGAGTTTAATCTGTTGTTTTTATGCTTGTAGTTTTTCTTTTTTCTGTTTCTGCTATCTCGGCAGCGCTTTGTCTTTTCTTTTTTTCTGGTTTTTCTCTTAATAAAATCCCGTTGCCTTTTAAAAAAAAAAAATCAAAAAACTTTCATCAATCTGCAAATCATCTTACAAACACCATCACATGATTTTTCCACACTCTAATTGCAAGTTAAATGGGTGAAATTGATGAAATTTCAGATTTTCCCCTAAATAAAAAATTGAAGGTAAGAATCATGGTTCCACCGATTCCAAACCATTCAAACAAGAAAATTCAATTTAAATGAAAAAAATAGAAACTCATCGATTGGGATTGGCAAATCCTTTTAGAAATCTAGTTTAAAAATAGATAATATTTTTTAGGAATGGGCAGCTAATGTAAAGGGCCTGAAAGGCGTCAGTCTTTGTTTTTTAGGAGGCTAGAGTCTTTCTGCTATCTCAGCAGTTAGTTTCTATCCTCCTTTTGCCTGTTTCTTTTCTTTTTTCTCTTAATATATTTTCCTTTGTTGCCTCTATAAAAAAAAATTAATTAATTAATTAAAAAAGAGAGAGAATATTTTAGCACCTTTTGCGTTCTAACCTGTCTTCATTTTGAGTTGACATTTCTCCCCAAATTCAAACTTTGGTTTAATAAATACAACATGCGATCGAAACCACCTAAGGAACAAAATTCAAAAATTAAAAATACCAAAAAATGAAGATTTTTTAGGTTTGGTTTTTTGGAATTTTCTGTCAATTTTCGTCTATTCGCGAATGTTTCCATGGCCGGGAATATTATCGCTAGTATTGGGGATATAATCGATGGTACACCGATACTAGGGAACCTTTATAAGGGAACCTTCATAAAATATCTTGATATCAATAATATCGTCAAATATCATTAATATTATCGGAAATATCGGTGATATTTGAAAATTTTTAAACTTCCAATAGTTTCAGTATCATTAACCTGGCGATACCAAAATATCAGCGATATTATCAATAATATTGTTGATATTTGGAACACTAACTGCAATATATTTAAAATATCGCAATGTATCGATAAATCGTTGATAGATTGTGATATCATGTGATATTTTCAGTTATACAGGGAGTCTTGTAACTCCTCCTTGATTTCATATCCACAGTGTGTGATACTGATAGTATCAGCCAATGCATGCCATGGATAATGAAATCCTTATCGTGCAATCATCATTGTGGGCACCAAATGGCCTTTGTTGCAGGCTCCCTGAGGTCCTGTTTGGATTTGTGGAAAGGGTGGGAAAGGAAATTGTATTTTCCTGAGAAACCTTATTTCCAAGGAAGAATGGGAAAGGAAACACTGTTTCTCATATTTGTTTATCAACAACATTTTCTCAAGAAAATTGAGATCTGTTTCCAAATCATATGTTTGGAAAAATAAAATTCTCTTGAGAAATTCTTTTGGTTGCAACTTCAAAGCTCAAAATGTTTAGAATATAATGTAAGCCCCACTATAAGATAGGACCCGTTATTATAGCCATTGATTCACATGCAGAGCTCTAGCAAGTTAAAGAAAATGGTCCTGTCAGTATTGTTCATGTGTCATCCACTCTGTCCATCCATCTGGTGCGGCTTCCCCTATTCATTTTACAGCTGAAGCTTAAGCCAATTGAAAACTCAGGAAGGCCACCATGTGATTAATGATTGGATCAACCTAACTCTAAGACAATGCACCTATGGAGTGGCAATTTCCTAATCAGCATCTCCCAACTGTTTGACATGTGCATGGTAGAGAGGCCAAGTTTTTTTTTTTAAAAAGTGAAATTCAGTGGATGGATCTCTTGCACAGCTACCATGAGGGGCTTGACACACGTTTCAGCAACCCAGGGCATTCATTGGGTAGTGTACATTGTGATCATGGGCCAAAAAATAATATTGGTCCATTGATCCGGTGGCAGGTCACACCCATGTAAGAAAGAGGGTGGTGGTGATTGTGGAACCAATAAAAATCTGGTTGTAGATCACACCATTTGAGAAATATGGATGGTTGAAAAAAATGTCCAATAGTCCAACTTTTACACACGTGTGGCTCACTCGACGGGTGTATTCTGATTTTTTGTATTTGGTACATCTAGCTGCCACTACCTAATGAATGGCCCGGATCGCTGGTTGGCATGTGTGCCACCTGAGATTCCTATAGGCCGTAATCAATCTATCATCGACTCATTGTCCATTTCTTTTATGCATGTGTGGTCCACCTAAGAAAATTAAGTCGAAGAATTTTTGGGCTAAGGAACATGCACTGGATGGACACTGCATTAACATCCTGGATCTCATAAGTACCACTTTGGTATCGTGTGTGGTGCCTGTTTTAGGTGCCCGAAGTGGGATGTCTGGAATTAATAATTAATATTCCTTTGTAGTCTAAAAGTATTCCTCTAAAGGGGCACTTGATGAACGGCTTAGATGGAACCTATCGAGATCCGCATACAAACCTATGTTCATCCTATCTACATAGTTTCTTGTGGTGTGGCCCACCTGAGTTGTGGATCATGCTGATTTTTTGTCCCAGTGTCTAAAATTGAGGGACAATCCTAATGGATGGAGTGGATTTGACATAGAGAACATGGTGGGGGCCATGTGAAACTCACTTCACGAAAGTTATCCTACCCCAACCCCACCCCCTTGAATTTTCAGGAAAAAAAGTGAAGAGTTATTTCCGTAGGATACGGTGGTGACCCCTCCGGTACCACATCGGTATTGGTCGGTGTTCAAAAGATTTGTAGGCCCTACCATGATGTATGTGTTTTATCCATGCCGTCCATCCATTTTGCCAGCTCATTTTGGGGTATGAACCCAAGATTGAGGCAAATCAAAAACTCTGGTAGACCGCACCATAAGAAATAGTGTTGATTAAGTTAAAAACCATCTAGGGCCCCCTGTAATATTTAGTTGCCATCCAACTTGTTGATTAGGCCACACATACCTGTATGAAGGGAAAACACAAATATCAACTTGATCCAAAACTTTTGTGGCCCATGAGAAGTTTTTAATGGTGAGAACTCAATCACCACTATTTCCTACGGTGTGCTCCACCTGAGATTTGGATCTACATCATTTTTAGGCTCGTGCCCTAAAATGAGCTGGAAAAATGGATGGATGGCGTGGATAAGCATGCATCATGACGGGGCCACAGAGTTTTTTCAGGACCAATGATGCAGGACAATTAACCACTTGCTCTAAAAGCTCGAATTGATAGAGCATGGTGAATCAATCCTATTATCTCATAGCCTAGGCCCCACACGGGTGAGGCCCGCATTGAGTGTGCCCCTACATCCCATAGGCAACCCCACTCGAGCCTGGTGTGAAAATGCCTCTGTATTAATCACACCCGATAAGGAGTCTTGAACACGAGACCTCCCGCTCTGATACCACTTTAATGCAGGACAATTAACCGCTTGCTCTAAAAGCTTGAACTGATAGAGCATGACGAATCAATCCCTTTATCTCATAGCCCATGCCCCACATCTCATGGGTTAGGACCCCGGCCGAACTCCCCTCGTGGGCCCCAAATCATGTGGGTACTGCCTCACACGAGCCACCTATTTCACACGGGCTGCCCACCCCGAGTGTGCCCTTGCATCCCATAAGCAACCCCACTCGAGCCAAGTGTGAAAATGCTCCTGCATTAACCGACTTGCACCATATGGGTATGGAGGGGTCACTACCGAATCCAAGTATGAGAATATGTGGGAATGGAAATGTCCTTTCCGAAGCATCTAGGTGAGAAAATAAAAGGCCAATTTTGAGGGGGGGTGGGAGGGGGGAATGGCTGCACGGGAAATTGAATTTCCCTCCCTTTCCTATGGTTTTGGTGTTTACAAACAATGGAAAGATGGTTTTTCGAGAAACTTTGTTTCCTTTCCCACCATTTCATCGAAACAATCCTTGATTTTCTAACTGCAGGGGTAATTCAAGTTAAATGGGTAATAATTATTTACCTTTGAATTTTTGGCTGCATTTTCAAGGTGATGTTGACAGCCACCTTCATTTATAGCACTCTCACGTCACCCGCGGAAAAAAATGTTACACTTGTGGGGTCCACCATTGTATACGTCTTATCCACATCGTTCATCCCTTTAGCCAACTCATTTTAGGGCATGAGCCAAAAATTGAGGCAAATCTAAAGCTCAAGTGGACCACACCATAGGAAATAATGGGAATTGAGCTCCTACCATTGAAAGATTTTCGAGGGCCCTAGAAGTTTTGGATCAAGCTGATATTTTTGTTTTCCCTTTATCCATGACTCTGTGACCTTGTGAACAGGTTGGATGACAAATAAACATTAATGTGGGTGCTAGGGAGACAATAGCTTTCAAAAGTTGACGTCTTTACAATCACTGTTTCTTAAGGTGCGACCCACTTTACCTTGGGATTTGCCTCGATTTTGGACTCATACCCTAAAATGTGTTGTTAAAAAGGTTGGATGGTGTGGATAAGTCACATACATCATGATGGGGCCCACAAGTTTAAATCGGTAATATTATGGTTTTTGTGGACCGATTTTAGAGATGCAATTCCTGGCCAATTTCAAACAGGTGAAATTAGTCATAATTACTTATTTACACATTTACTAGGAAAAATAAAAATCAAACAGCCTCTAATAGTACTGTAAAGGAGGGCTACATGCAACGAAAAAGAGAGCAACTTACATGAAAGAAAGGAAATTACAAAAATATCCCAGCTTGTTTTTTACGGGTAAAATCCAAGCTGTTTAAAGGCTTCTTGAGGGTGAAATCTAGAACATATATCAGACAACAACCACATTTTCTAGTTCTCAAAATATCCCCAACTTCATTTAAAAAATGTCTCGCAATGCCTTTTAGTATTCAAAGTTTATCCCCCCTAGGGAAACTAATTGCAAGGGCAAAAAATGTCCAAAAGCCATTCGCATAATATATAGAATACCTACATATATACACAAATGGTGTTACCCAATGTATGTGAGGAAAAGAAAAATGAGACTTTATGCAAGTTTTGAAAGGAAGTTTACCCCCTTGAAGAGGTGAAATGATATTGGTAATTTTATTTCACTCTTTCTTAGTTGCATGATTATAACCAGTATCAGAAAAATAATTTGTTGTTACTCTATATGAAAATACAAGAACCAATTTGAGAAAATAGCAAATCGGATGCCAAGGTTACCACTTTTTTCTTAATTTTTCTGTTTTATTAGTGAAGGAGAAGATTTGCCACAATATTGGAAATTCAAATGTTGAAACCAACATCACTGCATAGTGCAGTAGATACCAACAAAATCCCCTACTCCAGTTAAAGATTGACCAGTATCAGTGAGTCTATTTTCTTGGGTTTGAGCTTGTAGCTCAATGGGATGGTGCGTTTCACCATTGAGGTCACAAGTTCAAGCCGAGCCTACCTAGAAATAAAATAAATTTTGACGGGCCAACTTTCTTGATGATTTCTTGCCAGCTCAGTGGAAGAGAGAGCACATAAGCTGCAAATGAGCAGTCTGATTCTGAACCGCTGGGAAGGGAGGATGCTGCTTCAATGATATTGGTATACACTCATATGAGCATAACAAATTCACAACACGTCAATGACAAAAATATCCATGGTTGTTTGAGATCACATCATTTTGATCTTCAAACTTGAGGACAGATTGTTTCCTCAAGTGATAAACTGTTAGGACTCGGGGCTTTAAAGCTGATTAAAGTCTGTTTGAATAGGTGTTAGAACCAGAAGTCCTCTAAATTAGAGACATTTGTTAGATGGTCTTTTACAATGTGAAAGTCACCCATAGTTTATGAGAAGTACCAGGAATCGCCATCCTCTCATAGTGATATAATCTCAAATACTACAATTTAGACCAAAAAAGAAAATAAAGTGACACTACAATTATTTGAAGGTTCCGTGGCCACCCTTTCGTAGACATGTACCATCTAGTTTAATAAATTATAAAATATAGTATGTATAGCTAAGCCAGCCTTGAAATTAAAAGGAGAAATACATGTCATATTTGAGAGTGTCTAAAAGACAAATGCTCTAGAAAACATAGATATAAGTGTTGCTAACCCTCTCATGCATGGGAATTATAAATTTCTTCCTTTTGTCAGAATTACCAATCGTTGTCTAATTCAAAAAGCAATCCACTATGTATACCAACCAGTTTTGATATATGCACCCTTTGTTTCTACTTTTGCTAGTACAAAGTCTTATCCTACCATTGTTGTACTAAGGCAATAGTAACCAAAAGTATAATGTAAGCCATGTGCATCTATCAAACAGGTTGCATGCAAATATCAATTCCCTTCAATTATTTGAACAACAAAATTTGTCACAGGGAAACAACTGGAATTTCAGCCCTTTCGCCAAACAAGTAGTAAACATAGATGCATTCTGTGGAAATTACCAACCATGCCATTGTGAGAATTAAAATAAAAAAACCCCATCTTGGATTTTTATTTTTATTATAGAAAAAAAAAAAAAAAAAAAAAAAAAAAAAAAAAAAAAAAAAAAAAAACCTAGAAAAGCAAACTCAAAAGGAAGTTTGATATTTAGAACAGATAAACATGAAAATACATGATGAGTTGATGATACAATTCCCAAAATGGGAATAGAAACATAAAAAGCTTTGGGCAGAACTTGCCAGCTTCTTCCCTAATTCAAATAATTTAAAATCAAGACCTTTTATACCCTTTCTTCTACATTTGGTAAAAGGAGCAAAAAGTTTTACTATGGTATTGCCCAAGATAGAAAATCAAGGGTGCATCTGTCAAAAGGGGTGAGGGTAAATATCAATTCCAGAAAGTAAAAACATGAGCATTCTACTGATATTACAACCATGCCATTGTAATAATAGTTAATACCAAGAAAAACATAGAGTTTCTCATTAAAAGCCCAGATGGGATTTCCAACCTTTCTTTCTTTCTTTTCTTTTTTTTGAAAGGTAACATGGGCTCGAAGTTTGAACCCATGAACTCAATGGGATTACCAACCTGTAGACAATAGAAACATGAATACACACAGGAATAGAGAACCAAAAAAAAAACTTCTGTTAGAATTCACCACTCTCTTTCCTAGAGAAGCCCGTTTTCCCAGTGGGGCCCACATATTGAGATGGTCTGATGATTTGCGCCGTCCATATTCTAGTTACTAACATATATAAGTCGTTGTCCACAGACTCCTAAACTTTGATCTTCAGAGCTGAATGCCAACCATTGGAAATGATTTGAATTGTCCCAAATTCATCCATGGACACCTGACAGTGAAAATCATCCATGCAGCATAAGGGGTCATTTGGGGGTGTGAATTGGTGTGAATAGTTGGTCATTGGGATGTTTGGGAGGTGTGTATTTGATGTGAATTGGATTCCAAAAGGCACTTTTTTGAAATCACAGCAAAACCATGCGATTTCATTTCTCATGGATTCCGATTACCACCGATTCACAAGTCAAAGTCATCTCTCTTACTCTCTCCCTTCCAAATAGAGGCTGCCAAACACAATTTGGTGATTCTGATTAACAGATTGCCGGATTCCAGTGGATTGCAGGCTGCCAAATGCAACTAGTGATTCCAATTCCATGGTGATTGCTAATGCATATCAAACACACACTCCACACTCCCCAAACAACCCCTAAATTTCTTAAGGTGGCCAGTATAGCATGGAGCCCACATCAGGGACGGCTCCGATCATTGGACCACTCAACATGTGGGCCCCAGTGGGCGGTGACACATGCTGGATCCTCAGTCACGAGGGATGCAAAACGAAATGTTTCTAGAGAGCCACTACTCACACCCAGAATTTTTATCCATACAACCCTTTTTTCTACAGTTGTAATGCAATAGCAAAAAGTTGTGCTATTTTATTGCCCAAAATAGAAAATACAGGCTGTAACTATCAAAAAGGGTGGGTTAATATCAATCCCAATAGTGAAAATATATGCATTCTACATTTCTGGTGAAATTACCAACCATGCCACTGCAAGAATCCCGAAAAAAAAAAAATAACTGAAATTTCAATTAAAAACCCAAGAAAACCATACCCAAATGGGTTTTTTAGCCTTCAATTACAGAAACATGGAAAAACATTGAAACCCAATTCACATAACAAAAAAAAAATTAAAAAAATCTTATTCTTTTGTTAGAATTCACCAACCTCTTCCCTTAGGCCTTGTATTCCCTCCATCCATTGGTGGAGCCCACCAGCTGGAGGTGGGGGAAGGTGAGATGGGTAGGGAGGTCTTGTTGGAGTGGAGTGGGAATTTGTGGGAGGCTGATGGAGGAAGAAGGCTGGGTGGTTTGAAGGAAGAGAAGGAGAGAGAAAGAGAAGAGAAGAGAGAGAGTCTTATAAGGGCGTTGTTGTTATTACCCAAGATGGGTGGAGATGTGAGATAATAAGAAGGGAAGAGATTGGGAGAAGCTCTCAACATCTCTCTCTGATGAGTTACTACGGCCTGATTCCTCACTCCCAGGAATTATTATCGAGAAAGTGGCTTGGCTGCTGCTCCGAATCCAGCAATGTGGGTGAGACCGTGTGACGCGGATTGCCTACTGATAGCGTCATTAACGACGTGGCTAGTGACAATGATCTGTGGGCCCCGCATGATATATATGCGTTTTATCCGAACCGTCCATCTATTTTTTCATATCATTGTAGAGCAAGAGCCCAAAAAGGGATGGAGGTCAAAATCTCAAGTGATGTAATGTTTATTTGCCCTCCAAACCTGTTGATTAGGTCACACACCAGGATGAAGAGAGCACAAATATCGGATTGATCCGAAAACTTTTGTGGCCCTTAAGAAGGATTTTACCTGTGAGTGTTCAATCACCACTCTTTTAGTTGTGTGGTCCATATGAGATTTGGATCTGCTTCAGTTTTGGGATATTATAATAAAATCTTTGGAGATGATGGCTTGGATTGGACACACACGTCATGATGGGGCCCACGGAGCACGGTCAGTACGCAGCTGGCAATGGATGTCCGAGCCGCTGACCGCGGGGCTAACCTCGACAATTTTTCTGCTCAAAGTAAACAGAAGATCCGTGAACAAATCCCCTACCTTGGCTGGCCCACCTCAGTATATGTGTTATATATGTCCACCATTTATTAGTTTTTGACTTTGATATTTTATAAAGAAACCGCTTATAGTTAAATTTTCTTTGAAGTCCGTTGTATGATTTGGCTTGATAAGACATCATTGAATATAGGGATATCAGATATTTAATTCTCCTATTATACGCTTAAAATGAATTTTCATTATAACTTGGCTAAGGACTTTATAAAGGAAATGGACCACAGTTTTAATCACATCATCCTATATAAATTTTGATTATGTTGAACTGCTTTTTATGCTTCATACCATATCCATTGAGGTATGATTGCACCTTTCAACTACAACATTATGTTATAGAATTCTAAGCATGATGTATTGGATGACAATATCACAATCTTATAAGTACTTAGTAAAGGGTCTTAGATTACGACATGATTTGTCATATTTACCATAATATTCACTATTACATTTAAACCATACGACTTTAAAATTCTTATTGAGCTGGTTTTCAACTTTGACTTTATATATTTTAAAAGCATTAATGACATCTGATTTTTCATTTATAAGATAAATGTATTCAAAACGAGATTGGTCATCTATAAAAATAATAAAATATTTGTGTCAACTTTAGGATGTTATAAGGAATTGACAAAAAAAGTCAATTTGTATCACTTTTAAAAATCGTACACTCCTAATTATGTATTTCTTTTTTTTTATTCTAATATGTTTACCCTTAATATAATCTTACATACTTTTAAGTTGAAGAAGTCTAAAGAATGAAAAATTCATTTTCGCATTGGCGTTTTCAATCTTTCATGAGAAATTTGTCTTAATCGTGTATGCCATAACATAAAAGAATTTTCATAACCTAGTATTCACTTAAATCCTACTTTATTTTCACGTAAAGCATTAATATTATAAATGTGTGAAGCATTCAAGTTTAATTGATATAGGTTGTTCACCATAGAGCCGGTGCCTATAATACTCGAATCAAAATATTAACTTTTTTTTCTCAAATTTAAACGAATAACTGAATTTATCTAAATGAAAAACATAAACTAAATTATGCCTTATAAAATTCACACAAAACATATTTACTATATCTAATATATGACTAAACACTAACCTAAGCCTATATACTCTGATTGCCTCCATGTTGACTTTAACGCTATTGCCTACATAGACTAATCGTTCTGTATCAGTTGGAGGCCAACTCTATAACAAGTTTTATATGAAAATACATATGTGAATAGTTGTACCAGAATATATTTATCAAGATTTTACCAACACATCGATTAGATTGGATTTGGAATCGATCAAAATGAAATCTTTACCCCTTTTCACGAGCCACTGTTTGTACTTTATACAGTCTTTTTTCTGATGGTCCGATTTCTTACAAAAGAAGCAATTATTATTTTTTAGCACGCTTATTACTTGATTAATTTTTAGGTTGATTGTCAGCCGTAGAATTTGAAGATCCTTTTTTACAACCATACTTTCTTTTCTAAAGAAGTAGTTATACACTTATTGATCAATCGATTTTCAGGTTGATTGTTAGCTGTAGAATTGAAATTTTTTTTTTGTCATGAGGTTACAAAATTAACATTGTGTGCATTGCCCAATGTTATAAGCCTTTATTCATCTTAAATGCACCGAGAAATCAGTTTGTCCAATGTCCATTTATCCTTTCAGGTATTGTAATTCATATAACATATTATATTGATGAGGTAAAAAGTTAATGACTAAGGGAATCAATTGGTCATCCTTTATTTTTGGGCCTAAAGAGCGGATCTTAGATATCACTTTGATCTGCTCTACAATGTATTTCCGAATGTTTTCTTTTACATCATGTGATGAGTGAGCGAGTTTGTTTAGTAAAAAATTCATTTCGACCTTATTCAATGTTTTGAATTGGTTTCCCATTTTGGTTTAAAAAAACTTTGGCCTTATCCATATCTAGCATGACAACCCTTATTGTCTCGAAAATCGTGTGCTTCATGATTTTGAGACACATACTATTAGATTTGAACCATGTCTCATGATGGTTCACATCTGACTCAATAATTTTATTAGATTGTTTCGAATGTTTTGATTTTTCCAAAGTAAGGATGGTTCACATCTGACTCAATAATTTTATCAGATTGTTTCGAATGTTTTGAATTTTTCAAAGTAAGGTTAACTGCATAAACTCCAATACTATCTCTGTTGCTGTCAAAATTTGAATCACCCACCACTCAATGTTGCGAACCTTCGACAAACCCTAGCCTTGCGCAAAAGGTTAAGCAAAGGAGACCCTGGCTAAGCCGGGAGACCCTTCGATGCCTAAGTCAGGTTAGGGAATCGGGGTTTAAGTCGTATGTAGGGAGAGGGTGCTAGATCTTGCGTACCTGTGACAATGGGGCCCCATAATATTTATACTTGTTGGTAGAAAGGATCGTGTCCATTAATCTCGGCACAATTTACTCAATCAGGCGAATATTCCAATCGCGGAGATATCTTCCACAATCTTTTGATTGCATAGCGCATCGTGTCTTAATGGCGCGTATCTCCGGGTGAGATCGTCGGTCACATTCGCATCCAGATCGATATATGGGCTCATTGTACCGAGTATCATCACTGGCTCAGCCTTGGCCTCGACACGTGACGTGTCTCTACTTAGACTCGGCCTCGGCCTCAACATACAAGGTATCTGTATTCTGACTCGGCCTCGGATCGTACAGATGTAAAGCCGAGTACAAATAGTCGGAGTTTGTTGATAGGTCATTGGGGTTGGAGTTCATTGACCAAAGCTGAGGATGAAGATCAGGACTCGGCTCGGCCACTCCCCTTCAGACAATGACGAGGATTCGGATCAGCCAATCAGGATTGTAGTTCCGAGCCCTGACTTAGGAATTGGTCCTTAATGTCATATCCTTTTTCCGAGGCCTTGCTATCAGATTCATGTAACCCTGGCTGACCCCGATTGTCTTTGTACGAATTTTCCCATAACAATCTCTATGGACTCTTTACATTTGAGATAATTGGACCTGATTTTTTATTATTATTTAAAGGAACATGATATGATTGAGTTGGAATTGCAACTGGTTACAAAATATACTTACATTAGTTAATATGTTTAACTTATTCATGAATATAAACAAAATAGTATGAAAAATTCATTATTAACTTTCAATTGATTAAGGCCTTTTATTGAATTGTCTAGGATGATGATGGGCTAACTATACAATCTTAGCAAGAGTTCGATGCATCGTCACGATTCCTCTTATGGGGTGAAGTCATGACATCCAAGTAATTATCCTGAACATATGGCTAACTGATGTTAGTCATGTAAATTTGAGACATTCAATACCTATGGGTTAAATGAGTCTCCTAGCCTTACCCTATTATAATAATTTACTCCACACCTCTTATATCCTTCTAAACAGTAGTCTTATGTAGTTTCATCACTACTTGTATTAAACCTAAACACAACTCCATGCAATTATAATACTGATTCCCATAATCACGATTCAAATTTTATTAAATTTTCTCTAATTGAGGTCATTGTGGTGGCTAACGCAACTGATTTAAATTCCATCAAGTGATTTGGCCTATAATCTTACCCTCAATGGATCACATTAAAGTAGTATGATTTGGCCTAAAATGTGGTTGATGCTGTCCATCTAAAGGCTAGGAGAACTCTTTTCTAAATTGATGATTTGATTAATGATTTAAATGTCGCCAATTAAAATTAGTCATGCAAGATTAGTAATGGCCCTATTTCGGACCAAATTAGAACTTAATAGCATGTATACTAAATTACTTTAGTCATCCATCAAGCGAAACCCACCAACTGTTTATTTATCTATTCTGATTCACTTGTATAAAATTATAACACAAATGTAATTCATTGTAATTATAAAGAACAACATATAATAACTAAATTAATAAAACTCCAAAACAGGACCATCCATAGGTTAATCTAAGCTATTAGATGTGTTCGGAATATGCTGACTAGGCTAAAAACCAAGTTTCAACCCAATCCGATTCAAAATGAATCAGATCTATCCAAAACACCTTTTAATTGTTCATGATCAGTATTGCTAGATCTGTACAAATTTTGAAAATTTTACAAGTACATGTTGAAGGTTATATCATTTTAGTTATTCAGCCTGAATTTCACCCAAATCTGACCATTGAAACATCATATATGACCCACTTGATGAGTAATCAATTTCATTCATTTAATATCTTCATGGTTCAAAATTTGATAGGGGTGACTGATCACCCTATTGGAAGAGAACGAGATTATCAGATTAGATGATCCAAATGGGCTACAATTTAGATAACAAATGGATCCTAACCTGCTAACCATATGAAGACCTATTATATGCATGATTTTAAGGCAAGACCTATTAAATATGTAGTTTTAAAAGGATAATCATTAAATGTATGACTTTAAGGCTCACCTGCCAGAGTGGTTAGATGCCTTGATAGGCTTTTTTTTTTTGTTAGCTTGTTAGTACACCCCAATGCTAGTTCACACGTCATTGTTAGCCACCCCCACTAGAGAATCGATGCAAGACTTCAATCTTAAAATGCCTTGATAGACTTAAGGATGGAAAAAATAAAAAAAATAAAAAAATAAAAAAAGAATAATTGTTCCAAATGCCCAAAATAATATATATATATTTAAAGTCAAAGATAAGATAACAATACTAGGCCTAAGATTTAGGGTCCAAGACCTGACCACCAATATGCAAGAACCCACGACCCAAATTTGACAACGAAAATCCATGAATGGATAAATCAAATCTAACTAATAAGGCCAATGGTCAGATTTGCCAATATGCATTGATCCAATACAATTGATGCATAGTTGCTATGATACCGAAATGTAATATAAATTGTGGAATAGGGATCGATCTATGCATCGACTATGAGAATCAAAATAACCAATTTGGCAATATATACTTATTTGAAAATCCATGTAATGAGTCGGATAGATTGAATCTTCCACACCTTACACCTATAGAGGAAGCTAAGGGATGAGAGAGAATTGCATCCGCGATCACGTGTAGGTGTGGGAAGCCAGTTAGTATTCAAAACAATCGAATGAGAATTTTATTTTTATTTATTTATTTATTAAAAAATCCATCCAAACTCCTCTTATTTATGATTGCACACTTAAAACTCAATCTAATTAATATGGTACAACGAAGCGTGTCACCCACACCTACACGCGTTTTCAATGTGACCAGGAATTTAGTGGGATCCATGGTATGCTTGATCAAATCATCCATCTTTAGGTAGATCCAAGCCATTGATCAAGTGGACCCAACTTAAAAAGTCTTATAAGAAGTCCTTATGTGTAGTAGTACAAAAAGAAGAACTCTGACACTCTCTAGAGTGTGATGGATGATACACACGCATGTGTGGCATACGTAATTTGTACTAAGTTATCTAAATTATAGTTCTAAATTTGTATGTATCATGAACTAAATATGATTATTTAGGTATTGGATGTGAAACTATTAGTGGACAGTTAAAATGAAAATAATGAAATGGCCTTTTTCAACCAACGAGTGCCCACTAATTAGAGGTTAGGAATGTTAAACCAATCTTCTCCTCAGTATCCATCCATTTCACTGGCTCTTCTAGGGCATGATCTCAAATTTGAAGCATATCTAAAGCTCAAGTAAACCACACCATAGGAAATGGTAGAGATAATGACATGTATTGTGGAAACCTTCCTAGGGCCTACAATGATTTTTATTTGTCATCTAACCTATTAATAAGGTTACAAAGATATGGATGAAGGAAAAAAAAAAAAAAACAAATATCAGCTTGATTCAAAACTTCTGTGGCCCCGACAGGTTTTCAACCGTGGGCATTCAATTCACATAATGGTCCACTGGAGATTTGGATATGCTTTGATTTTTCACTCATGTTATAAAATAAGCCGTAAAAATGGATGAATGGCATGATAAGACACATCGTGGAAGGGTCCAATTTACTCAGTACACATAATTTCAAGAAAAAAGCATTGCTACTCTGGTAGGGTGATGGATGGTTAGTGACACTTAAAAATTATTAAAAAATTGTGAGGAATTGAAGTCAAACTCATCCAAATTTGGAGTTCCGGTTTAGATGTTGCATGAACCAAAAACTACCCTTATTTGGTGATCCAACTATCACATTGATTAGATTAGTGGAAACAATTTATTCAATTCCTTTGAATTAATTTCTCCCTTATATACAATTTTCCAAGCACATATGTATTAAATGTGGTACACAGTGTAATTGAAAAATAACTTCTTATATGGTAATATATATAGTTATAAGAGAGTAGTGATCATGGAGGTGGATTGCATGTGAACCTTTCCTCATGCATGGTTTCAATTGGATATTTAGGCATCCATGCCACCTTTTAATTTTCACTTTAACTTAAGGGGCCTTCCTAAATCTGCCCAGAGCTTATCTCGCCCTTCAAGGCTGAGGCTTCTTTAGGTTAGAACTAGGGCTAGGCTTGGGACAGGCCTTATGGGCAAACCTCAGCCTGGTCCTAGCCCGGTGGATTGCCACCCTTAAATATCACCATGGATTGGGAATGATTGAAAATTATTCAAAACTGCGAGATCCTTGACATCCAAAGTTTTGTGACTGGCCCATTTTCATACTGTCACCTGATTTGATGTAAGGTGGATTTCTAAATTCGGCCAATGAAATTTGATTTTCATCACCGATAAAAGCTCTTCTCAAGCGCGAATTATACTCGGCCAAACAAGAATATGACGAGCCCCACTCAAATCTCTCTTTCTCTCTATCTGTGTGTTGTGTGTGTGTGTGTGTGGGGGAAAAGGTTCTATACGGTCGAGCACGGTCGAGCTCATGGGAACACCCCATGAGGTTGAAGTATGCGGGCCCCACCATGATATATGTCGAACATAAACACTGTGTATTTGATGGGTCCCCTTTAAATTATGAGATATTTCAAAAATCAGCCGTATTCGGGACTCAAGTGGGCTATACCATCTAAAATCATGTTAAGACATACCTAAAACATATAAAAGCACTTGGTGGAGCTCACATGAAATTTGGATGCATCTGAAACTTGGTTTGACACCACATCCAAGTGAAAAACACATAATGGATGGTCTGGATTTGTGAACCCCATCTCGATGAGCCCAAAAATGATTAAAAATATTTTAATGGAGGGTAATCCCTCTAAACTTTTATATGTGGTGTGGCTCATAAAAGTCACGGATTGACTTGATTTTTAAGCCCCAGGCCCATCATGGAATAGTGCATCTGACTGATGGGGTAGATTTTTGACATGCATCACGGTGGGGCCCACACAGCTTGACCTCATGAGAAGTTTCTATTAACTCGACCGCATAGAACCTTTTCCCTGTATATACACACACATTAGGTTAGGTGAGTAGGTGAGTAGCACACGTGAACCTTTTGAGGCCAACTTTTGGCCTGAATCAAAATTTAGATGGCCCACTAGAGTTTTGAATCAGGCTGAAAGTTTGTCCCAATGTGTTTAAAGGGGTGATGCATCACATGGGCGGTTTAGATTTTGTGCCCAAGAGACACGTGTGAAAGTGGACGGGTGCGTGGTGAACATTTTTCTTTATACATATTCCCGTGATAACTTTTTGAGAAATCATCACGTGTTAGGTGATCCGAAAATCTGAATGGTCCACGTGATTCAGCACCCATGAAACTTCATGTGGCCGAACTTTTTTTCTGCATCCAAAACTTTGGTATGCTATGGCCAAAAAAAATAGTTTCCTCCCTTGATTTGCATATCTCTTTTCTATGGCCTACCGGAGTTTTGGTTCAAGGTGAAAATTGACCTTTACGGGTTTCATGCAGTGACGCATCACATGGACCGTTCGGATTTGAGGCCCATGGCACGTGTGCAGAGGTGCTCACATGCACTATTGAGCATGCTTGCCTCTGCATGCTCACCCGTTCACCCGTGTACCTTTGCACACATGTCACATGCGTCTAATCTGAATGGTCCATGTGATGCGGCATCCCATGAAACCTTGAGGGACCAATTTTTACTATGATCTAAAACTCTGGTGGGCCATAGCAAAGAGAGATGCAAATCAAGGAAGAAAACTGTTTTCATTTTTCATAGCCCACCAAAGTTTTGGATCAAATTAAATGTTTCAGCACGAGGGTTTCATGAGGTCATGCATCACTTAGACCATTTAGATTTTGGACTCATATAACGTATTATGAGTTCTCAAAAGGTTTGCATGAGCTGAAGTGGTGCGCAGCTGAGCGCTATATATATATATATATATATATATATATATATATGGAAAAAGGTACTATGCGCTCGACCTCACAATAAGCTCCCGTGAGGTTGAGCTGTGTTGGCCCTAACGTGATGCGTGTCTACCATCAACACCGTGCATCTGATGGGTAACCTTTAAATTATAGGATACCCCAAAAATCAACCGTATACGAAACTTAGGTGGGCCATACCATCTAAAATCATGCAAAACACCGTTAAAACATATAAAAGCACTTTGTGGGGCCCACCTGAGTTTTGAATGCTGCTGAAACTTAGTCTGAACCCTCATACAAGTGGGACACACATAATGGATGGGCTGGATTTTCAAAACACATCTTTTGTTGTCCCCAAAAATGATTATGAATGTTTTAATGGTGCACGGACCCTCTCCACTTCTGTAAGTGGTGTGGGCCACACAAGTCACGGATTGACTTGATTTTTGAGACCTAGGCCCACTATGGAATAGCGCATCTGACTGATGGGGTAGATGCTAGAAAGGAATCACGGTGGGGCCCACACAGCTCGACCACATGGGACGGAGGTGTGAGCTCGAGTGCATTGTACCTTTTTCCTATATATATATATATATATATATATATATATATATATATATATATATATATATATATATATATATATATATATGGAAAAACCCAAACCCAACCCAAAGCCAATAATGGTGCACCACCTAGTTCTAAGGGTAGGCTAGCTCGTTTGCTCTTTGACTTTGGGCCTTGACTCTTAGATGGGTCGGGTGGAAAAATTCAGTCTCATTAGTAATTGGCTAGGTCTGGGTCAAGTTTATGGCCTGTTAGGTTAGCTTGTGTTAGGCCCACCCATGCCATAATAATAATAATAATAATATTGTATTTTAGTTGTGTGTGTGTTCGTTTAAGTGAATCTAGACCATTGGTTTGTTTCACCTCACCATGGATTGACCGTGCCCAACTAAAAAAATAAAATAAAATAAAATCCATAATTAGGCTATTCTAGCTTCTCAATTTGTGGCCTTCAGATGGATGATCAACGTAAGTACAATGGTCGAAATTCAACTGGTAAAGTTGCCAAGACGGTCCAATCTAGGGCTGTCAATGGGCCATGCTACGGTTTGTCTTTCCAGGCCTGGCCCACATAGTGAATCATAGGCACATGATGATTATGTACGGTCAGATCTGAGCTAGAGTCCAGCTCAAGCCCGAGCCTGGTCACTCACTTCTGTGCATAATCTAGGCCGTTCATTAGGTGAGCCCCATCATCCATGATACATGACAAAAATGTTCTTAAAACCCTAAATGAGCTTTCCTGGGCTTTTTGACATAGCACGACCCAGCCCAATTAATAGACGGACTTAAAATTGTAGGCCAAGGCCTAGTATTCCATCACAACCTCAGGCCGAAGTGGGCCAGCCCGGCCCATTAACAGCCCTTTTTTACATATGGAGATTAATGGGTCATGGTCCATCGCCAGCGGGATGCATAAAAGTCCCTGCATTCTCTATGTTGTAGGGGTGGCCCACTTGATGAGTCGACCAGCCAACAGTTTGCATTTGATTATCCCATGATGGGGTCCACTAAGCAAACTCTCCCACTTCACACGCTTGACAGGTTGTCACGTGTGCTGCATGTGGGCCTAACAAACCTGGTGATATTCAATGGATATGGATTTCTGCCAGACTACTCATGTATTTGGATGTGCTTTGCGTTGATTACTGAATGGATGGTGTTGATGGGCCTTCCACCTAGTGGGCCCTAATATGGATGGCATTGTTTTAGAAATCATAAGTATCGGAAAATCCTATCCATCCTTTTATCTTCCACTTTCCCTACAGACCGTTAACCATTTTCATTTTTTTCCATCTGGTTGAGAGCCAACGTGTGGATGGTTAGGATCATCCAATCAATGTTTATTTTTAAACATTTATCATCCATGGTAGGGATAACTAAATGGACGGTCCTAAATGGTAGATCGTCCTACTTATGTACTGTGGAGCGGCTCCACCATATCATCTGAGCAAGATGGAATTTAAGTGCATTGATTGGAGTAGAAACGGTAGATTCAACAGGTTGGGCCCAGTCCGCACTAAGGTCCATCCAAGCGCGGCCCACAAAGTAGAACCTCGGCACCAGACCATGACAGGCTAGAGAAAACAGCCCCAGCCGGGTTATGATTATTATGCATGTACCGAGCCTGAGGCCAACTACCCACTTTTGTGCAAGATCTAGTCTATTCATTGGCCAGGTTGCACACGCTGAATTTGTGAGATTCCATCATATCGAGGGTTGAAAATCCATTATATTTCCGTTTTTACTATTTAAGTAAGTTATAGTTTAATCATAGCTCTTCATCCTTTGAGCTTTTCTGTCTAACATGAAAAGTGCTTACAAAAATTAGGAGAATAATGTGTTAAGCCAAATAAGATACTTACTATAAATAGTAAGTTTAATATTTATAATCAATTATGAATTTTAAGAAGTTTGATTCTGAAACATCTTTGAAGGTTTGGTATTACCATTTAAAGGGATATAAATTCGTTTTTATTATCTATTAATGAAAATATGAATTTATTAGAATTCATTTCTATTTTTTTCCTCATGGATTCGAGGAATCTTTCTGAGAGTTTAGAGAAGCTCCGTCAATTCGAAGTAGTTATTCTTAAGGAAGACGGTGATCAACCTCATCAAGTTCATTCCTAGGTCACATCATGCATGATAAATGACAAAAATGCTGTTGAAACCATAGCTGGGCTTGTTTTTTGGCCCAGGCTCACTACTTCTAAGCCTGCCCAAAATGGGCCGGCCCAAAGACTGTTGGCCCAGCCCAGTTCAGCGTGTTCATAGAGTGGTCCCCACTCTCCATGTTCCCACTTCTCACGTATCCAAACCTGTGAATTTGTCTGGCCCACTCGTCAGGTGAGTCAATTTCAAAGCCGTCCATTTCTTCGTGCATGTGTGGCCTACTTGGTAAACGGACTGGATTTCTGGGCCCATGAAGATTTGCTATGGGACCACCCTATGAACAATAAGGAATCCAACAAATATTTGCAATGCTGGCACATGTGGTTCTATTTTTATTGTCGCTTGAGAATAGGGCAATTGGACTTACATTACTTGGAGCGTGTGAAACATCGTGTCCACTCATTAGATGGGCCACCCCAACGACCTGTTTGAATCTCTCACACATGCATTAATTTGATAATTGTGAGAAGGCAGGCATAAAAAGAGAGAGCTTGTCAAGTTGAGGTTAGTGTACCACTATCAGTGGTAGGGACTTTTTAGCCATTGGATGCATTAATTGGGGGAGAAATAGAAAATAATGATTTTACTTCGCGCAGAGATGAAGGAGAAGGGAGAAATGGGGAACATAGATGAAGGGAAATCATTGGCTACACGCAAGCACATGGTACATGAAAAGAGAAGAAGAGAGAGAAGGATTCAATGGTGGATGACCTTTTCCAATTTCACGACCCATTAGATGATGAAGGGAGGGACATGAGATTCCTCGAATTTATAAGAGATGAAAATAAAAATAAATTCTAATAAATTTAAAATAAATTGATAGGTGATAAAAAAAAATAAAATCACAATTGTTTAAATAGTGAACTCAAACCTATGCCAGAGTTTTAAAGTCAAATTCCAAACTCAAACATCTTAAAAATGTGACTTACTATTTATAGGCAATCACCATTCCCACTAGACTTCATGGTTTACGGCAAAAAATAGTAAGTGTCCAATTTGGCCTAACCATGTTACTCTCCTAATTTTTCAAAGCCATTTTCATGTTAGGCGGAACTCATACAATTCAAAGGACCAAAAGTTATAATTGAATTAAAGCTTACTTTTTATAGTAAAAATAAAAATAAAATTTTAACTATTGATCCAATGGAATCTCGCAAATCTAGTATAGGCAACCCGACCCAGCGGGTTCGTTGGCTAAATTAGCTTCTCCTACCCAAAATTATATATGATGTGTCGAAAAACTCATTCTGGTGTGCAAAATACGACTATTTTGAGGTTTTGATGGTCCTAATCATTTTCGACTTTGATAGGGCCTTCTCTAGTCCATCTTTGCCATTAAAGTATCTGTGACCCGCATTACATTATTAGGGCTTTAAAAATTTTCATCTTCTTTTTATGTCGATGTCCTAATATAAGTCGATGCAATAAATGCACGGAGTGGATATCACACAATTATTAAGGTGGGCCTCACGGATGTTCTGTTGCATGAGTTTTTTAATATATGTATTTTATTCAGACTACATGTAAAAAGAAGAGGCTAAAAGATTAATTATAATAAAATTTTAAAAGTATAAAATTATCCTTACAAGAAACAGACTTATACTTAATTCAAAGATAAATTTGTCCAAACATAAATCCAGCTATATATATATATATATATATATATATATATATATATATATATATATATATATATATATATATTCAAAGCATTCCAACCTTCAAAAACTAATTAGGTAGGTAAAAATGTCTCCCACCTGTCGGTACGTCCATCGATTGGCTAGAAAACCCTGTACCACAATTAATAATGCCAGAACATGTTGATGGTGTGGTCAGATCACAGGAAGAAAGCACTTGCCGGAGTGCAATAACTAAATTTGGATTGGAGGTTTTACGTGAACAACCCATCACATCTTGTCATAGTTAAAAAGCCTAAAAACTCACTGAATCAAAGTTAAGTTACTCGTAACTTTCAAGTCACATGTGACATGACCACTCATCAATACAAATGATCCATTCAATCATGCAATTAGGAGCATGGCATGGTGCAAAAATTACACTGATTGGATGATCTCAACCCTTTGAATGTGTTTAATTAGTTTTGTTCTGACCATCAATGGGTCATAAGCCATGCGATGGTTAGCATAGCCAAAGTGCTTCTTTTGAATCACAAGCTACTTATGGTGGGACATACTAATAGATGTTTCAAAATGATAATTGGGCTATATTTTAATACTTGGCTCAATCTTAGTTGACCATTTTTCATGCTATTGATTGGATGGTTGAGATCATTTGCTCCATGTGATCGCATGTGTGACATGTACCATGGCTTGCTCTTACGTTCTAGTCAGGTTATACATAGGGAGGTAAAAGCAAACTAATTATATCTCAACGTAAATACATACAAACACACATAGGGATGTATTTATACTTATCTTCTATTTATTTATTTTGGGTTTTGGGTTGGCCCCACCCATGTGTAGGTTATACGGACGGGTTGAGTTAGGTAGGGTTTAAACCAGGCCTAACCCATTTACTTAAATGAGTCACATTTCTCGTCAGACAAGTTAGGTAGGGTTCAAATTGAGCCAAACCCATTTATTTAAACATGTCACATTTTTAGTCGGACAGGTAAGATAGGGTTTAAATTGAGCCTAACCCATTTACTTAAACAGGTTACATTTCTAGCCTAATATTTAGCTTGGTCCAAACCAAGTCAAGAAGCTGGTCAGCCTAGTTGACCCATGTGTTGACCTGACCCATTGCCATCAGTAGATATTAACTTACTTTAAAATATGTGCAGTTCCATTCTCAACAGTTGACTCTTTTGACCTAGTCTAGGCGTCATCTCGCCCCCCTAAGAAATTAAAAAGTGTATCATATTTGAATCTAATTAGGGTCTGTGGTGGTGGAGGAATAGAATCCTATTTTTGTCCAAACTATAGTTACACAAACACATATGTATAAAATCTTGGTGAAAACTATTATAGTTTTCTGAAATCCAAGTTTTTAAACTACATATAGCCTGAATCCACTTACCATTTCCTCACAAAGCTCACATCAAGCTACCGTTAAGGTTCTTCAAATAACAGCTACCATGAAAAGAAAGAATGATAGAAACCTGTTTTGCTAATAAAAGATTGATAGATACTTCAGTCATGGGTATGACTTCGGTGCACATGGTGCACACACATCTGATCCCTTCATTTAAATATGGTTGTTGGGAACCTTTGATACATTTGAAATGGAAGTTTTAATTACTCCGAATTGAAATGCATCTTAATGCCCTACCATTAGGTCTTTAAGAGCTCAACTTCATGTCTCAGTCTGAAATAATACTAATAAGTAATTTTTGTCTGGCAGTCTCTTGACTTCTGAGGCACATGGCATCCACTTGCACTTCCATTTTGTACTGCTATGATTCGCTAATTAGTGCAATATTAAGCTGTCGGCCCTCAACGTGGGGTCCACCTCATCGAAAGTTTAGTTCTTATCCACATTTCTCCACTCACATCATTTTGGATCACAGCAACGTATTAATGTGACCGTAATTTCTATATATGTTCACTTAATTCTGTAGTTTTTGATACCGCTAAAACCATGCAATGTTAAAAGAAGACATGACAAAGGGTTAAAGAAAGGAGCATCTATGTAATTTCTGTATTTATTTTACCTACGGGATAACGTTTTCAACCATAGAAAACTTTAATACTCCAGCAAATTAAGTATGATGGTTGATACTCAGGCACTGCGCAAGGATAACTAGTTAAAGTTAAAAATTGTAAATGGCGATTCAAAAATTAACCATGTTTGGCAAACACATGGGAAGTGATATATATATATATATATATATATATATATAGAGAGAGAGAGAGAGAGAGAGAGAGAGAGAGAGAGAGAGAGAGTCTATGTGATGAGGAATCCCATGAAATCTCAAGGCACAAATTTTCACCTTGATACAAAATTCTGATGGGCCATAACAAAGAGAAACACAAATCAATGAAATAAATTGTTTTCATTTTTCATGACCCACCAAAGTTTTGGATCAAAGTAAAAATTGGGCTCAGGGGGGTTTCATGAGGTTCTGCTTCACGTGGACCGCTTAGAATTTGGAGTTACATTAAGTATGATGTGTTATAGAAAAAAAGTTTTAAAAAAAATGTATATAAAAAAAATGTGTTCTAAAAAAAGTTTGCATGAGTTGTGTGCAAACTGGTGCGCAGTTGAGCATTCGGCTATGTGTGTGTGTGTGTGTGTGTGTACATGCATGCTTATGTGCGTACCTTTGCACATGTGTCATAAGTGTCTAATCTGAATGGTTCATGTGATGCGGCATCCCATGAAACCCCTATGGACCAATTTTCACCCTGATCTAAAATTCTGGTGGACATAACAAAAAGAGATGCAAATCAAGGGAGGAAATTATTTTCTTTTTCCATGGCCCATCAAGTTTTGAATCAAAGTATAAGTTGGGCCCTAGGAGTTTTATGAGGTGCGACATCATGTGAACCATTCAGATTTGGGACTCACATCACGTATGATGAGTTCTTAAAAAGTTCACATGAATGTTGCAGTGGGCAACCGTAAGGCTCCCTTGCTCCAGTCGTAAGAATTGTGCCCCAGTTTTTAAAAATTCGGTGTTAATTAGTTATCAAAATAGACAATTTATTAAAGTGCAATATGTAGAAACAAGCGTAGCATAAATACATCCCTACTCAAATAAATATTCAAGGCCATTCAGCTGGGGCAATATACAAAATTTCAAAAATATAATTGTTCAAAAAGTAAATATGATAACTAAACTATCGGCTTAAGTCGAAGTAGGCAGCTGCCTCTTTTTGTGACTTCTCGTTGTAGTACTCCTCCTCAGCAATAGCAGGTCCCGGGTTCGTCCTGTGCTCTTCAGCGCCTATGCCTGTCTCATTTGTATGGTTGAACATTGATGAATGAGTGGTCAACTCAGTGTGATCTCCCATCAAGATTACACACCGCCACCCTAGTCAAGAAATAACATAAAACATACAGGCAATCCAAAACATATCAAATGCAGTCTGTAGTCATCGCCTCGGGGATGCATATCTGTGCAGAAATTAGGCACGTCACCTATGCATTCATCGAACCTGAAAAAATCATCCAGTTGAAAAAATACATACATCACGTACGATAGTAATATATGCTGGTCTATGCCATGTATACATGATTAGCCAACCGTTATTAATCTAATTAAAATCATACATTTTAAGTAAGCTCAAGGTTACTACAGGGGCTTATCACCAGCGTAGGCCGACAACTCGGGCATAGGTCCCATACCACCATTCCCAGCTCATGAGGCTACTGCCTTAGGGTGTGAAGAACCCATTAACACGTGGCCAATCAAATCTCAACATTAGGGAATTACCACCGTATGCAAACTAGGAATGAAATTTAAAAATCTTTAAATGCAACGACTAAATGAGACGGTATGTATGATTTAAATACGAGTAACAATAGTGGTAATAAATGTTGCAAGGAACATTCCATAGTTGGTAAGTGGAATTACTCCATAAATGATAATTTCCATGAAATAAACCACCACTAACCATAACTTCCATACTGAGGGTCTATTCTCATCGAAATCAGTTTTGTTACACCCTAAGCACAAACTCTCTTTAAAATAGAAGTTTCCATAGAGAGGTTTCAAATGATGTGTGACTTACACACAATCCAATCCCACAAAGATTTAGACATGCTTTAATATTTGAAGTAGGGCTCATGTATACAGTCGGTTTAAGAATTATATATCCCTAATTTACCAATTCCTAAAACATGCGTCTCAAGTGATTAATCGATTATTTTTATAAATTTAACTCATGCCTTTAGGGTGACAATTACAATTCAACAAATTTCAAGAACATATGGTGGAGTAAACAGTTCAATGATATGACATAGGATGAAATAGAATAAGGACTTGATCATTTTTGACATGTACGTTCAATAGCTAATCAATGGCTAAATAAAACTATGAGATGGATATTTGTTTGAACAAGTTGAATGATCATCCACTCCTAATGAGATAATTTACAACTATCGTAAAAAAAAACTGCTTCTAATCTAGTTTAGAGTGGAAAGCTCAAGGGGAAGAAAATCATCACCAGACGATGCGTATTGTGCCCCTCGATCCAAGTCCTAGTGAGCGTCTAGCGGCCCAACACTAAGCAATAAATTTTCTAGTTGTCATTTTTTATTTAACGACCCATATCAGATAAGTGTTTCAAGGTTCTCAATTCATTGAAAGTGTATGAGACTTATATGGCTCATTATGGGGGAGATTTGGGGTTAAATTAAAGTGACTAGACCCACTATATACTTATCCAAACAAGGTGGCCCTACTGGACTCAAGCTCATCATCAACTATGGGCTAAACTGGGCTTATTTTAGCCCAGTTGTTGGGTCCAAATTAAACCCAAGTGGGGTTGACCCTCAACACCTCATGATGAGGCCCACCACATTCTATGGTGGGGCCCACATGTTCACATGGTGTGGCCCACTCACTTGCATGATGCAGCCTGCTTAACATCAGTGTGCGACCCACCCGTTCTACACAAGGTGTGACCCACTGCGAGATACAGTGAGGCCCGATTGTGGTCTATGGCATGGCCCATCTTGATCTAAAGGTGAGGCTCATAGCTTTGGAAAGTCAGGTGCGGCCCACTAATCTTTACCGTGAGGCCCACCCGCTGCCACCGTGTACACGGCCCACTTGCAAGTGAGCAGGGCTCGCTGGCCAGTGTGGAGCGGCCCACCTATTGCCACTGTGCATGAGACCCACCTGTTGCTAGGTGCGGCCCACCAGAGGTTTAGCTAGGGTGCAGCCCACCTGCTGCAAGGTGCGTTTCTCAGCTCTCACCCCCCCTTTTGTTTTTAAGCTGAAAACACCAGCTGTTTACAAGTTATTTTTAGTTCTGCTAATAGTCCAACTGAAAGCCGTTTGAGGCCCTGTTTGAGGGTTGATTTTGGTCCCTACATGGTCCACTGTACGACCTACAACTTGGCTGGACTATTGTTCATTTTCGAGGCCAAACTCAGCCCCGAACATAGGCTATTTTTGGTTCTTAAAACAGCCCTCTTCAGGACTCTTTTTAAACTCCTGAGGGGGTCCAATACCACTGTTATTTCAACTATTTCCAGCTGTCTTTTAGTCACAACTTTCAGTTGCTTTTAAGCTGGTTTCTCAGCTGTTTTCTAGAGCTGAAAAATCAGCATTCTTTCAGCCATCACAAACAAGTTTTCAGCTGTACTTGTGAAATAGCGTAACGTTGTTCTTATGTTGCATCCTTACCTATATATGTTATACCAAAAATCAACTAGTATTTGGTTGTTTTTCAAACTGGAAAACCTGCTTACCTCAGGTTGCATTCAATTGTTCTTAAGCTAAATAATTAACTGATGTTGGGCTGATTTTCAGCCATTCACAAGATTGAAGTTCAGCTGAGATTAGGCCAATTTTTCAGCTGTTCGTCAGTCAGCATTTTAGCTACAATCAGGCCTGGTTTTCCAGCTTCTTTTTAGCGTGATATTGGGCCTAATTTTAGCGTAGGTTACGGCCCATTAAAATGGCCGTTTGGATCAGATTACACAACCTGTTGGGCGCTGACTGAGAGCCCATGTTTCGGCCCAGTTATAGGCTCTTGGTTGGGACTGTTTTCGGCCTAAACCTCAGGCCATTCTGTGGCCTGATCTTGGCTCATATTCTTTTCATTTCATGATTAGAACTCAGCTCATTTTTCAGTCATTACGTGGCATGTAAGAGAGCCAAACGCCCTGCAGTAACTAGAGGTTCAAACAGGGTATGGGGTTGGAAGTTACCTGACGGTGGAAATCTACTCTGTTTGGCCAATACTTGGGCTCAGATGGGAGGTGTTGCTGGTTTGTATTGACCCAACTCAGCCTGAACTACACGGTTTGGGTTGGTGCAGTGCGGCACCAAGTTGCACCCTACCTTGCTCTCTCTCTCTCTCTCTCTCACTCAGTCTCTTTCTTTCCTTTCTCCCTTACTTCCCTTTCTTTCTTGGTGTGAAACCTGAGGGTTGGAGTGCCCATTTATAGGCAAGGGAGAGGAGAAGCTAACGGCTGTGATTGCTTTGTGCGGCCCCAGTGGATGGCTGTTGCGGTGCCAGCTTTCTCAATCCAAAAGAAGAAAGTCCCCTTCTTTCGTAGCTTGTTTAGCCATTTGTGGCTGTGAAGGGACTCCTCTCTAGCTGGCGAGTGGAAGTTAATAACCCCTCAGATAAACTGTTGTTGGCTCGTCCCTCAGCCACCCAATGGTCCTTTCGTTGTGGATCCTAGCCATACATAAGGAGATGGACGACTTGGACCCAACTCTTCCATTTCTTTGCAAAGGTCTGTATCCCTTTACAGTTTTGTTCGAGTGGACCCTACGAATAGAATGGACGGTTTGGATCGTTCGGAAAGTGGCCAAGGTGGTCCACTTTGGATCTTGAAATCTCTCGGTTTTGGAAATTTCAAAATGTCGGAGAAAACTCTCCGTTTTTGTAAATTGCTCGGTCAAAGGCCATTTGACCGATAGTTGTGGTCTAGTGCACCTTGCACAGGGGAAGTTATTGGTGCACATTCACTGTGTATGGGGTCCACTATGATGGTCACCTTAGATCCATTCCGTTCAAACACTTTGGAGGCCTCATTTGGAGGTCCCAGCCGACTTTGGGCCGATGGTGAGGCCCAGGTGGGCTGTTACACACTTCTTTAGTTATATTTGGCCCATATGACGCGATCTAAAGGTCAGATGGGTTCGATACTTATTTCTAATGGTTAAATATGTATTTAAAACACATGAGTACTTTGTTTGTTACTCACTAACCCTCATGGATTGAGTTTCAGAATACCACTATCACTAGTTGACTTAGAAACTGATCTACTTAAGATATTCTATGAGGTTACCTTCTTGACTGGTGTGGTGTAACGCCCCAAAAAATTGAGAGTTGTGCATACACTCGACTCCCGAGTTCCTGAGTATCACTTATCATTAATTTTATGGTTTTTAAGATTAATCAAGTTTAAACGCGCAGCCTGGAATTACTTAGAGCATGAAATGCAACCACAACTAGTCTACTGAAGTAAAAGAGATATATATATATATATATATATATATATATATATATATATATATATATATATGTACAAGTCCAAAGGAATATAAAGGGGTCCCCCAAGGCGTTGTCAAAAAAAAAAAAAGAATACTATGACCCCAAAGAATAAAGCTGAGTCTGCAACTCAGTGATCCAAATCCCGCCTGATTAAGCTGATGGGGAGTCGTCCATCAACTGAAAGTATGACAGCTCCACCTCATCGAGAGTAACATCACCATGCTCCCCCTGCTCCGCATCACCTGCAACTATGAGAGGGTCTGGTTGGTGTTTTAAAACACCGTCCCAGAGTGGGAGTGAGTGATCAACTCAGTGGGTGCTATTAATCTTAAGTTTTAACAGACATCAATTATAATATGAATTTAATGAAAAATAGATAATCAATAATACCTAGCAACTCTTATTTAAAATGCATGCATGCAAAATGATATGATGCATGCTCTCACCATAACACTCCCTCGAGCGACTCCATCTAACGATCACATATGTCAGCACTCCCTCATTGCGACCTCGACTTCCAAGTCGCCACCCTAACTAATGCGATGCAATGCGATTGTGTTAGCCGAGTTGTTAGTTAAGTCCATTCATCCAGCGGGTTTGAGAATCTGATGCACCCCACATATCAATGCTCTAAGCTGGTTGCGAGGCCAAGACCCCCAATGCGTGAGGCCAAGACCTCGCAGTCCGTAATCCCGTCGGGTTCCTCATCCCCGACTTCAAGCACATGAGGAGTGCCAAGAGAAAGGGATCGTTCGTGGTCACTACAGGGAGGCGCGACACCCCAGTGTAGGCCGACAGCTCTGACACAGTGTCCCATTCCACCATGCCCGGCTCACGAGGCTGTGGGCCAATTTTAAGTGAGTTATTAATGGGCTGCAACGGTTGTAGGGTGGTTCAGGTTCCATACATATATGAGCATACATGGTTAACAAGCAGGGTTGGTCAGTCAGTAGACTAAACTGCAAGAGTCAGACGAGCGTGAGACGAGTGACATCGGGCACAAGAGACCCATGTAGTCGAACTATAGCCACTCGAACACACCCGTCCAAATCCATAGGTTTAGTCTCGAGGCGATTTTACCAACAGGACCACCTTCGCTCTCCTCATGTTCCTGACCAACCCAATGGTATGATGATGATACATAACATATCAACTATTCAAGTTATCAACTAGCATATCATCATCATAATTTCATGCGACTCAATCACACGAATCAAATATCCCTAACAAGCAAGCTACCGCTATCATGAAACAATGTGTATGTGAGTGTGTGGTTTGGTGAGGAAGTTAAGCACTTCTTCCATCATAGGAAATCATATGTACAAGAGTAGTGAATTATACATACCATGAAGCAACAACATATGGGAAAAATGAACAAGGCATGAACATGTAATCAATCATACATAAAATCATGTTAGAGGAAAGAACACATCATGAGAGAGTCAATCATACAATTCCAAACCGACATACAATTCCTAGGGTTTCTCTAGATTCTCCAATCATAGCATCCAAGCAATCAAAATCATTAAACTCATAATAGAATTGGTGCTATGCCACCTAAGAACAATAGTCCGCACCTTAGGATTCGTTGGAGGCTTGGAAACGACCTAGAGATGAGGGTTTTGGAGGTTGGCCGGCCGGAATCCCTAAAACAACTCAAGCATGAGAGAAATCCATACCCTTTCTTCTTCAATACAAGGGTTTCAAGAGAAAAAGAGTGAGAGATTTTACCTAGATAACCCATGGACGATTTTGGGGTGGCGGTGGAGAGTTTCTTTTGGAGAAAGGGGGTAAGGAATAGCAAGGTTGAGCTTCCTTGGGCCCCACCACCATCACCACCTTCCTTCACTCTCTTCTTCCTCTCTCTTTCCTTTCTTCTTTCTCCCTTTTCTTCCCTTTCTCTTTCTCTTCTCTAGGGTAAAATTCGTATGGGGAGAGGGGTGCCCAAAAGAAACACTTATATAGTGCTAGATTTGGTGCCAATGGCCCTAAGTGTTGGGTTTTTACCAAACTAACCCTATGAGAGGATTTTTCTAGTCCCTAGGGCCCACTAGGGGGTGTACACGTCGATGCACACCGTAGGATAGTTAGCCCTAATGATGATCTACGTATGGATACGATTAGGCCGCCATTTGGATGCGCCGATCGACGGATATGATGAGAAGTCTGTTCAACGGTCACCGATAGTCGATCGGGGCCGCGACTATATGGATATGGGCAGAGAAATATCCTTACTCCACGTGTGAAGTTTGGTCGCAAACCGACGGTTCGAAATCCTCAACTTAGCATAAGAGTGGACGACCTAATTCACTTAAGTTTCAGTTTATTCTTTTAGGGTATTTGTACTTCTCATGCACTCGTCCTTTAGCTCAAGTTAAGTGGTTCTAGGTAGCACCCAGGTCTGACTTCTGCGATGGACGTCGAGTCCAGAGAGACGGACATTCTTCTATAGTTTTGGAACTAGTGGCCCGCCAACGAGCGGTCTAAAGCTTGTTCAGAAATTCGGAGCATTTTTGGAATGAATTAGGTAGTGAAATTTCTCGTGGGCGATGATTAGGGTTTGGATTAACTATGTTCATGGTGTGGCCTATTTATAAGTAGTAAAAGTGGAGATTTGGTCGTGCTTACTCTAAACCGTCGGTTTTAGGCTAAAAGAGTAACGGAGTTGCTCTGATGGGTCCCTGGTCATAAAATTTATAGGACAGGTGCTCCATGGCCTGATGAGGGGTCATGCAAGATTTGAAAACCATCGGATATGGGTTTGACCATATGGTCCCGATCCTTAGGTGACCTTATGGGGCCTATTCCGGTGATTGGAGAGGTTCTGGTGGTCCCCTAGCCATGAAACTTATAGGATAGGTGGGTCATGGCCCGATGAAGGGCCATGCAAATTTTGGGGTCGATCGGATATTTGGTTTGATCGTACGAGTCTGATGTGCGGTCAACGGTTACCGTGCCACGATCGGGGCCCAGGTTTTGTTGACGTGCATAGGCCCGCACATTAGACCTTAATCGTAAATTTAGAAGAAATCCGACGGCTGAAAAGCCCGGAGTCTCGATTTCATTTGTAAGTGCCAGATTCAAATTCTGGCATTGGTGGGGTGCATTTGGCAAGTGTCAGATCCCAATTCTGGGTGTCCACTGGGTCTGAGGTCCGCGATGGATCTCAAGCCCAGTGAGATTTAATGTTCCCTAAAGTTTTGTAATTTTCTGACCTTCCTGCGTCGCTATGTGGCCCGCATGGGCTGTTGATAAGTACAAACGGTCATCTGGCTTGATGGCCCGCACTAGGTCCTATCATAACATGTCTGGTCTACTCTAATGGGATAATCCTAAGTTAATTAACTTGTGGTACCTCACCACGAGTAATCTAAACGAATGGTCCTGTGACAAATTATACGTGGATGCCCCAGGACACTGTGTTGGACGTTACCGGTTCTTTACTGGTTTCACTCCTGTATATATTAACATTGAGTGCTGACGGTCATTAAGTAATATTATAGATTAATTAAAATTTTTTTTTAAAGGATTTTTAGAAATTCGAAACAGTGAAAAATTCGAAATGTTACACGTGGAGTGTAAACTAAGTCTCCAGGGTCATGGTAGATTGTCTTAATATTGACGGAAGGTCCTATTCTACACATGATTAATTCAAGTTATCTAGCTAATCAATCCCAGTTCTTATTGATGTTGTTTTAAGGGATAGCACCTGTGTACCCAAAGATACGGGGTGTTACACTTGGATACTCCTGAGCATTAGTAAGAGAAGGAAAGAGAGGGAAAGTGAGAGAGAAGCATCCTTCCTCCTTCCTCTTCACATCTCATCCATATATGCCTATAATCGTCCACCCTATGGATGGAGATAGCTCAGTCCTTGACCCTATTAAAGAATTAGATGATGACTTTCTACTCTTCTTACTTGAGATAGATCAGAGAGAAAGCTTTTACATTACATAATTGACATCGGCAAAAATTGGTAAAAACGCATCACATCTCCTTTGTGACTAAGGTATGATATGAACCATTCATCATGGTTTATGTTCGGATGTGGTCCTAAGTATACATTAGTCAATCTAGAATTTTGAAAGTGCTTAAATTTCAATGCATTTCAATGTAAAAATTGAATATATAAAATATGAGAGTCTACAGTGCGCGTACCACTACCAATGCATCTCATGAAATCCTAACTCTTCATCATAGTTACCTAAATGACTATGCTCATCCTTAAATTGCAGTCCACGTTGAGCAACCAAAATCATAAGTCAATTTGTGGTGCACCAATATCCTCATTGGACAGGGATTGGCTACTACCCCCGCATGTTCCGAGCTTAGGAGAGGCGGAGCTTTGAGGGCCCACCATAATATATAAATTTTATCCACGCCTTCCATCCAATATATATATATCATTTTAGGTCATGAGCAAAGAAATGAGGCAATCCAATGGTCAAATGGACCACATCTTAAAAAGTAGAGGTGCTAATGACATCCACCGTTGAAACTTTCCTAGGCCCACCATGATGTTTATTTTCCATCCAACCTGCTTATAAGGCCATATAGACATGGATGAAGGGAAAACATAAATATTAACTTGTTCCAACACTTCAATGCATGTCTTCTAGGAAGTTTTAAATGGTAAGAGTCTAATCCCCACTGTGTTGTCTACTTGAGGATTCAATCTGTCTATTTTTTGGGTTTCAAATCTAAAATGACATGGAAAAATGGACGGACAGTGTAGATGAGATCTATACATCATGGTGGCCCTTCAGAGCCCCAGCATATCTTGTAATTGATATTTCTATGTATCTACACATGCTTGTGTAAGGCATCTTGTGCACATGCGACCACATCTGCCATCATGGCATGCATGTAGTAGATCAAATCAAATTGTACTCTCAGCATGCTAAAGTCATGACCCAAGAGTCGTTTTGGTCCATGGATTAGGTTGGCCATGGCTAATGAAATAAAAGCATGGTTGAAAACAATCTTGAGTGATATTTTCTAAGCCGTCCATGTTGGACATGCTTACTACCTTATATGAGTCTATCTTAGAAGGACATGAATGAAATTATTAAGATAAGAGTCTATCTTAGAAGGACATGAATGAAGCTAGTAAGAAAAGACGTATTGACTTATCTATAACTAAAGGTTTAGTATTTAGTGAAATGAGATATTTAGAGTAGACCCCAATTAATTGACATAAGATTTAAACCAAAGTAGATTGTGTCGTGTCGCCGCTAGATGGAATCCGTCTAAGTTAGAGATATGGAGGGGCCACCATGATGCATGGGGTTTAATTAATCGTTGTTCACCCATTTTATTTTCAAATCATTTTATGTATGAGCCCATAAATGAGGTAAATCTAAGCTTTAAGTGGATTGGATAGTGGGGATTGAATACCACAATTAAAAACTTCTGGAGGGTAATAGAAGTTTGGGATAAGCTGGCATTTGTGTTTTTTCTTCATCATGGTCTATGTGATGAACTTATGAACAGGTTGGATGGACAATAAACATAATCTTGGGCCTTATGAAAGTTTCAACGGTGGGTGTCATTAACACTGCTGCTTCTTGTGGTGTGGTCCACTTGAGCATTAGATCTAGCTCGTTTTTCAACTCATGCACTAGAATGATTTATAAAGATAGATGAACAGCGTAGATAAAACTCATACATCACATTGGGCCCCACGGAGCTCCTGCCTGAACCAAATATTTAAGGTCTGATTACAAAATGGCCCTTATGGAGCATGGGCTGTACCCGAAGGCCCCTCTAAATTAATAGGGGTTGCTATCATGACCACTCATCATCTGGACACCCATCATGGTGTCTGCTATAGTGCTTATAGTGCCTTCAGTTCTTCTCACCAGAAAATGCCATACCTGGTTGTGGGCCCCACCAGTGCAACGGACTTGGATCACATGCGCAGCTTTGGTGCGTACAACATTCATTAGCCACACCGAGGTGGTACAGTGGAATCGGTACAACTGAAGTGTGGTAGTGCCATCTCTCCACAGTACACGTGGCAAGGTTGCTGACCATCTAGAACCCTCCATCTTGTTTCTCTACCGTTGATTTGAACTGTTTTGAAGTACACAGAGCGATCGCATCCATTTAATCAGTGTGTGAAAATTTGTTAGTGTTCTGGCTAGGATGATCTGATTAGTGTAAAATTTGGATCATGGGCCATACATAGTAGGGCCTACTAGATGGACGGTCCCGATTGAAGGAACGAGAAATCACACTGTAACATGTACTGTGGATATATAGATTGCTCTACCCTATCATCTCATGCATCCACATGTGCCGAGACATAATGACATGTCACGAGATGCCCCCAAACAGGCAAGTGGCCACAATGGTGGGCCACACCATGCCATGATGCTAGGGCCTAAAAACCGCACCAGGCCATCCTAGAGGCTGTAAAGTATTCTGCAGTAGTAGGCTAGTAGCACAACGTGCACGACAAGGAGCAGCAGCCGCGCTCGTGCACGTGCACATGCACCAACACAAGTGTCCCGCGCATGCCTTGTGGCACGCATGTGCATCAGGTGGGTCCAGGTATGACATATCCTAGACTAAAAATCAGGTCGGCAAGTTCGTCAGGTGGGCCACACAGCTTTAACGAGTGCTCACCGTTATTGGCTATCCTTTCTCTAAACTTCTTTTCGTTTTGTAGATGTATGGCCCACCAATGATGAGAGAATTAGAAAGAATTTCCATCTAAGAGAAACTCTCATTAATCCATGGGCCCACAAAGTAAATGGTCCGGATCCCTCATACGTGTGTAATACAAGCACGTGTCAGAGCGCGTGTGTTTGTAGCATGCAGGTGTACGGATGCAAGTGGCAGTCCGCTGTATCAAGTGGTGCGTGTGCGAAGTAACAGGTCCTCTGATGTGACGCAGGATTTTAGATTATCTCCCAGAATCAAAGAAACATGTGATGGACCTTTTTCTACCATAATATCATTTGAGGTGGGCCCCACATCCTCATGATAGAAAAGGAGTAAGTTGTTTTCCAGCCTTTGAGCATACAGAGGTGCACAACCTCCGCATGTGGGGCCCACCTACCAACGATCCAGATCGTTCATATAGTGAGCCTAGCAGGGGAAGAGAGATATCCCCAAAAGTATCCGGCATGGGATGATGATCCTACCCGTCCAATTCAGACACCATAAAATTCTAACCAATGACCATAATTGTCCAATTTTCATTGCATATGAGGATAATCCAATAGGGGAGGCAAATGACATGATCAAACCAACCAAATTAACGGCTTGGATTACTTAAAGTGGGGCCCACCCGTACTTATGTTGGGTTGAGCAAAGAAGCCGTTTGGCTAGGGTCATCTTGCATATTTGAGATATTTGGGCCGTCACTCTATTCATTGCGTTCACACTTGGTTAGCTTTTGGGTAGCCATGGCTTGGCATAAGACTGACTCGTGGCTCACCCACGATCACAATCACAGCTGCTTTGGTCACCATCAAGGCACCGCTTACTCCGGACCCACATGTCTGGCTAAGGTCTGTTTGGATAGGCTTCTATAGATAGATGATATCGTACCTGAGAGCCATTTGGGACGTCAGCTAATGTGGATTAATGGTAATTGGAATGTCTAAGAGGAGTGTATTGAATTCACATCTACTATATTATAGGTTATGTTTTTGAAATCAGAGTAAAATCATGTGATTTTATTTGACATTGATTTTGATTACCATATGATTCTACAAATTCCCAAGTCATAACCATTTCTCTCGCTCTCTTCTAAATTTAGGTTGCCAAATACAATTTGATAGATGAGATTGGTGGATTGCTGAATTCGGTGAATTTCAATTTTCAACAGCTAGACAAAATTGGTGATTATAATTTACATGGATTCTATAATAATTGTCCATGCATATTCAAAATATTCTCTCAAAAGACTCTAAAAGTTATTTATCAAATTCTACCAAGTGAAAAACTATTATATGCCTTTATTTGTAGGTCCAATTTATTTGAATAAACCTATAAATAAGTTAATATGGAATTTGTCTTCGTTTTTAAAGGTTTTTCTAACACATGTTAGCAGGTGATTTAAAAAATTATGCTGATCCATAGCTTAATTGAGCCACACCACTGAAATCAGTTAAGATGGGACACCCACCATTGAAACATTATTGAAGCCCACTATGATGCTTGTATGCTATCTAACCCATTCATAAGATGAGTCCCAGCATGAGATACCAAAAACACAAAAATCAGAGTGATCTGGAGCAACAATGAGATACCAAAAACACAAAAATCAGAGTGATCTAGAACTTACGTTGTTGCTCGTTGCCGTTGGCTCCGGTAGTTTGCTCACTTGAGTTTTAGATGTCTAATTTTTGGTTCATGTCCTAAGTATTAATTTGTGCCGCAGTTGAATGGAGTGTATGTTGTACAGATGTCAAGGTGGGTCCCACATAGCTTTTTTTAAGCAAGGGGCTCGCTTTTGGAATCAAATGGCATGCAAAGTACACTATAGCATACAAAGTAAATTTTGTAGGGTTCATGTATTTTATCTAATTTGTTCATCAATTTATCAGCTCATTTTAAGACATGAGCTCAAAATTAAAACATATTCAAAACTCAAGCACACCTTGAACGCTTAGGGCTCAAAGAAGCTGATATATGTGTTTCCCATCATTCATCTCTGACTAACTTTATGGACATGGTGGGTGGCAAATAAACATCATTGCGAGCCTTAAAAAGATTTAAACTGTGGATGTCATTATTCCCACTGTTTCCTATTGTGTGGCTCACTTGGGACTTGGATGTGCTTTAATATTGAGATTGTATATTAAAATAAGAATAAAAAAAAGGATGGATAAGAAATTACATACGACCAAGGTGGGCCCCACAGAGTTTACTCAGTGTACAATCAGCTTTCCTTGCTTTCCGTCTTCTGTAAACAGGTAGTTTTTATTGTGTCACACAAAGCAAGGCAAGGGTAGTATTTACCATTTCTCTATTCTTTTCAGGTAACTCAAGTTCTTTACTGGAATTGCCTGAGCTCCTATCATACGAACGAATCTGAATCGTCTATTTGCCACTAGCAATAAAACCCTGTGTCTGTTGCATTAAATGTACGATGTGATGGTGTGGTCTAATTAGAATGCAACAAACACAGTATTTCTTTGCTTGCGGCAAGGAAAGGATCCCAATTCCATACGAAGCCCTCCTCACGTGAAGTTCATATGCTGGAACGCTATGTGGGGACCACAGATTTCCTGTAGGTGGAACTCGAATTCCGTACTGACTCCTCTGGTTCCAGCGAGGTACAGGAGAAAAAGCTCCGTGGCATCGTTATGGTCCACTTGTTTTATCCACACCAATCATCCCTTTTTTCATATTATTTTATAATATGAAACGAAAAATGAGCAAGAAACAAATCTCAGGTGAAATACATCATAAGAAACAGTGATGATCAAATGCCCACCATTAAAAACTTCTTGAAGCACACAAAAGTTCGACAGTGGAAAGTTTTTAATGACGGGCGTTCAACCAACATAGTTTCTTATAATACGGTCCACCTTAGATCTAGATCCATCTTATTTTTTAGCTCATGAGCTGGTAAAACGGACGAGGCTATGCATATGACACATCCATCAAAGTGGGCTGGCGGAGCTTTTTCAGCGCCCGCCGGTGCAGAGCTGGTACTGGTGGGTCACTACCAAGCCGGGGAGCAGGTGAGGTGTTACTTGGGTAAGATGTATCCCGATCTTCTGCTGGTCACAAATGAGTTTTTTCTGTTTTCCAGTATTAAGATTATCTGCGTCATCAGTGACATTAGCATTGCTGCATTAAATGCAATATGTATAGATCCGGATCAATTACATTGCAACAAATAGGTTTTTTTTGTTTGTAACGGAGGATTAGCCACTTACAGGTTCAGTAGCGAGACTTGCTACTGAAGTGAGGTCACCAACTTCTCCAAGCCTCGCCATGCTGTATGTATTGTATCGTCATCATCCATCCATTTCTAGAGATTATTTTAGAACATGATTCAAAAAATAAGGTGGGTAAAAATATATAGCGACCCAACTGCAGAAAACTGTGGAGAGACTGATGCCCACCATTGAAACCTTCCTAAGGTCCACCCGTGATGTTTATTTGAGATCCAACCTGTTCATAAGTTAATAAATACATGGGTCCTTGCTCTTGCTCAGGTGGTAGATTCTCAGAAGTTTCAACTCCCAGTCAAGGGTTCGAGTACCCATAGGTGGTGAAATTCCACCAGCCTGATAGTGTGTGGGGGTGTGTGTGAAAGAAAAAAAAAAAAAATATTAGCTTGATCTGAATCTTTTGTGGTCTTTAGAAGTTTTTAATGGTGGGTGTTACTCTCTCTACTATTTTCTGTGGTGGGTTCCACCTAAGCTTTGGATCTTACTCATTATTTGGATCATGACCTGAAATTATCTCTCTAAATATATGAACGGTATGGATATAAAGCATACATCATAGTGTGACCTACATAACTTGATGACGTCACTTCGAGTCTCCCTACTCAACCTGTCAGTAGCTAATCCGTGTACATTATACAGCTATTTTCTAACCAGCATTTGCACGCAATCTATTACCACGTCACGTGAGGCCATAGATACTTGTGTAAAAAATCCACTCCGTTCATCAGTTTTCCAAGCTCACAATAGCACAGGAGTCCAAAAATTAGAAATCAGGAAAACCACATCACATGAAACAGTGAGGATTGAATGCTAAGAATTGGAAACTTTGTGGGGCCATGAAAGTTTTGGACGAGGATGATATTCGTGCCTACAATTTATCTAAACTTTATGAGCGATTTGGATGGCATATAAATATCATGGTCGGCTTTAGGAAGATTGAGTAGTACGATCCTATTAGGACTGTTTCCTGTAGTGTGGCCCAATTGAGTTTTGGATCTGCTTGAATTTTGGAATCCTATCCTATCGTGATGTTGAGAAATGGATGGACGGAGTAGATTTCTCATGGGAATATATGTGGGCCCATTTAGCCTCCCACCACAGGAACTTCAAGGGAGGCATTAAAATGGTATGGTATGATACTACGCCTGGGTATGATGCTCCATACACAGGCACTTAGAAAATTGTATGCGCAGCCTACATGAACTCAAATTAACCAATTAAATTGTAGAAAAAATACTGTCTCTAAATTATAGTTCGAAGAGTAGATTATTTGGACAATCTTGTTCTCTGATTTTTGTCCACCTATTTATTGATGTAGGATCGTTGGATATTTTTTATTTTAACTGTCCAATAAATAAATGTGCACCAATCTGATAGTTAGTTGTATAAGAACTTTAAATTTTTCTTCATGATAAATATCAATTGACACCTGTAATTTGGACAGTTTAATTTGAATAAAATTTATACCAAGCGTGCAATGTCTAAGTGAGTGTGTATTCGCTTTCAGAGTATTAAAGTTTTTCTGCTTTTGGAGATGACACGGTGCAGCTAGAGAGTGGATTGCATGTGCTCCGGGCACATAGGTATCTCCATGTGGGATCTACAGGGATGTCCTTGATCCGTCAGTATGTTTTGAAAGATCACAATAGTACAGGATTATAAAAATAAGTAAGATCCAAAACTCAGGTGGGCCATATCAACAAAACAGTGGGAACAACGACGTCCACCGTTGAAACATTCCTGCAAAAGAGCATGATGTTTATATGCCATCCAAACATTTCATAGAATTATTAACACACAGATCAACTGTATGAATAAATATCAACTTGATACAAAACTTCTGTCACAACCAGGCATTCAATCCCTACTGTTTCTGGTGGTATAGCTCACCTAAGTTTTTGATCTTCCCGATTTTTAGAATCCTGTCTCATCATGGTCTTTCAAAACATTTCAAAACAGATGGACGGAGTGGATTTTTCAGTGCCCGGGGTCACATGCAATCCGCTCTCGTGCAGCCATTCCTTTACCAGAATCGTCTACGCCTCCGACGCGGATTGTCTGTAGAGCTTGTCGGTATCCCTGGTGACCTGACTCTTTGGTCCCACCCTCATGTATTTGTTTCATCCACGCCGTCCATCTGTTTCCACAGCTCAATTTATGGCATGAGCCCAAAAACGACGTGGATCCAAATCTCAAGTACACCACACCACAAGAAACGTTGGGTATTCAACGCCTACCTACAGTGAAAAACTTCTTGGGGCTCACAGAAGTTTTGGTTATGTAGATATTTGTGATTTCCCCTCATCCAAGCATGCGTGACTTTACAATCAGGTTAAATGAAAAATAAACATCCGGGTGGCGGTAGAAAGTTTTCAACGGTGGATGTCGTTATCCTCATCATTTCCTAAGGTGTGGCTCACTTGAGCTTTAGATCTACCCTCATTTTTTTAGCTCATGCCCTAACCTAAGCAGGGAAAATGGACGTACAAGATGAATAAAACACATGCATAGTGGTGGACCCCACAATGTTGGGTCACCAGGAGGCAATGCACATGTCCCTTATGCAACCACGTGAAACACCCAAGCCCTATAAGGCCGACCACGTAGCATGTGTCAATAATCTCAGCCCACAATTATTTGAACCGTACACACAAAAGATTAATACGATAAAATCCTTCAATGGACCACACAAATGGAAAGAATGTAAAACTGCCTCTAAAACCTTGAGTTAATCTTGACGAGGCTTACTTTTGTATCTTCACTCTATCCCTATGGGACACACATTTAATTAATGACTTTCATGGAAGATAGATTACATATGATTATTTTTTACCTTTCTCAGCCATTTTTGCTAAGATAAATATATGATTATATATGCTTGTGGAGCCCTAACCTGTATTTTTTATTTCATTTAAAAAAGGTATATATATTTCCTGTAAAAACTCTTTTTGTCTGAGCTTTTATTTTCTTTTTTTATTCTAACTTCCTTTTGAAATTTGTATATATCAAACGACAATTACATATGGGAATTTCCAAGGACTAAAAACACATGGGGAAAACCTATCATTAACAGAAACTAAAAACTACAAAAACTGAAGGCAAAATGTAAAAGAACTCTATTATTATTATGATTTTACCACTGCCAGATCAATTATATTGGTTGATTGAAAATGCATGGCTGAGTCTAATGAGTTTTTGACACACATGCGGACATGTAGGTCGATTGAAGATGTACAGTGGCACAACTGATATATGATGTAAAGTGACATATGTGATATAAGTACATGTGGATATTTACACATGGCATATATTTATGAAGTAGTTGAAGATGGGCAATCTCATTTATGGCTACGTATAAAAATTGCTGATCATTTGTTATTGTGATTTTTAGGCGTCTCCTTCTGCAACAGGGTCAGGATTATGATTTGATGCTAGATTCACGTGCATGCCATTGTACCATGTTGACACGGTCCACCTGTACTAGATGTAAGGCTAGGTGCACTTTTATGCCATTGTACCGTACGTGTTAACATGGTCTACGCCTGTGCCTGATATAATTTCCTTTTTTAATTCTTCACTTTATTAAGTGGATGCTGATTTGAGGCTAGATTCACGTGCATGCCATTGTAGCATATTAACACGGTCCACTTGTACTAGATGTAAGGCTGGTTGCACGTGTATGCCATTGTACCATGTTAATACGGTCCACCACCTGTGCCTGATATAATTTCCCTTTTTAATTCATCATTTTATGAAGTGGATGCCCGGTTTGATACGCCACTTGCACCAACTAAACCGAACCATTAATGCATATAATGGAGCCACACCGTAACTGATTGAATCCTGTCATTTCATAAGCGGGTCCATCATTCCATCTAATGAGACAAGGGCGGATTGTTAGAAAAAATGTTGGATATGCCATTGTTCAATTAGTTTAATAATAAAAATTATTTAAATTATTAATTTTTAAAAGTTTAAAATTGAAATTAGATTTTTTAATTAAAATTTAAGTCAAATTATACTTTTAATAATTCATTAATTGAATTATGTTATATTCTAGGCTAAATAAAATTTATTTTTTTATATATATAATTTGAATATTAAATTAGAATTTTACTATGAACTAAATCGATTTAACTCAACAATTATTTCAAGATATATTTCAAAATTTCAACAATTAAGCTAAATAATTAAATAAATTTTAAATAAAAAAGATCAATCACATCAATAATTAATTTAAGAAAAGTACTATTAAAATTTGGAATAATATGACATAATAATAAACAGAAAATTTCAAACTTTAGGTTGATATCACCTACTTGACAAAATCTTTACGAAGTTTTTTTTTTTTTTTTTTCACATTATACTCAAACCTACACTTATGGCCTTATTTATAACAAATGGGTCCCACTATACACACATGTTTAAAATTACCAAAATACACATTAAATGCATCCAATTTAAAAGAACCTACATGTACTATTAAATGATATCTCTCGTAATAGAAACATACTCTCTCATGAACCTATGTGCATGATGTGTCGATTGTGGTGCTCAGCAACATATGTATATGGTATTGCATACATAGGTATACACATAAAATTATTGATGTGTAATGGTCGATTGATCATGTATATGGATGGTTGATGGATCAAATAGATGGATGGATTTTAAAGTATTATGGATAGTGATGGTTTTGTATAGAAATTTAACAGTTATATGCTTTTGGTCTAAGTTATTGAATGGATGGTCAGCTAATCTTGTAATTTGGACATTTTATAATAGTTATTATGTTGTTAGGTATGATGGACGGTTTAGATTATTGGTCACCAATCCTAATTATGTGCCTTGTATTTTCTAAAATCCTCACTCACATGACTAATACATGCATGTATTTCATTTGTTTTATTAAACATTTATAACATACACTTTAATTAAAAAGAAACTGTTGAATGCATGCTCTTAATATATATATATATATATATATATATTCATCCTACATGCATGCAAACGAGTGAGTTATCTCATAAATGGGTGGACGGTTGTGAGCATGCATGGTTAAGAATGCAATTATGAGTTACCTCATAAGTGTTCGATGCCAAAGGCAGATAGATCGCATCGAGCTTAAGTAGAAAAAATCAAGTTTATTGCTGGACAAAAGAGTGCAATTATCGATCCCACTAAAGACCTTTCGATGCTATTGAAGGGTTAAGATCGCTTACATCGACAACAGTTCGATGCCATGGAGAATTTTTGAATTTCAGACTTAACTCTCTGGATAGTTCTGGGTCATTTTCGAATGCATTGAAGACTTTATTGATGGCACTGAAGATCACTTCGATAACATTGAAAGTCTACCAATGTCATCGACAGGACACACAGTGCAAACACGCAGAATTTAAATTCAATTGGGACAGGGTAGCTTCAATGCCATGGAAGACCTATTCGATGGCATCAATAGAACTATGAAGTGCGTAAATTGAGGCGATTTTCAAAGTCCATCATTCAAGGTCTACAAATATGAGTTTTTCAAGAGATTCAAAGCACAAATAAAGGTTTAGGAAGCAGAAAAAAGGGTGGAACAACCTCTCAAGAATTTTTCTTTGTCCTTAGTTTATATATATATATATATATATATATATATATATATATATATATATATATATATATATATATATATATTATTTTTCTTAAAATTTTTTAGTTTAATCATGTAGATGGTAAACTAATCTATGAGCTAGAGCTAAGAGATGAAGCTTGTAGTTTGTTTTAATGTTTTTCTTACTTTGATTACGTTCATTTAATTTATGTTGATATTTCATAATTATGGTTTGAATTAAAGAGGTGCTTTTATTATTACTTTGATCTATTATTGATTTCGGGCACAATGGATGCTTTAAAACTCCATGAATGCTCTCTTCTTTTTATGATTGTTTAATCTATAGAATTCCTTGATCTACCATTGACCATGGGGCATAATAGATGCTTAGAACCCTCTACAATTAGTTCAACAAGACTACTAAGCATAGATCAATACTATAAATGTTTAGATTTATTTTGGAACAATTTTTGATGTTTTTAACTATTTTATCATCTGACTGGATAGATTAGGACTTCGATTCCAGTTAAAGCATTGATTGAATCAAGTAAGGATATACTACAATGGTTACAAGTGGATCCTCGGAGCTCTATTTTCCTTTAATTTTGATAGTTTCAATTCACGATATTCTTTTGAGAATACAAATTCAGTTTAGTTTTTAGTTCTATTTCTTAATTAGTTCAGAAAAGATACATACTTTAGTCCCTGTGGGTACGACCTCGGTCTCACAGAAATTATCACTACATCGCAACCCTGCTCTTGGGGCACAAGCGAACATGGTCCCACATGATGGATGGTGGAAGTGAGGGGCCTAAATAGATTTGAGGAATAATCACTTATGATGTTGTTGAAAACTAAAAATATTTACTACTTTTTGTTTGATAAATATGTTGTATACTAAACATATCTACTTATTCACTTAATAAGTAGAAACCAAGATAAGATAATTATGGTATAAATAGCTTTTATAAAGTAATGTACCGTGCGCAAATGCCCCCTAAATAAATAATTTTATATACATGTAGGCCAGGAGAAGTAAAAATTTGGAGTTAACACTGGTAAAATGTTTATTAGTTAATGAAGAATATAATTTCTGCTCATCTATCTGCTTCTTAAAAAATGCCCATGGATCCATGATGACTCCTTTGGGTTGTATGCAGATCGGATGGGATGTGACTGTGCTGTGGCCGATCTGATTCAGCACCATTATAATTTAAAATAGGGGGCCGGGTGGCTCGGCCCAGTCAACCCAAGGTATATAGCAATCTGGTTGTGTCAACTCGACTCGGTTAAGTCTTAATTGGATTCGAATATGGACCCAACAAGGAGGTCTGAGCTGCCGAGTCGTAGAAGCATGTTGTCCATAGCCCAAATGCATGGAATCATGTGACCATAGAACCACCTATGCATGATCATGCATCCATGTAACCACGTATGCAATTCCATCATGCGTCCATCCAACCATCCATGCATGTAATCATCCATTAATTTGAATGACTATCCATTGGACGCTTTTCATTCCTATTACAAACTAAAAGCCTAACAGACCTCCCCCTCGCAAAAAAAAAAAAAACCCCACTCATGCCTGTAATTTCCAACCATCCGTATCCATGTGAACAATGCAATGATCACAACCATTCACATGAATAGTCTTTGGATCATAACCGTTCAAGTGAATAATGGGCATGCAAATATTGTAAATAATCCAATAATCAGAACCATTCACATGCCTGACCTTTTGATTGTGGGCGTGTATGGTAAGCAAGAAAATGCATAAACCATCCACGTTCAAGAGAATGCACCAAAGATTCGATGGTTAGGATCTTCCAATTTGGGAGATCTTTTCGCCGCGTGTTACATCCATGATGAGGGCCAAACAGATCAATGGCTTGGATAGCCAACCTTGGTTCTGTCAGGTACAAAATCGGCCCACAATAGGAAGTTGACAAACAGGAAACTTGGCAACTAGGAGGAATTTTCTATCTTAATCATCTTTTTTTTTTGTCACTACATTAGAATGGTTAGGAATCTTCGAATCTGATACTTAGCGCCCACTTGTACAGACACCCAGCTGGTTTATATATAGCGACGGTTACAATTCTATCAGCAAAAGGCTGAATATTCAACCTAAAATCTCCCATTCCAGGCGATTCTTGGTGCATGGATCATCTACAGACGGTCTTCAGCTTTTTGGACCACGAAGCAGTGGGCCCACTTATATAAAAACGTTAAAAACGGAATAGTAAAGTCTTGTCCGATTCATGGGAAATGCATGGAAATCACATTATTGTCAAAATGAGTACTGAAAGAACCGCCCTATGGCTAGTCGCTAGCCATGTGGGTTGGTTGAACTTTTGTGAGACCCACACCGTCCTTCAGGAACGGTGTGTGTATATATATATATAGGGAAAAGGTACAATGCGCTCGAGCTCACAGCTCTGTCCCATGCAGTCGAGTTGTGTAGGCCCCATCGTGATGCCTTTCGAACATTTACCCCATCATTCAGATGCGCCATTCTATCGTGGGCATAGGTCTCAAAAATCAAGTCAATCCGTGACTTGTGTGGGACACACCATTTACAGAAGTGGGCGCATCCCATCGTGGGCCTAGGTCTCAAAAATCAAGTCAATCCGTGACTTGTGTGGGACACACCATTTACAGAAGTGGAGAGGGGCCGTGCACCATTAAAACAATCATAATCATTTTTAGGGCCCACAAAAAATATTTTTTAAAAATCTAGCCCATATATTATGTGTGTTCCACTTGGATGAGGGTTCCGACCAAGTTTTAGCAGCATTCAAAACTCAGGTGGGCCCCACAAAGTGCTTTTATATGTTTTAACAGTGTTTCACATGATTTTAGATGGTGTGGCCCACCTGAGTTCCGTATACGGCTGATTTGTGAATATATCATAATTTAAAGGGTACCCATCAATGCACGGTGTTGATGGTCGACACGCATCACGGTGGGGCCCACACAGCTCGACCTCACGAGCGCATAGTACCTTTAACCATATATATATATATCCAAATGCTCACCTACACACCCATAGAAATCATTGTGGAACTTTTTTGAGAACTCATCACAAGTGATGTGACTCCAAAATCTGAACGGTCCACGTTAAGCAGCACCTTATGAAACCCCCCAAACTCAATTTTTACTTTGATCCAAAACTTTGGTGGGCCATGAAAAATGAAAATAGTTTCCTCCCTTGATTTGCATTTCTCATTGCTATGGCTCACCAGAAGTTTAGATCAAGCTGAAATTTTTTTCCACAGGGTTTCATGGGATTCCACATCACATGGACTAATCGGATTAGACGCGCATGACACATGTGCAAAGGTACACACGTGCATAGGTGCACAGGTGAGTATGATACACACACTCTCTCTCTCTCTCTCTCTCTCTCTCTCTCTCTCTCTCTCTCTCTCTCTCTCTCTCTCTATATATATATATATATATATATATATATATATATATATATAGAGAGAGAGTACTATATAAGGTTGAGCTGTGTGGACCCCACTGTGATGTGCATCCGTGCATTTGGTGGTTTCCCTTTAAGTTGTGAGATACCCCAAAAATCAGCGTATACGGAATTCAGGTTTGCCATGCCATCTATGAGGTGGAGCTCTATGGACCCATCATAATGTGTGTGGGACATCCACACGGCACATTTGGTTGGGCCCCTCTAAACTATGGGATATCCCATAAATCAATCGTGTGCATAACTCAAGTGGGTTACACTATTTGAAATTATGTCAAATCATGCTTAAAATATCTAAAAGGCCATATTGAGTTTTGAATAGGATTGAAACTTCGTTTAATCCTTGACACAATAGTTAAGCTATATATCTCGACCATATCTTAATGGTCTTTATAAGCAATACAAATAGGTTTGAATGGGTGTTGTTGTGGTTGTTTGTTGTTTTTTCAATTTGATCATGTGATAAATATGGACGTGTTGGAAGTGAATTTGCTGCTCAATTCAAATTGAGATAGGCAGATACTCAGAATATGACCGAGATCGGCCGCCTATTCAGTCACTCGCTCAGTATGTATATAAGATCGGGCGATATTCAGATGGTAGGATTCGTCCTCTAATATTGGGTTACACCTTTGCCTTCCATATGAAAGGACTTTTCAGTACAGATAAAAGATCGAGAAAGACATTTTTACGGTTGGTCACGGAAAACAACTGCGAAACACTTTCTTAGATGAAGAACTGAATCTAATGTATGAGCATAACGACAAATTACAACTAAGATTACTAGCTACTTGATTAATACTACAAATTACACTATAAAATTTAAACAATAGGCGAAAAATAAATAATTACGCTAGGAAATGTAATGGACTTAAATAAATGGTAAAATGATTACATTAAGGAATGTAAATGACGAGTAATTGAAAGGATACTTGAAAGATAATATTGAGTTTGATTGGGTTGGTATGAGACAAATCTTTAAGTGCATTTCTTTGCTATTTATAGCCTCAATCGGGCCATTTGAATGCTTCCACCATTCTGATAGTTGCTATAATTGTTTCATCACTACTTGCTTTCCTTCTAAATGCTTCCCACGTTTTGACAGTTGGTGCAACTGTTTGAGCACTACATGACATTTTAGAAACTTTCTTCTAAACTTGCCATCTGTCCTAGTAACCACTTCAGACATATTTGCTTACTCGACTATATTCCACTCGGTCGGTCAAGCTCCTGAATGATTATCGGCCACTTGGTCGATTTCCTAAATGACCATTGACTGCTTAATTTGCCTTCTAGATATCTATCGGCTCCTTGGTCGACTTACTGGATAGCTATCGGTCGCTTGGTCAGCTGCTTGGTTTGATTTTGAATGTCTCTTATTGCTCATTTTCTTGTTATCTTATTAGTTATGATTTTGTAAAAAGTATTACAAGCATCCTTAGATATCTTTAATATGCAATATCTTTATCTTACTATAATAAGTATTCTTTCTAATTCAATTTTCTAAGAACAGTTAGGAATATAGTGCAATAATAGGTAGGTATCTACTCTCAACTATTGTATGTAGTGTGACTCACCTAAGTAATGGATTGGCTTGAGTTTTAGGCTCATGGCCCACAATGTAAGGTTGCATCTGATTCATACGGTGGATGTCCGACATGGATCAAAGTGGGGCCTACACTGCTCAAAAGCTTCCCATGAAGCCAACGTTTTATAATAATAATAATAATAATAATAATATAATAAAGGTAAGAGAACACCAATATTTTTATTAACTTGGGTATGTCACCTCCTACTAATCATAAATGAGAAATAACATATCAAAACTCGGATAGGTTAAAAAATGTTAAAATAAAGTGCCTACTATTAATTCTGTATAGAGCCCGCACTAGTATTTATACGCCGCCCATTCCATTCATTTGATGTGGCTCACCGGGTATGAAAGAATTACCCTACAACTGGAATATTCCAAAACTTGGATTAGCAACCCCACGTGAATTATGAGGTCTTTGCTATAAAGTTTTTTGGGTGGCCCGCCTATGCTTTGAATCAGCCTAATTTTTGGGCTCAAGGCCAAATGGGTGATTGTGTACCTGATATTTGGCATCAAGGCCTAATAGGTGATGGTGTACCTGATTGAAGTAATGGATTTCAAGTCGTGTACCTGACGGAAGGCATGGATTTCATGTAAATCGTTTCCCTCACCGTGGGGCCAACCTTGATGTATGTGTTATACATCCATGCCGTTCATAAGTTTTTTCAGATCATTTTAGGGGATTATTACAAAAATGAAGTAGATCCAAGTATCAAGTGGACCACACCACAGGAAAAAGTGGTTATAGAATATCCACCCTTAAAAAAATTCGTAAGGCCCATCGTAATGTATATTTTCCATAAAAAAATGTTGATAAGATCACGAAAATCTGGATGAAGGAAAAAAACAAATATCACCTTGATCCAAAAATTTTGTGACCCATGGGAAGTTTTTAATGGTCAATGACCACTGTTTCCTATGGTGTGGTCAACTTAAGATTTTTCAATTCTTCGTTTTTTGTACCTCATCATAATATGATCTGAAACAACTGATGGACGGCGTGGATATACGACACATACATAAATATGGGCCCCACGGTCAGGGAAACACCCGCTACGATGTTAGCTGGGTAACACCTGTTCCGCGCCCGTCCGAGTATTGTCGCATGCGGCAATTGCCATGGCGTGCATGGCATGGCATGCACGGCACGCTCGTGACATGATGTGGCACTCCCGTACGAATCTTTCGTACAAGAAAAACCAATGAAAACGGTACGAGTTCAACATCATTAGATGCGCTCGCATGGTACCCGCACCACCACAGCTTGTGGTAGTACCGAGCTGCTGTGTGGCCGACCTCAATCAGGTATTCAATCATCCCATCCGTTAGATGCGTCCTTCCATGTTTTTCCATGGTGAATGGAAACTCGTGTGGGCTATATCACAAGGAACAGCTGGTAGGGATACCTAACTAATAAAACCTTTCCCAGTGTTTGTGACGTATATCTTGTGTGTATCTAATCCATTTATCAGACATGATCTCACTAGAATGAAGGGACATACCAAACATCAGGCCATTGAATATACTAGATGTCCACGCCGCGTGGATAGAGGGCGCGGATTGGTTATTCTCCATCCAGGACCTAGATAGAGAGGACGGTCATGTCTGGGGCTCTGTGTGGCCCACCATGATCTATATATTTTATCCACGCCGTATATATATTTTGACATATTATTTTATGGCATGAGACCAAAAAATAAGCAGATCGAAGGCTCAAGTGGACCACACCACATGAAGCAGTAGGGATTGAGCTCTTACCGCTTAAAATTTCCTAGGTTCCACCGGATATTTATTCTCCATCCAACCTATTCATTAGGTACATAGACCTGTACAAAGCGAAGACATAAATATCAGCTTATTCTAAGGCTTCTGTTCCACTGGTAAGTTTTCAACGGTAAGGTTTAAATCCTCACTTCTCCGTGTGTTGTGGTACAATTGAGCTTTCAGATCTGTCTGTTTTTAGTTCTATGACCTAAAATGTTATTTCAAAATAGAAGAACGGTGTGGATAAAAGATATAGATCACGGTGGATCTCACAGAGCCCTTACATGGCCGTCCGTGTGAATTGAGACGTCTAAGACATATTTTACATTTTTCCCTGCACAGTGTCCTACCTAAGTTTTTAGATCGGCCTACTTTACGGTGAGGATGAGGGGGAGAACCTGATGAACGGGGTGGATTGGATGCACTATTGAGGTGGGCCACACAGCAGCCAGGTACCACCTCAAGATTTGGTGGTACCGTTCCCATAATCTTTTCAGTTTGACAGGTGTCATACATGTACGGACCATCGTATCGTGGGCCCTTTTATTGAGCGATCACGGCCATAAAACTACAGAGTTGAACGAATTCAGCCATCTGATTCTGGACCACTGGCCAGTACATTTTCAACCACTCATTTTATAGTACTAGGATGCTGTGAGGCTCTCATCATCCGTCCATCGACTCCAGCCATCGTGTTCTCGCTCTCGTTCTCACATAGAAACCAAAAATCAGGCTGATAAAAAATTTGGTGGGCCATAACAACAATGTAAAAGCATGCCTACGATTCTAAATTCACGTCATGTGGCCCACTTGGAACGTGGAATGGACTGAATTAAGGTTTATCCCTTCATCCCAGCGGTGTGCGTATGATGGAAGAATTAGATAGCATATAAAAGACATCGTGAGTCCCAAAATTTGTTATTGGTTGGGTGTCCCCTTTCAAACGTTTCATACGGTGGGGCCCACATAAGAGTCCATTCTGGCTAATTTTTGGTACCATGGTCTAAAATCGAAGGATTCATGTAATAGATGGGGTGGATCTTATACATAGTTAAGGTAGTCCCACAAAATCCCGGAACCTGCACTTCGGGAGATATTAGGAAATATTGCGCATGGGATTTGTTTCACCTAAAATGTGGAAGTGGATTGCCTGTGACGCCCGGCACAGAAATACTCCTTTGCCCAGGGTTGCTTGGGCCTACTGAGGTGTCTGTGACAAATCCACTCAATCTATCTGTACTTCCAGATCACAATAGGACAAAAATCTAAAAATCAGGAGGACCAACAGTAGGGATTGAACGCCTAGGGTTGACAAGTTTTGTGTCAGGATGATATTTGTGCTACGGCTTATCTGTGTGGTAATAACCCTATGAACGGTTTGGATGGCATGTAAACGTCATGATCAGCTACAGGAAGGTTTCAACAATGGTGGACATTTCGGTTTGCACTATTCCTTTTGGGGTCGCACACCTGAATTTTGGATCTTCTTGATTTTCAGATTTACGTTATATTGTGTTCTTTAAAAGCAGATGGACATATTAGATTTGCAGAGCTCTACACGAACCGAGTTAGCTCAGTTAATCCGCTTGACTTACTCAAAAAAGTTTGATTCAACTCGGTTTGAAATTGAGTTAGATACAAGTCAAGCTGATATTTGGACCTTGAAAAAATTTTGAGCCGAGTTTGAGCTTGTCCGAGCCCGAATCAACTTGGATTGAACCCTAACTCCAATCCGACTCGGGTTGAACCATTTCGGTGACTCGATTATTTTTATTTTAAAAATTATTATTATTATAATTTTTTACACATGCACACACACACACACCACCACACACTCACGCCGTAGTGGAATTTCACCACCTATGGGTACTTGAATCCTCAACCAGGTTTTGAAACTCCTGAGAGTCTACCACCGGAGTAAGAGTAAGGACCTGACTCAATTATTTTGATATTGATGTTGCTCACCAATTGTTTTATGAAATGACTCAATGGAGTGTTAGCTGATGTAGAGGAATGTATGGAGTGTCAGTTGATGTAGAGGAATGTATGAATATGAAACAAATACTCTTGTATCTTAATTTTGATGTTGACTACTGAGTGTTTGATGAAATATCTGTAAATTACTACTAATCTTTTACATACTGTGAAAAATTGAAAGTGTATTTCATGTGTTTGAGAAAATATCGCACAGCTCGATCTTGGCTCGAACTCAACTCAAGGTGGCCCGAGCTACCGATCGAACCGAGCTAGCTAGTCAGGCTCGAGGACCGAGTTGAGCCGAGTTCAGAGGTGTACATGAGTTGAGCCGAGTCGAGCTTGGCACGACTTGACTTGGCTTGGCCATTAGTTGACCCTAGCTTGAACTCGGCTTGGCTTGGTCCTCGAGGTTGACCGGCTAGTTTAGCTCGATTCGGTTAGCAACTCAGGCTAGTTTGAGGCAAGATTGGGCATGTGTGGCATTTTCACAAATACATGGAGTGCACTTTTCATTTTTTTCTATATGTAAAATATTAGCAACTATTTACAAGTATTTCATTAAATACCTTGTAAGAAACATCAAAATCGAGAAAAAAATGATATTTGTTTCATATACATACCTTCATTGCCACCAGCTCACTTCGTTGAGTCATTTCATCAAACACTTGGTGAGCAACATCAATATCTATGTGACTGGGTCACCGAACTGGTTTGATCCGAGTCAAGTTGAGCTTGGGCAAGCTAGAACTTGGTTCAAAATTTTTTTGTACAAAAAAAATAAGCTTGACTTGGCTCGAAATCAGTTTTGAACCAAGTCAAATCGAGTTTTTTTGAGTAGAGTCGAGCGAGCTAACTGAGCTAACTCGGTTCATACACAACCCTGTAATCGAGCTTGAGCTGGGGTCAACTAGTGAACAAGCCGAGTTGAGCTGTGACAAGCTCGACTTGGTTCGACTCGTGTACAGCTTTAAGATTTGTAAAGAACATCTCTATGAGCCCAACACATCCCCAATATATGTGCATCTTTGCGGCTCCTGTGCCCAACAGGGCACATGTAGAGGGATAATATACTTGTGCTCTTTGTGGGGCCCACATAGATGTTCCTGATAAATCTACTATACTTTGTTCATTTGTTCTTAAAAGCTCTCAATGAGATAGGAATTTAAAAATCAAGTGGGCACATCGAAGAAACAGTGGAATGGAAATGATCACCCTTGAAACCTTCCTAGAGATGTTTATATGCCATCCGAACCTTCTGTCAACATAGGCCTCAATTCCCACTGTTTTGTGTAGTATAGCTCGCTTGAATTTTGGATCTGCCTGATTTTTAGATTCCTATCCTATCGTGGTCTTGCAAAACATTTGAAGGCAGTGAATTTATAAAAAACATCTCTGTGGACCCCACGCAGCCCCAGCACAGTAATATCTCTGTTCCCGGGTAACAGGCAATCCATTTCCTAAAATGTCCGACGGAGTTATATGAAACTCTTGCAACGTACAACGCTTGATACACAGGCACACATATTGTACACGTGGCATACGCTTAAAAATCAAATATAACTAGCTAGGGAGTCCATTACTAAATCATAGTCCAAAATCAGTTTTCTTTAAAAATTCTAAAGAGTTAAAGAAGTGCTTGCATATCATCCATCACACTCTATCAAACTACTTTTTCTTTCCCTTTTTTAAAAGCCAAACCAAATCGTCTTTTGTGGTACATCCAAACAGTACCTTCGTTATCATAGTAGAATACCCTACCTACAAGCAATCAAAGCAGTTAGGATCACGTGGGTTCTCCATGGAATCACACTTGCAAATTTTATTTTTTCTTTTTGTTTTTAATTGCCCTGCCGACATTATTCTGTAGAGGTGTACGGGTAGTCAATGAAACATGCCCGGACCCGATGGACCCGATCTGGTTTTAGTGAGTGTGGTCCTATTTTTAATGGTGTCTATGTGTGTTTGGACAACAAAATGTAGTTTCTCAAGCAGCCAGCATGTAAGAGAGCTGGTCTACACACCATACAACATGTGTCCAAGTAACATATGAGTGCAATCCAATCCATCCATCCGGTGGGCTCAACTATGTAAATGCTTTTATTTTTGCCAAACCCAATAGAAAATCTAGATGTAAAAACCTAATTGGTACCTGATGAGTTCGAAGTTGGGGACTTCAAGAACGAGACCCGAACTCGAAGGGAACCGGAACAGGCCCCAAACCCGATTAGCATGAACGTGGGTACTATAGTATCCTACCCAAACCTAACCTGTTGACAGCCTTAAGTACCATGTGCATTCTCTCGATACACATCTTTATGCACTGCTTGCCACGTATGTGGATAATCTGAGCCGTGTATAATGTGGGTCTCATCATGCAAATGACATGGTACAAAAATTGGGCTCGGCCATTGATCAGGTAAGCCACATGAAATATGGGCCATTGTCAGTTATTTAAAACTGTCATTTGCTTTCGCACAGAGGTAGCCCATGTGGTGGATTCACGGCCCTGATCTTTTGTGTTAGGTTATTGGAATGGTTGGTCCCACATTTTGCATGGCGAAGATGTCTTTTACATATACTAGGTTGTCACCGCAAAGGTGCGGCTGAAATAGCAAACCTCTATTTCGGCGTGCATGTAATTCTCACCCACCATCATGCAATGGGGTAGCTTCCAGGGATGGCTCATCACTAGTTTTAAAGATAAGCCGGCTCACCCTCATGCAAAGCTTCTGGTTCATCAAAATTGTAGTCACACAGTGTGTTGAAATAGAATAAAGTGTACGGAAGAGGCGGGAAAAAAGAAGAGAAAAGAAAATACACATGAATAAAAATATAAGCTTAAGTCATGCTACAGTTTCACTGACTTTAAAGTAAAGTTTACGTTATGATGTTTAAATCAGTTTGTAGGAGGGTTACAGCCAATTCAAATTACCATTATCTTCTAAGGCAAGGAAGAGTGTGAGGAGGAAGATCACTATCTATTTCAAGTATATAAAACCTCAGTCCTTATCTTTCCCCGGGTGGTAGACTGTTCGGAGTTTCAACTCCCAATCAAGGGTTCGAGTACCCATGTGGTGAAATTCCACCAACATGTGTGTGGGGTGTGTGCGTGTGTAAATAATAATAATAATTAAAAAAAAAAGTATATGAAACCTTGACTTCACATGATAAAAAGAAAAATTCAAAATTTTATTTATATATCAATAACGTGTAAGAATCCTATAAGGTGGGCTTTATTGATCAATGATGTAGATTAGCCTAAAGATTAGATTGTGTGATTGGGTGCACCAATAGGCCCCACTTAGTGGTGATATGTCCAGAAACTTATGTAAGGGGTGATGTGCTCCTACTTTGATACGCACGCAATATCATATAGGAACTGAGATTCACAATTCGTGTGGAGCCTTCTAGGAAGAGGAGTTTTGATGGGTTTTAAACTCCTCTGTCCACATTAGTATAAAATAGAGCTAGGTCTCCAATCCTATATCATAGGAACTAAAGTCCCATCACTTCTTCTAAAGGGCGTAAGGAAAAGAAGTTCTCAGAGCTTCGATTTCTCAACAATGGTGGCACAAATAGGTAAGCTACCATCTTTATCTTGTCTTCATATCCAATGCACAATAGATCCTATGGACATTCCGCATCAAGATCTAACATAATGCTCACACTTTCCAATTACATCACTTATAAAGAAAATAAAAAATCCTTATTACGAGTCCTAGTTCAACTAAATTGAGAATTACCCAAAATAGTAAATTTTATTAAGAATAAAAGTCCTAATTTCTTTAGTTGTCCTTCATATCCAATGCACGGTTGATCCTACAGACATTCTGCATCAAGATTTAACATAATGCTTACACTTCCAAATTACATCACTTATAAAGAAAATAAAATATCCTTATTAGGAGTCCTAGTTCAACTAAATTGAAAATTACCCAAAATAGTAAATTTTATTAAAAATAAAAGTCCTAATTTAATTATGTTGGATGATTCCTAACATGATTCTCGGACCATAAGTTATGACCGATTTTCAATTCACACTTCAAACGACAATTTCTTCATATCTAGAATGATTTTCTTCGATCCGGATGCACCTAGGGCCCAATTATGTCATGCCCTATGTAAAACTAGACCCTAATATGATATATTACTTTCACTTTTGTTTGGTCTTCTTTTGATCCAGCTATATATGTTAAGAAAGTATCTGTACCACGTCACATATCAAATTTCTCTTTTGAATTAAAGAAATGCGGTCTTAAGCCTGCAAAATTGAAAAACCGCAGTCCAAACAAACTTTCATGGCCTACACCCCTAACCTTTTATTTTATTTTATTTTTTTTATACAGTTTACACCCTGACTTCTATTCTTTTACAATGTGTACATCTTTGAAAATTTTGCAAATTTTGCAAATTTTTAAAATGAGTCAAAATATGAATATGGCGGAGAAGAATATGGAAATTGGAGATTGTTATTGACTATGATTTTCTGAAATGATCCAAATATATAATTTATAGGCAAAATGAACACTTTAAGTTCCTTTCATAAAAGACACATGCCTGTTTATGTTGTCATTAATGACAATTTTCATCACCATTTTGAATTTAACAAATGCTCTAATCACCCACTGTCACCATCATTCACAACCAAAGGTCACCATGATTTATAGGAAAATGTTACCAAGAATCACCAAAATCCACAATAAGGTTATTTATTTATTTTATTTTTAATCCAACATGGTGAAAATTGCACAATCCGACCGACCAACTGATGCTTTATAAATAAAATTGCACACATCACCTTAAAGTAGCTTATTAGCTTAAACTTACCTATAGCCATAAATACAATATTTTTGCTCTATAATTTTTTTCCATTTTAGTGTATTTCTCTTTCTCATCTCTCTACATTATGGACGGTCCATGTCGATGGTGGCCTTGCATGATGCACGGTCCACATTGAATGTGGGGCCTACAAGATGGACAGTGCACATCAAAGGTGGAGCCCACATGATGAATGACCCATATTAGGGCCCATATAATGGACAATCCACATCAATGGTGGTCCCTTAACGATGAATGGCCCACACCAAAGTGGTCCCATATGATGGGTGACTCACTTTGAATGTGTGTCCCATCTGATGGACAAACCACACTAAAGGTGGGCTCCATATGACGGGAAGTGGACATTGAAGGTGGGTACCACATGATGGATGACCCACATCAAGGTGAGCCCCAGAAACTGGATGGTCCACATCAAGGGTCATCGTATAATGAAGAATGACCCACATCTAACGCATGCCCTACATGATAGACAAGCTACTTCAAAGTGAAAAGGCATGGATTGTTTATCACAACACTTATGGAAGCTTAACAGAGCTTAGAGTGGTTGGGAAAATTCTTTGCCTAATTAATTAATTTACTAATTCAAATCAACAAGACAATTAACAATTAGGCTTCTAAGGCAAAGTGGGCCCAATCACATAAATTACAAAATATGTAATAATAAGTAATTAGTCAATAGAGATATAGTGATATTGTGTGTGAGATGTGCAGGCTATTCAACTTATAGTATACATCTAATTATGCATTCATACTTCAATAAATTAGACTCACATGCATAAGTAGAAATGTAAATAAATAACAATTCTTTTTATTTATTTATTTATTATTATTTTTTATATAAATTGCTTCAAATTTCCATTGCTAAAACAGGGGGATTTACAAGTAATTCAGGAGGGCCACCCCCAGCAGCCACTCCTATCATGAGGAAACACATATCCACCTGGAGACAAAGGACACAATCAACCACATATCTACAGGAAGGACTAAGGAAAACCCCAAAATGACTAAGCTAGGTGTTGGATCTGAGAACACCTAGCCCGACCCTATCCAAAATGATTATGCCTCGAAGATGTTGAGGGAGGCATCTCGAGTGGAGGTAGATCGAAGTCTGTTGATGGAGTCTCTCTTCCCGAGCCAACCCATCAGCTGGACTGTTGCCTTCTCTGAAGATGTGCACAAAGTAAAAGTTTCCTAGGCGGCAGAGACGGTTGATTCTGGACAGCCACAACTTCCACTTCCAAGGGGTTTTAAAGAGAGTAGTGAGGGTATTAATTATCAGTTGAGAGTTAGACTCAACCATAACCCTATCCAAGCCCCGTTCCAAACAAAGCAACACCCGTCATGAATAGCTCGAAGTTCTGCCATATTATTAGACCCAACTCCGTAGCCAATCGCAAAGCCGAACAAGAAAAATCCGTTGTCATTCCTACAAATGTCACCCCCGCCTGAAGGACCTGGGTTACCCCTCGCCGAACCTTCAACATTTAATTTAACTCAACTTGGGGTTGGTTGTCTCCACTTCACCACAGAAGAGGTACTACGAATTTGACCCACTACCGAAATCGTGGAGTTAAGCCCATTATTCCAGCCAGCATCATCCTTTAACTCTGCCCCAAGGATTAGTCTTGCCCACCATTTGATATGAGCCACTGACTTACCAAGTGTCATAGGGGAACTATCGAAAATTGCTTCGTTTCGGGAGCGCCAGATCTCCCACATAATTAGGATGGGCAACAAGCATCTAACTGATTTATGCGCCGTGCTAGGAACTGAGGCATGTCTCCAGTGGGCCAACTTTCCTACAACCAAGATGTAGAGCAGGGGAGGTATACCACACAACGAGTTGAAAGACATCCATAGGTCCTTTGCGTGGTGACCAAAAAGGAAAAGGTGGGGAATTGATTCCTGATGAGGAGAAACACTCGTACCTTGGGGACAACATTTACAACTAGAGGCCAAGGCGACGCCTTTCGCTTGAACTCTACTGGAAACTGGAAGGGCGTCGTGAAGAGCTCTCCAAATGAAAATGAAAAATTTTGGAGTAAGATTGCGAATCCAGATCTAAGAAGCCCACTGGATGGGAGGGGAGGAGGGCCGCAACAGCCTCTAGGCCGAGCGAATGGAGAACCTCCCTGATGCTTCATGTAGTCAGAAACACTCAGGCGTCTCGTCAAAAATAGAGAAACCCCCGTTGATGATTTCATTTGAAATAGGTTGGGGAAGGACATAGAAGACCCACGAGGGAAGAAACGGGCCAGACCGACCCAGTACTTCGTAAACTTTCAACTCCGTAGGGACAAGACAGTCAACGAGGCGTTAGATGGGGCCCCTGCCCAACCAATTGTCTACCCAGAAATTGAGATCGCCATTTCCCACTGTCCACTGAATTGAATCTGAAAGACAAGGAAAGAGAGATCTTACTTTCTTCGAGAGGGGCGATGGGTTTGAAGAAGAGGACACGAGGATGTTGGCGTGGACATCCCTGCCGTATTTGCTGATCATCATTCTTGCATCTTTAGCATACTCGACTGACTAAGCTTGTTTAAGGCGATGTGCAACCATGACGTCTTTCAGCCTTCTGATGCCCAGACCACCTTCCTCTATGGGTTTGGTTATACAATTCCAAGCTATCCAATGCAGTTTCCTGTTCCCATTAGACCACCCCCAAAAGAAATTGGAAAAGCTCCTTTCCATCTTGTCGGCTACTTGACGAGGGATATGCATTGCAGACATGATGTGGATGGGAAGACTACTCAGAACGTGGCAAATAAGCGTAACTCTACCTGCTTGAGAAAACAGTCTTCCTGCCCAACCCGAAGTTCGCCTGTCCACCTTGTTTCAAAAAAACTGGAAGGCTGCCAATTTGACTTTTTCAGCGCAAAGTGGGGCTCCCAAGTAGACTATATCATCTCTAGCTTGCTGGAAACTGAGGGTGCGCACGGTAGATCTGATGCGTGCTGGCGTAAGGGCTTTTGAACATATAAATCTTCTCTTTTGCTTGCTAATTTTCTGACCCGTAACAGCTTGGAAAAGCAAGAGAAACTGATTGAGCTGGAGGAGGGACGCCCTTTTACCATTGGTGAAGAGGAGGATATCATCGGTGAAGAGATGGGATGGGCCGAGGCTGTCATGTCGGATGGCAAACTATTGACACCCACCACTCGCGATCATTAGGTTGAGATTAGCGGAGAAAGTCTCCATGGCAATAAGGAAGAGCACCGAGGAGAGAGGGTCCCCTTGACGCAAACCCCTATGCGATTTGAAATAGCCCATGGGTTCCCCGTTGATAAGGATGGAGAACCAATTGTTCCCTCAGCAAGCCGCCATGATCTGGATCCATCTCTGGTTGAAACCGAACTTGAGGAGCACTTGTTTTCGGTAATCCCAATTCACCTTTTCATAAGCCTTCTCGAGGTTGAGATTGAGAATGAGATTTCCTCCCTTGACCTTCCTGTTGATATCGCGAATCATCTCTTGTGCTAGCGCAATGTTCTCAGCAATCGATCTCCCTTGCATAAAAGCACCCTGTTCCTGCGATATCATCTTAAGCAAAATGAAACTTAATCTGTTAGCTAACACCTTTGCAAAGATTTTGTAAATCACATAGCATAAGCTTATGGGGCAAAAATCAGCAAAACATGTAGCTGACAGGGACTTAAGGATGAGGTAGATGAGATTCAAGGTGAAAGCTCTTGGCATAGGGGACCCGGCTATGAAGTCCCTAGCAGCATAAAGGATATCTTTGCCTACGATGTCCCAGCAAGAAGCATAAAATGCCGCAGGGAAGCTATCAGGGCCAGAGGCCTCGTCACAAGGCACGGAAAAGGCCGGCTTTGACCTCATCCATCGAGGGGGGGGGGGGGGGGGGGGCTTGAAACGAGTCATTATCCTAACTGGTAATAACCTGGGGGATGGCCTGAAGAAAATCAGCGTTGAACCGGATTGGTTCAGCGTGAAAAAGCTCCTCGAAGAACTTGATCGCATCAGCTTGGATCTCTTGGGTAGAAGTGACCGACTCACCAACCGAGTTTCTGATGGACGATATGATGGACCTTCTGGCTCTTTCATTGGCAGCCGAGTGAAAATATTTTGTGTTTTTGTCTCGTTCCATGAGCCACGAATTCCTGGACTTTTGCTTTCAGAACACCTCCCCCATGTTCTGAAGCTGATTGAGCTTTTGTTTCACTTCAATGTACTGGAAGGAGAGACTTTCAGAAGGCCCGGATTGTAAGTGGAAATTGATTCCCTCCAGCTCTTCTTCAACAATCTGGATCTGGTGAAAAACATTACCAAAAGTTTCCTTGGTCCACATTTTTAAAAGTTGTTTAGTTTTTTTTGAATTTGAGCTGAACATTAATCATCGCTTGAGGTGAGCACACCCCCCCAAGCCTTCTGGATAAGCTGAGAAAACGAAGCATGCATGGACTATATTCGAAGGAATTTGAAAGGTCTGACCTTAGGAGGAGCCTGGGCAGGAAGGACGAAGTGCAAGGGAGCAGGATCTGAGTTGGTTCGAGGCAGGTGTTCGACACGAAACAGCTGGAACATGGACACCTAAGGGGAATTAATGAGAACCCTATCCAACCTTACCCACACACAAGTATTACCTTCTCTGTTGTTGCACCAAGTGAACCTATTTCTAACAAAACCAGCATCAATAAGGCCGCTATTGTGAATCATCTCTGCAAACTCTTGCATGCTTGAGCAATCAGCCACCCTGCTCCCACGTCTCTCATCAGTACTGACCACCGCATTAAAATCTTCAGCAATGGCCCAGGCCTTTTGAGTCAATCTGCTGAGGTTCTCAATTTCGCTCCAGAGAACTCTCCTTTAGATTTTACAGCTTTTAGTGTAAACAACCGAGAAGGAAATGGGAGCAGTCTGGGAAGGGTGGACAAAGGAAACCGTTAACATCTGATTGGAAGCCGTCTTTACAACATTCAGGTGATTCCGGAAGAAAAGTTAGACTTTTTCTCCCTAATCAGCGTTTGAAACAGAGCAGTGGAAGCCTAATTTAAACCCCAACGCTACCCTCTGTCTGTCAGGCAACATGGGCTCCAAGATCGCCAGGAGGCAGGGATTGAATTTCTTAACTATCTTATTGAGGGATTTAATCGTAAGCGCATTGCTGATCCCCCGCGCATTCCATATAATCGCATGATCCATCTGTAATACATCCAGAATTAACTACCCGTCGCTTCATCCTGCGCAGCCTTGAGCTCTAATTTCCTTTAGTATAAAGGTTTCTGTGTCTTCTAGACTTTCGCCTTGATTGATCCCCTAACTGCCGAGGGTTTCCTTCTTGGTCTTCTATTACTGTTAGACCCTATTTACTACTCTCCCAGATTGAGTCAGGGCCTTGAACTGAACAAACACCCTGGTCCTGTCCCTCGTATAAATTGGCTACAGGACTTGAGCAACCAACGTTCGGATTTCCATCCAGAACATTGATGGGTTTTTTGAATAAATAACAATTCAAAAAACAAGCATATATAGTGGTTCGACCACTTGACTACTCCACTCTCAGCAGATGCAGTCTCCTTGAGTGTACTAGAATTTCATTGTTGGATGTTTTAAATCATGTTCACCTCTAACATTTACAATGGTTTCCCTTATGTTAACCACAAACCTACACATACACTCTCATGTCGGAGGAACATGTTTCTACCCGTGTCGGTGGCTCCCGTAAGAGACTTTAACTAACAATTATTAGCGGTCCTAATCCAAAGCCCTACATACACTCCCGTCGAAGGCAACTCCCTATGGAGACTGACACATACGTATTCGTGTCTGGTGAATGCAGTCCTAATTCAAGGCCCTACATACATTCTCATCATATGCTTCCATAGAGACTAAAAAGTACGCACCCGTGTTCATTGAATTTGGCCCTACACAAGAGCTTAGACCTTACACAAGTGTTTAGGCCCCACACAAGTGCTTAGGTCATACACAAAAACTTATTCAAGTTTGTGTCACAAACACTACACTCAATTCTACATAAAGGAGTGTGGAATTAGTTCTAAAAAATAACAATCTTACTTGTCGACTTAAGCCCCATTGTTGCGCCTTTCTTTAGATACTTCTTCAAATTTCTCCTGTGCTTGAAATATCTTCTTAATTGTTTATACGATCGTTGAAATCAAACGGTTCAACTCCATGATCGAACACTTTACATGTGATGTGACAATGATGTGACTAAAGTGATGGGAGGATGGTAGAATTTCCTATAACTAAAGGGATAATTGTTTTCCAATAAAGATTCACCTAAATTGGTGTTCTAGAGGATTTAAACAAGTACTTATAGATTTAGGTGTAATATCTAATACAAGAGAGAATATGAACACATTCATAATTGAGCTTGGAATGTTCATTAGAGTGGTTAATCACAAAAATGATGTCATGAATTTCTTTAGTTTGGAGTCTAGGATGAGGTATATGAGTGAAAAATTACTTAGGCTCCACATATACAAAAAAAAAAAAAAAAAAAAAACTCATCAAAATGCTCAATATAAAGGAATTAAATTCCAACGGTAAAAAAAAGGGCAGAAATCGAAGACCCTTCATTATTATCGAGAAACTCTAAAATATAGGTCAGTTGTTGCTAGATATTTCTTGGTACCTTTGATTGATTGAACCTTAAGCCATGATTGAATAAGGCTTTAATTGGGACACATTAACAACCTATCGATGGAATCGAACTCCACTTGAAAATTACTGTATGAGCAATGCGATTTACAACAGCTTTGCACCTCTTTAAGACCTACCTTAATATGTTCATTAAGGGTCTAAGGCTTAATTTAGATGAGTCAAATATTTACCTATGAGATAAATCATCTAAATGTGGATTGTTTTAGTACTAAATGTAGACTATGACTAGATTTACAAAGGCACCTCATACTAGGTTGATCCCAAATGATGAATGGCCTCCATTTAAGGCGGCTCATACATGATGGAGGCATACTTCATAGTTGGGCCTCTTGTATGATGGACAATTCATAATAAAGTTGGGCTCCATATGATAGATCTACATCTAGTGTCCGACACGATGGACAGCCTGCATCCAAGGTAGCTAGCCCTGCTTGATGGATAGCCTATATGGAAGGTGGGTGGTCCATATTGAAAGTAAGTCCAAAATGTTGGATGATTCACATTGAAGATAGAGCCAAGATGGGCCCAGCACGATGAATGATCCATGCCAAAGGTTGGTCCCACATAATGTCCAATGGATATTAAAGGCAGACTCCACTTGGCTAGCAATTTGGACATTTTGGTTTCTATAGAAGTATGCAATGTATGACTTTGGGAGACAACACTAATTTTTAATTGGTGATAAACTAACATAAGACTCTAGCACTAATGCCACTGTACGAGAGCTAGAAATGCAAGTTGTACGAGCTATAAGGTTCTTCAACGGTAGGCATGGCTGTATATGGAAATCCATACAGTCCAAACATCTGATCAACTGGATGATAGTCATTAATTCAATAATTAGAATTGCTTATACAGTCATCAATTTGGACCACTAAGTATTAAACTTTTAACCATATGTTTGCGAGTCATTAATTCAATAATTAGAATTGCTTATACAGTGGGATTTTATGGCCTCTTGGGCATTATTTCCCACAACCGGCATTTTTATTTATTTATTTTTTTTTAATTTTTTTTTGGGGGGGTGGGAGGGTGGGGTTGGGGGGGTGGGTTAGCTTGTTAGTACACACCCATTTCAATACACACATTCCATGTTAGCCACCCCAGTGAAACAATTCTTAAAGGGGGTTTGGAGTGTAATTTACTTAAAAATCTACTTATGTCTCAAGTAACTTATCTTAATTAATTTCTACTTTTTAAACTGAAGTGAGTACATAACTGTAAATAAAAATTACTTATAAAATTATTGTAAATCAAACATAAATCAAACATACTTATCTCAACTTAAGTTACTTATCTACTTCTTTAAGTAGAACAAGTATCTTATTTGGTGGTATCCAAACTGGCCTTAAATGTGGATATCTGGTAAATATGTATGAGAAAAATTAACTTCTTGTGGTCCCAACCCTTTTGTTGGGGCCCACTCGGAAGGTTGTAAAGTTTTCAGGTTTAATGAAGTTTGAGTGGAAGGAGCCCACCTTTCGAAAAATAAAATAAAATGAACTTCTTGCAAATATGCTTTTGTTATAAAATAATATAATTAGTTAACAACCACAACAAATTTGTTAAATTAGTCAACACAATATGATCATTTTCCAATTTTCCACTAGTGTGACCCTTTAAACTCAGATGGACTTAATTTTTTTAGCTCTTGTTCTAACATAAGCTAAGATGATAGACATAGTGGATGGGTCACACACATCATGATGACTATTTACTCGTTTGTTGTGTGGACACTATGAAGTCCACACATTCATGAGAGGGAAGACTCCAGGCCGACAAGGACTCCTATTGGCAAAAGTTCCGTGGGGCACACCACGTTGCCCATCTGAAATCCAATTTGTCCATTAGTTTCGCCATCTTAAATTGGAACATGAGTCCAAATACGAGGCAGACCCAAAACTCAAGTGAGTCACACCATATAAAACAATGGCAATTGAATCCCCACCACTGAAAACTTTGAGGAGGCCACAAAAGTTTTAGATTATGATTTTTTTTCCCTCCATTCAACCCAGTGGTATAACCTTACCAAGGGCTTATATTGCATATGAACATCACAATGACCTCTACAAAGGTTCAATGGTTCAATGGTGGCCATTCAATCTCCACTGTTTCTTGGCATGGCCCACTCCAGACATAAACCTACCTCATTTATGGGGTTATCTTAAGATGGTACAGAGAAGCTGACTAATGGAATGGACGTCCCAAAGTTGTCCCCACGTGTGGAGGTGTACGGCCCTGCATTCATGTCCACCAAACCTCCCAACAAAGAGATTGATTTTCATGAAAAAAGTGCAAATCTAAAGAACTGTTTTTCCAAAATCAATTAATTACGTAGCTCATCATCTCGACTGAGTATATTCCGGGAGAGGCAAACAAAGTGACGGATTGCCTGGCCCGAATGGGTAACTACACCTAGTCAGACAAACTCTTCACCGAAGGCTCTGATCTTCCCCTCCTTTCCAGAGGTGAGCTCGTCCTGGACCGTGCAGGGATTGGATCAGCTCGGGAGTCTTAAATGTAGTCCTTAAATAGAGAGTGAGGTTACGATAGGCGCCATCCTCTCCGATTAATTTATATATATATATGGAAAAGGTACTATGCGCTCGACCTCACGATAAGCAAACGCAACGCGAGGTTGAGCTGTGTGGGCCCCACCGTGATGCGTGTCGACTATCAACACCGTGTATTTGATAGCTCCCCTTTAAATTATGGGATATCCCCAAAATTAGACGTATACGGAACTCAGGTGGGCCATACCATCTAAAATCATGTGAAACACCGTTAAAACATATAAAAGCACTTGGTGGGGCCCACTTGAGTTTTGAATGCTGCTGAAACTTGGTCTGAACCCTCTTACAAGTGGGATACACATAATGGATGGGCTGAATTTACAAACCACATCTTTTGTGGGCCCCAAAAATGATTATGAATGTTTTAATGGTGCACGGCCCCTATCCACTTTTGTATGTGGTGTGGCCCACACAAGTCACAGATTGACTTGATTTTTGAGATTTAGGTTCACGATGGAATGGTGCATCTGACTGATGGGGTAGATGTTCGAAACGCATCACAATGGGGCCCACACAGCTTGACCACATAGGACAAAGATGTGAGGTCGAGCGCATAGTACCTTTTCCCATATATATATATATCTATATATATATATATATATATACACACACACACACACACACACACACACACACACATACACACTCATATATACTCGACCTCACGATAAGAAAATGTAAGGTCGAGCTGTGTAGGCCCCACCATGATGCATGTCAACCATTAACATCGTGCATTTGATGGCTCCCCTTTAAATTATGGGATATCCCCAAAATCAGCCGTATACGGAACTCAGGTGGGCCATACCATCTAAAATCATGTGAAACACCATTAAAACATATAAAAGCACTTGGTGGGGCCCACCTGAGTTTTGAATGCTGCTAAAACTTGGTCTGAACCCTCTTCCAAGTGGGATACACATAATGGATGGGCTGAATTTACAAACCACATCTTTTGTGGGCCCCAAAAATGATTATGAATGTTTTAATGGTGCACGGCCCCTCTCCACTTCTATATGTGGTGTGACCCACACAAGTCACAGATTGACTTGATTTTTGAGATCTAGGTCCACGATGGAATGGTGCATCCGACTGATGGGGTAGATGTTCGAAACGCATCACAATGGGGCCCACACAGTTCGACCACATGGGACGGAGCCGTGAGGTCGAGCGCATAGTACCTTTTCCCATATATATATATATATATATATATATATATATATATGGGAAAAGGTACTATGCGCTGGACCTCACGATAAGAAAATGTGAGGTCGAGCTATGTGGGCCCCATCGTGATGCGTGTCGACCATCAACACCGTGCATTTGATGGCTCCCCTTTAAATTATGGGATATCTCTAAAATCAGTCGTATACGGAACTTAAGTGGGCCATACCATCTAAAATCATGTGAAACACCATTAAAACATATAAAAGCACTTGGTGGGGCCCAACTGAGTTTTGAATGCTGCTGAAACTTGGTTTGAACCCTCATACAAGTGGGACACACATAATGGATGGGCTGGATTTGCAAAACACATCTTTTGTGGGCCCCAAAAATGATTATGAATGTTTTAATGGTACACTGCCCCTCTCCACTTCTATATGTGGTGTGGCCCACACAAGTCACGGATTGACTTGATTTTTGAGACCTACGTCCACGATGGAATGGTGCATCTGAATGATGGGGTAGATGTTCGAAACACATCACGGTGGGGCCCACATAGCTCAACCGCATGGGACCGAGCTGTGAGGTCGAGCGCATATATATATATATATATATATATATATATATATATATATATATATATTACTTCTTAAAAATATAAATTAATTACGTAGCTTACCAATCACACGTGAAGTAGGAAGGTATTCTGTTTTCTAGGTGAAGTCAAACAAGCTCTCGAGGCTAGCCTGGATGGTTGTACATCATTGCCACGTGCAAGGAAGATAAGTCACCACCAAATGGATGGTCCAGATGTATACGAGAAAACCAACTCATATGTAGAGCACATGCCCACTGATCGTTCAATAGATTCAACACATCGCTGATGGACACGAATTTTATATTTCACGCATCAGAAATTTCTAACCGTTCAGTTAATTTCAAAGCCTCATATGGTCCCCAAAAATGTACATTAAAATTTATTTTTATTTTTAAAAAAAACAAGATATTCTGGGAAACCATCTCACAGCGCATGTATATGGTGTGGTGGAATCCCATGCAATTTATTACTAACTTTTCAAAAAAACTGGGTGGGAAATGAATGGGGATTAATTTCCCACATTAGTAGGATGGTGGACGGACTTCTACTGACCCCTACACGACCGAGCACCGTACCGATCAAAGCTCTGTGGCCCACCATGATGTATGTGTTTTCCCACGACATCCATTCCTTCTACCGTCTCATTTTAGGGCATGATTCAAAAAATGAAGCAAATCCAAAATTCAAGTGGACCACACCATAGGAAGTAGTGGTGCCCACCTTTGAAACCTTTCTAGGCTGCACTGTGATATTTGTTTGCCATCCAACGTGTTTATAAAGTCAGGTAAACCCGGATAAAGGAACAACACGAAAATCAACCTGATCCAAAACTTCTGTGGCCCACAAGAAGTTTTCAACAGTGGACGCTCGATTCTCATTATTCCCTCTGTTGTGGTCCACTTTAACTTTGGATCTACCTCATTTTTGGGCTCATTCTCTAAAATGAGATGTAAAAATGGATGAACCGCACGGATTAAACACATATATCATGGTGGAGCCCACGGTGCTTTGACCTGCACCAAGTAGTGGTAAGCTCGGTACTGGAGGGGTCACGACAGAATCGGAGCACTAGGAAGGTGGTTCCATGAATCTATCATTGGTAGCCCACCCTAGTTGATTAAAGAGAAACTTTAATACCCTATGAGGAGGGAGATGGATAACGGTCACTACCGAATCCAAGTCCTAAAAGCTGTTTCCTTGGATCTATCACTTGTAGCCGGCCATAGTTGCTTACGAGAAACATTAATGCTCCAACAAGACCACGGTGGATGATCCACAACCACTTATTATTTATTTAAAAATTGCATGTGTAGCATACAATTAAATTAAATTAAATTGAATGTCCAAATTCTGATTCCCATTTTAAAGGCTTGTATGGATACCACTAAAAAAAAAAAAAAACTTTTTTAGTTAGTAAAGGTTTGTTTTTTTTTTTAAAAAAAAAAAATAAAATTACCCTGACATAAGTTTTTTCATTTGCTTTTCAACTTTTAACTTTTTTACATCTCTCTCCCCTTGTGTGATAGATGATCCGTATCAAAGGAGGCCCCACATGATGGAGGGTTCACATAAAAGGTGGGGCCTACATTATGGATGACTTACATCAAGTGTTGAGAAATATGTTGAAAAGACCAAAAAAAAAAGTCAAATTATTTCTTTCGTTTCACCTCACTAAATCATGTAAAAATTATGTTATCTTTAAAGCGCGATTCACCTCCTTATCAATTGCTGATGGGTCGTTACAGCAGAAATGCTTATAAGATAAGACAAGCCTATCTAGATCCTACGTACAACAATCACAAATGGTCCAATTGAGAAATTTTCAATGTAGCTTATTTTATAGCAGACTCTGTTAGTGGACCTATTTGCAATATTCTTATAAGGAGATTGTTTTCTGTGGGATTTGATGGTTTTGGAATGGATTTGTTGGAGAAAATGAATTTTAGATTCGAATGGTCCAGTTTATATAGGCACCGGAGGAGTGGAGCGTTGCTAGGTGGCCATCAATGGTTCAGAACGTTTAAAAAATGTTTCTCACCGTTGATCGTTAATTTCTACCATTTCAAATCATTAGATCAAAATATCTGACTGTTGGATTATCATATATTGTCTATTTTTAGACCGTTGTAGCTTTTAAGATTGCTAGTTGTTCTCAAAATGGTTGATCATTGAAAATTAATAATCTGATCGTTCTTTGTAGCCTATAAAATCCAGGCTCATATTAGACCACTCGCATTGTCTCATGATGGTTCGTGTAAGGTCGTGAGGAAGCGACCACTCTGCGACACGATGCACACATATGAAGTGAAAAGTGCGACAACTATCGCTGCTATAGCCATACTACCCATGCCCTCACCTGTGCACGTGTGTTCTAATGTTACGTTCTGGAATATTTAACCTAAGCATCTCAATCTCCAAAACTCCAAGTAAGATACTACACACACCTCTATATATAAATTACAAGTTTTTTTTTTTTCTCATTTCCAATGTGAGACACAAGCATAAACCGCACTTTTTCATTTCAAAATTTTCAAAATTATTTTGACGACAAAACAAAAATTATGAAATTTTTTATTTTTCAAAAACCAAATTTCAACATTAAGGTAAGCCCACATAGTGAATTGTCCACATCAAAAGTAACCGACTAATGACTAATGATCCAAATCCAAAGTAGGCCTCACATGATGGATGAACCACATTAAAGGTGGGGACCACATGATGGACAATTCATATCAAATGTGAGCTTCACATGAGGGGCGACAATTGTCGAAGGTGGCCCCACTTGACGGATACTAACATTAATAGTGGCGCCCACATGATGGATGACACACATCAAGGCGGGCTTTAAATAATAGACAATTTATATCAAAGGTAGACCCTTAATGATGAATGATTCACATCCAAGGCGGGCCTTGCATTAATGATGACCAGGGGGCAATGGGGGCCCCACGATGGAGGTCCACATCAAAGGTGGGCTCCACATGCATGAATGTAATGAATATTCAAGGTGGGCCCCACATGCATGAATGTAATGAATATTTAAGGTGGGCCCCACATAATGCGCAGTCCACATCAAAGGTATTGATGATGAATGATCTACTTGCAAGGTGGGCCCCACATGACAGGTGATCCACATAAAAGGTGGGCTCCATATGATGGGCAGTAGATATTATAGGTGGGCCCCACATCATGGATGACACATATCAAGGTAGGCCCCATAAGAGGATAGTTCACATTGAAGGTCAGCCTATGATGATGAATGACCCACGTTGAAGGCGGGCCCTACCTGTTGGACGACTCACTTTAAAGTTGGGTCCGACATGATGGATGGGTCACATTAAAGGTAGGTTCCTATGATATATGACCCACATCCAAGGTGGGCTATGCATGATGGATAGCCCACATCGTAAGTGAGCCTCACATGATGAATGACCCACATCCAAGGTGGGTTATGCATGATGGATGGCCCACATCAAAGGTGAGCCTCACAAGGCGAATGGTCCACATTGAAGGTGTACCTCACACATCAAACAATTCACATTGATCGCATGGCTAAGGTGGGCCAATATAATAAATTGTCCAAATCAAAGATTAAGCCTATACGATGGAAAATAAATATTAAGAGTAAACCCAATAAACTGAGGAGAAGTACTCATGATATGTTAGAAGCCAAACATATTTTTTTACTTTTTAAGATATATATATATATATATATATATATATATATATATATATATATATATATATATATATATATATATATATATATATATATTATCCATCAAATGATGAGTTTATTTATTGAATAAGTTGAAATCAAAATAAGTTATCTGGGGCGCAAGAACTTATGATCCGAACGCCCCCAATTCACCTTATCACGTGAATTTTCACAAACACTTGCTTTACCCATTAAAAGTGTACTACTATGTGCATCAGAAGGTTGACCGTGTTGAAAAAGGCAAAAACATCATTCCACTTACAGGAGCCATGCCTGGCAAGCACAGGTGACACTTTTGAAGCAGGCATGCCACATCATAAGAAATTCATATAGCCATAGGCAGTTGCCGTCCGTTTAGATTATTTATCAGCTGTTACATCTAAAGAATTAGCTGACTATTCGATTAGTGTGGACATTTATTGCACGGTCGTGGATAAGAAAAAGATAATCAGTCATGACCTTTCATTAGTCAAGTGTCCATGATTCAGTGGTCAGGATTGTTCTTTCCCAGAAGATTGGGCTCTGCAATTTAATAATTTAATAGGTTTAATTTAAATTAATGTATGCCACATGTATAATTATGAGTGCCTGAGTATCAAGCCTCATGCGCCGCCGGAGTACCGTATAACTTCCCTATTGATTACCGGCCGCCGTTGATTGACGTCTCTCAAACCAGCGTCTTATGCAACGACTGGTCTCTCTCGTTAAAAACCAAGCGGATATGCAAACCGAGCTGAGCCGAGCCGAGCTGATCTGAGCTTTTAGCCAGCCGTATCAGCATTCTGACGTCACCACGCCCCGCCAAAACAACGTCATCACATCCAAGCTTACCGCGAAGGCCACGTGGCAGTCATTATTGAAATATTGATAGCTTACCGCTCCCTCGTCCTCTTTTCCATGAGCTAGTTTTACCCTGTCGCGATGGAGAAGCCAGCGTGTATCTCCGCCCTCTGGGACCCACATACCATCTAGTCCTATGATCGGTACCGTCCAAATCATGGAATATATTTTACAAAATCCATCATAAGATAATTACGCTTAAGGAATGATCGTTGCCATCACCATGTATAGATGGATTTAGAGCAGTGAATTGAAAATTTTCGATAGTACAAATTCACTTGTAAAATCCAATGGTCCGGATCATGACTTAAGGATGATTTATAATTCTTATTTATGGTAATAAAGATTGTGGGCAGAAAAACACGCTGGATTCATTGTCGCGACAGAGGCAAAACCACCCCTTCTATCCAAATATCTCTTCTTCTCATTTCTGGAGAAATATTCACGTGCAACGTTGTATGTGGACTTTCACATGCAACGCTTTCGTTTCTACAAACATGTTATGTCTGTAAAATATCCTATCCGTGAAAAGTATCGGGAAAAACATATATATAATCTGATTTCAAAATCAGAACGGTTCGATTGACAAGATTTCTGCATCATATAAATAAACGGACGACCAATCGTCTGAAAAAGTATTACTAATAGTTGAGTAATTTTATTTTCATGAAAGTGATATTAATATAATTAAAACCTTTTGGACGGATCGGATTTTCTATAAAACAATAAATTAATCATAAATAAGGTGTCGTATATTGAATTCCACTACGATGGTCTATGCAAACATTTCTCCACCCCAACCAATACTCACTCTTTCGGAACGAACTCGTACCGGGATCTAATAATGTGCGTTTGCCACAAAAAACGACATTGGCATGACCCATCCACCGTTGTTTTTTTTAAAAAAAAAAATTTTTTATTTTGATTTATTTAACACACGCACACACACCCCCACACACTCACGCTGGGTGAATTTCACCACCTATGGGTACTCGAACCCTTGACCGGGAGTTGGAACTCCTGAGAATGTCACACATCTATACCAATTCAGGCCATCAAGATTATATAATCCGCTAACTGAATCGAGATGCCTTCACCATTCGATCGGTTTGATTATCCAGTCATGATAATTCCACAACAGGACCCAAGATTTTGACGGTGTTGATTGATGTACATATGGACGATCATACAACCTTGCATCTGTATCTACAATTAATTTGTGGCAAACGCAAAATGGAATCCAAACCATCTAAACCACACTCAATTTCTACCTCCTTCCCTTCCAAGAAACCACCTTTCAAAACCTCTATTACCTTCATACTCCTATTAAAACCGCTCACCACCCTGGTTTTCCATGTCGGGTGCAAAAGCACCACCTTTTTCTTAATTTCCTTTTATTGTGGTTTTGCACCATTTGGCTTCCAAAAACCCTAGAAAATAGCTTTCTGTTCACCCAAGTGATGGAGAAACCGAGTGTTCATCAAAAGAAAATCCCTAAACCCAAATCAAAGGAAAAAATACCAGTGAAGGTTGTCTACATCTCAAACCCCATGAAGGTGACGGTTAATCCCTCGAAGTTTATGGCCCTGGTGCAAGGGCTCACCGGTCAGGACTCCGATCCTACCGACATGGCGAAATTCTTGGAGAATGATGGTGTCGATGACCTAATGAGGATCCCGGAGCCGGCCACCGACACTATGGATGATGATTCTGGCACCACCGTAAGGCCGATCGCCACCGTCGATCCTGATCAAGAATCACTGATGAGCGACTCCTCTCCGTTTGATCTCTACGATGATGTCTTCACCACGCAGATGCTAGAGAACTTCACCGGGAGCGTCGGTTTCTTCAGGACCCTCGGTGAGGAGTGAGTTCCACATGATCGTTATGTTTGTAAGTTATGTGTGATTGAGTTTCATAACTCATGTAACTATTCATAAGTACTGGTCTTTTAGCATACTATGAATTCTGTATTTGGTTTCAATCTATAATCGATAAACGGATTCGATTGTGGCGAGGAGTGATCATACGAGAAGCGTTTGGATTATATTCCGTACTGTGGCCACAAGAGAACAGCGACGACCCGCCATTGGATCTACTGAAATTAGCTGGAAGATCAAGGTTGGCCAGATTGGAGTGTTGTTGTTTTACTTTCTTTTTGCCAATTTATCCTATGAGAAAGATTATCACTCTGATCCAACGGTGGACCCACCTTCCAATCTGGATGATCATCATCCCAAGTGGGCCCCACTTATTCAACTATTAGGACTTAACCGGATGGGAGACTCACCAGACCTCCTCTTGGGATGGTCTTTGCATGGGAATATAATGCAGAGGACTTTCTCTTATCATCATTGTCCTGTGTGTGAGAACAGTTCTCCATGGATCTCGTCCGATTTTAAGGATTGAAAGAATGGTGCAATGAATGCTACATGTAATGATAGAAAGCAGAATATAAGGTGGACAGACTCACTGAAATTTGAGTGGTTGAGATTAAAACTCATAAAGGAGTAGGGGACATTATTATTCTAGCAACACCTTCTCCAGCCTTCATCATAGATGACTATTAAGATCATGTGCAGGTACAGTACCCAAATGCAAGATAGATCATATCTCAAAACCTTATATTGTGTTTGGATGTACACCAAATTGCAAGTGGTTTGAATATTTTGCTGGGAAGCCATCTTTTTTCTTGTGTTCTACAACCCTAATCTTCATCTGTGAAAATATATATTGGGCATGAAAAAAAAATGATATTTGTTCAAACTGATTGTGATCTAGTTTACTTGCGTCCAAGCATGCTTTTAGATACTTCCAACTTGTGAATTTGATTGAGTAGCCTAGTTTTGGAACTTTGCTAGGAACCCTCAAAAGATGATGGTCTGAGAAGATATGAGAGGTGCAAGTAAACAAAATGATACAATGTAGCCTATTGATACTTGTTTTTTTATGTAGGCCCTTGCATGTATTAACTTCTAGTGATTCTTGAGTGGGTGCATTGCATGTGGTGCATCAGTGCATAGGTGCATGCAAGCTCTCATCTGGTTTCATGCCCATATGCATTTCAATGTGGCCAGATGATGTACATGCGTTGCATGCACATGTGCTCATTCATGTTTAAACAAAAAAATGCACGTGCTCATTCATCACGTGTTCGATCTCCCCATGTGCTTGTTTTTCTAGGGTGGCATGGACATGTGCTCAGTATATTCCGGCTACCGCTATCTTGTTCGGGCTAATGGACGTGCTAAAAATGCATTTGGATGCTCAACTGAAATGAATTGCAATAATCTAGTTTGATAAAGTGGGCCAAGCCCACTTCAATCATGAGGAGCGAACGAAGTCGGATGAGTGATTCAAATCAACCTGAAACACATGAAATTGCAATTAGGGTTTGATCGTCATTATGAACTTAGGCCCTGTTTGGTATATCTCATTTTAGATAATAGTAATAATGTATTAGTCTTGATTTCCAATACATAATAAGTTCATGCCATTTTAGTTAACAGCAATTATGTATTAGAATTTCATGTGCTTGCAATTAGGGTTTGATTGTCGTTACGAACTTAGGCCCTGTTTGGTATATCTCATTTTAGATAATAGTAATAATGTATTAGTCTTGATTTCTAATACAGCAACTTAGTAGAGCCCACATGCTGCATAGTCTGATTATCGGAACCGTCCATGCTGTGGACTCTGTGCTAGTTAGAACACCATGAGAAACTTATGCTGAATGGATGATTTTGATCGTGACTAACTGTAGATGATTTGAAACAGTGAAAAGAAAATTTTCAATGGTTCTCATTCAACTTTGAAAATCAATGGATAGTATCAACGCTGAAGCGCCACCTTGGGGCAATAGCTTAATTATGGTAGTATAGAGAATATGGACGGTTTAAATTATTGGACCATTATATCATGTGGGCCCACTGGGCGACAACAGACCGTGGATTTTCAGTCACGGCGTAGGCAAAACAAGCTGTTAAATGGTCCAATATTCATTTTGGTTATTTTTCTGTATGTAACTAAACTATTGCAATCTATTACAACTGAGCATCCAAACGCACCTAATGGGAGATTTACATGAATCTTGGCAAAAGGAAAATAAAAAATAAAATAAAATATCCAGAAAGCTTATCGTAGAACGGGCTTAAGAAAACGTTCAGTGGATGAAAATTTGTCAAGTGCACTGGCTTGAGGTGGCCCCCACCATAGAGATGTCCCTACGTATAAAATCATTGTGGTACTTGTGGAAAAATGGACTGACCGTTAGTCAGTTTGGTCCATTTTTTCTAGCCGTCCATTTATTTTTCACTCACGTGTGTCCCAGCTGATGATCAAGCTGGCTGATTTTCTGGCCAAGGCCTATTCACAGTGAGTCCCACCTTATAGAGGGTTGGAACTACACACGTATGGCATGTGGGGCATGTTTTTTGGCAGCAAGAAGAACAAATGCGCACTTGCGCGAGTACACTTACGATGGCTTCATGATGTAGAGGGAAGCTCCATCCATGATGTGCCCTGATTACTGGTCACCTACAGCCCGGTGCATCGTATGCAGCCCCTGTCAACGTGTTGCATGCGTAGGAAATCCTAGAGGAGTACACGGTGGGCCCACCTGTTTCGAAGAATCAGGATGATCAACTCAGGAGGGCCAAAACTATAAGTTGATTCAGACCGTTGGATGTCCGTTGATTTCAACCGTGTGGCCTACGTGACCATGACTGATCTGACTGGTCTGGTTTTTTGCTCCAGGTGATCTTTATACCGGGGCCCACGCGTTTTGCATGGATTGGATGCCTTACTGAATTGACAGTCGGCTTGGAAAGATAGGGCTGCAGGCTAAGTTAGCATACAACCAGCTGTAGATGGTTGGTTATCGTGCGTTCTACGTTAGCTATTTTGGTCCAATCTTATCTAAGGGCTGCGGCTTAATTAAACACGTGAAACTACGTATACGTTGTTTTATTTTTGCTTTATTTTATTCTCTGATATATGGTATCTTACTGATTAGAAAAGAGAGCAAGGAAGTGGCAAGAACTTTGATACTCTGGCAGAGTGTGATGGATGATACACATGCACTAAGAATTTGCATATGTGGCATACAAGTGATTCAAATTTATGTCACACTTCAGATATATCATTTAACCAATGGTTATTTAATTGTCTTACTATTTGATTGGTGGATATTTGTTGGACGGCTAAAACTGAAAAGTATTTAATGGTCCCATTTTAACAAATAAGTGACTCCAAATTAGAGGTTAGTATTGTTCCACCGGTCTGATTTTGTGAGCCTGACTCAGCGAGAAAGTTAATCATGCCCGCACCACAAGTGGTAGTACCATTGCATGTGAAAAAAAAGAAGAAAAAGAGTGGATCGTCTGTGGTGAAGGCACAGCAAAATTCAGTGCGGTGGTCCACGTCATCAGGATGACTACCGGACAACTTTTAACTTGTGGATCTACTCTAGTCCCATAATGATTTATTTTTTAAATCCACACTGTCCATCAATTTTTACAGATCATTCTAGAGCACTAGCCCAAAAATGAGGTGCATCCAAAGCTCAGGTCGTCCACACCACAGAAAGCAGCAGGGATTGAACAATTACTGTTAAAGTCTCCCCAGGGCGCATTGTGAGGCTTATTTTCCATCTAACCTATTCGTAAGGTCACACAGACATCTATCAGCTTGATCAGAGCCTTCCGTGGACTCAAAATGTTTTTATCATTAGGCGTCCAATTCCTACTATTTCTTTAGTGTGGCCCACTTAAGCCTTAGATCTTCCTCATTTTTTGTCCCATTTCCTAAAATAGTATGAAAAAAATGAATGGACGGTGTAGATCTGATACATAAATCATGATGACCTAACGAAATTTCCACTTATCAAACACTTTCGGTTTTATTCTCTCTGACCCGCCGGCCTCACCCGAGACGGTGCAGCCCAATTACCGTGGTATCCACCTTTATGTGTGTATTCTATATCCACTTCATTCATCCATTTTTCTAGATCATTTTAATGCATTATAAAAAAATGAAGTAGATCCAATTATCAGGTTGACCATATCATATGAAACAGTGGTGATTGATCATTAATGAGCTAAGATATTTTTTTATCAAACTGATGTTTGTTTTTCCCTTCATCCAGGCTTATGTGAACTTATCAACAGATTGGATTTCAAATAAAAGTTATAGAAACATTAAGGTGCATCCTAAGAAGTTTTTAATGAGAGGGTGTTCAATCACCTAAATTTCCTGGAGTATGGTCCACTTGATAATTAGATCTTCTTAATTTTTAGGACCATGCTCTAAATGATTTAAAATAATGGATGGACAGTGTGGATACAGAATTCACACTTCAAAGTGGGCCCCATGGTAAGGGCTGCACCATCTTGGGTGAGGCCGGGGTCTCACCTAATCCGCTCCCCAGCTTGGAATTTCTTGATGGTCTGAAATTTACATGGGCCCCTCGATGATGTATTTCTTAGATCCATGCAGTTCATCCATTTTTTCAGATCATTCTAGGATACGAGCCCAAAAAAAGTACAGATACAAAGCTAAGTGGACCACCATTGAAAATAATAGGAACTGATGCTACTATTGAAAACTTCTTAAGCCTTTGATCATGCTGATATTTATATTTTAACCTTATCCAGTTATGTGCAATCTTATGATCAGGTCAGATGGAAAATGAGCATCACAGTTGTCCCTAGGAAAGTTTCAACGGTAGTTTGTTCAATTTGCTTCATAGGGAGTGATCTACTTGAACTATGGATGTAGCTCTTTTTTGGGCTCGTGTTCTAGAATTATCTGAAAAAATTTATGTGGACCAATGAGAGAGACGACACTCAATTTCAACACAGAAGATCCGCACTCTTGTGTATGACATCAGTATGGATACGGATTGGCTAGTGCCACCAGCCAATGTGCTCTATGAGCCCACTATGTTGTATGTGTTTTATCAACATTGTCCATCCACTTTTGAGATCATTTTATGGCTTGAGCTCAAAAGTGAGGCAGATTCAAACCTCAAGTGGACCACATTACAGGAAACAGTGTTGATTGAATGTCCACCGTTGAAAACTTCTTCGAAGCCACAAAAGTTTTGGATCAAGCTGATATTTATTTATTTCCTTTTATCCCGGTCTGTACGACCTAATCAACATGCATGTTGGATTTCAAATAAGCATTACAGCGAGCCATGGGAGGTTTTTATTGTGGAAATTCAATCACTACTGATTTTACTGTTGTAAGGTTCACCTGAGATTCAGATCTGACTCATTTTTGAGATCAAGCCCTAAAATGATCCGAGAAAATTGATGGACAATGTGGATAAAACCCGTACATCATGGTGAGGCCCACAGAGCACCGACCACTAGCCAAACAGCGTCCCATCAATACCATGAAAACATTAGGCCCAACTGTGAAGTTCACCATTTTGGAAATCAGGCTGATCTACTCAATAAATGGGACATACCTGTACATTGAATCAAACAATCAATTTTCCATTGATTCAAACAACATGGTCCACCTAATGAGTTGGACAGCTTTAATTTTGTCTGAGGTGATCTTAAAGCTAGCCCACCGTTTTCTTGATGCCCATATCCTTCACAAGTATCATCCTACATAAGTTGAATTGCTTTTTGTGTGTGTCTTTTAACCAAAAGGTTAGAGAACACCACCTGTGATTTTATTGAAAAAGGAGAGAAGAATATAGCCTAACGCGGGTGGAAGAAACTCCCAAGCTAGTCCAAACAAAACAACTAGGATAGCCCATGCCTCTTGAAAGCATACAAACAATACTAAGAACAACACAAAATCCAAAAGCCAAGCAAGCGGACATTGTCAATACCTGTCTTATAATCCCCGTCTTATCGATAATCAGATCCTTCTCACACTTTTCTGAGCTCGTCTTTCCTTTTATTATTTTAAACCCACAATCGCTGCTCCTCCCAATCTTAGCTAATCCATTTGTTATTGATCAGTTGCTCTCCTTATAGACATGCGAGAGTGAGTGATCAATACATATCAGTGATTTTTAAACTCCCCTGAGATCAGTTCACCCTCCTTGTATACATGCGAGAGTGAATGATCAATACATAGCAGTGCTTTTTAAGCTCCCTTGAGATAAGGTTACTCTCCTCCTAGACATGCGAGAGTGAGTGATCAATAAATAGCAGTGCTTAATTTTTAAGCTCCCCTGAGATAAGGTTACTCTCCTTGTAGACATGCGAGAGTGAGTGATCAATACATAGCAGTTCTTTTTAAGCTCCCCTGAGATAAGGTCACTCTCCTTGTAGACATGTGAGACTGAGTGATCAATACATAGCAGTTATTTTTAAGCTCCCCTGATATAAGGTTAACATGCGAGACTAAGTGATCAATACACAGCAGTTCTTTTTAAGCTCCCTTGAGATAAGATTACTCTCTTTGTAGAGATGCGAGAGTGAATGATCAATACATAGCAGTTCTTTAAGCTCCCCTGAGATAAGGTTACTCTCCTTGTATACATGAGAAAGTGATCAGTGATCAATGCATAGCAATTATTTCTAAACTCCAGTGAGATAAGGTTATCAATAATGTAGCTCTTGCCTCCACAATTGTGTTGAACATATGACTCTAATATTGATGGAATGCAAAAATATGGTTCACATCATGGTCTATACAGACACCACCTCCTTCCCTTACTCCTGGGTTTCCTCTTGATGCATGAGTCATTGATATGTAGATAACCCATCCTTCTCTTGGCCTCATTCGTTTCACGATTACAGATTCTCTTTGCAAGCTGATAGATTCCAGGAAGGAATTTTGAATCAATCCCAAAAATTTATTTTGATCATATGATCTTGACATTCAATGGCTTGGAAATTGGATTATCTATATTGATTATGTCAGTAAAGGTTTAACGATTGACATAAATTGTCTATAATGCGGATCCACTTTTAGTTGTCCATTTCTCTCAAACATCACTTTTGATCAAATGATGAACACGATTGGATGTGTATTACAGAATTCTAACTACAATGGCTACCATATATATGTATGTATATGTATATATTGCCTATTCACATGTGTCAACATGGAAAACTCACGTGTCAAAAAAAAAAAAAAACGATGGACAAGATTGAATGAATGTATTGGAAAATAGATGATTCATATTTATTATTTTAAAAAAATGATCATTGATCTGGACCTTTGTCATGTGAGTCCTACTTTCTCGTCCTTGAAAAACTGAATCACTTTAATTTTATGACCTTAACTGTATTTAAATAAATATCTCAGTGTAAATGGAAGTTCATTCACCAAAACACTGTGTTTCCGGTGATCTTGTTTTTATATCAAAAGGCACGAACAGCAAAAAGTAAGACCCCACAATGCAAAACAACTTTACAAGATCACACCGTCTACAAAGTCAATGAACAGGAAATCTCACCTCAACCCTGCAAACACTATCGCCAAATAGATCTTTTTCTCCAAAAAAGAGCCAACAGACAATGAAGGTACCCAGATGGAGAGATTATCCTTTAGCTTGTTGGCATAGCCACACCCTAAGCATAACCACCTCTTCTAAATTTTATCTAGAGACAAACTTTAAATTTAATTATGGTATAAGGGACTGATCTATGCATCAATAATGAAGATTAAACAAATAAATGACTATATTAATATACAGTTTTGGAAGTTATAGAATTCTTGACGTGGACATCCAAAGATGTTTTTGGATCTTCCATACCTCACACACCCTTTAAGAAACCATTCTATTGGATTAGGTTTCTATGGGTGTTGGTGAGGACACTAATTTATGGAAAAGAGGCTGGAGACGTTAAGCTTATCAGAAGTTCTCCTTCCTGTAAAGAGTCTCGACACATTGTGTGATAGAGTTCCAAGTCTATCTAAATATTGTGGATAGGAAACACTGTTAAAACGTACTACCCATCTATCTATAAAGATCACAACTAGTAGGGCACATCGGTGTGCTGAATCACCGTAATCCAATAGTCTGATCTAAATCTAGGATCATGTGGGGTCCACTTAATAGAGGTCTTACAACAACTGCTAACACCCAAGAACTTGACTCCAAATCCATCACAGATGCACCCCAAATCCATCTGAATAAAAAACCTACAACAAGAAACCATAAAGCTTAAATAAAAGGAACATGCAAGGAGAGGTTCTGCAATAGCAGCAGCAACAACAAATAATGGCTTTAGCCACAAATTGCACTAAATACATGTTGGAGTATATTAGAGTAATTAGGATAAATTTGGATATCTAATTTGATTAGAGATATTTCTATATTTGTTTAGATGAGTATCCATGAGGATCTCTTCAAATCCCTTAGAGATCTCCCACCTCTATATATTCATCTTCTATGAGAGAAATAATACACATCTTAATCTAACTTTGATAATCCAGAGAAGGATGATATGACAACTACTTTACCAGCTGCAACGAAAAAATCAGGCAAGGCCGCTCGGTAACATACAGCGGAAAATTCCTGATGTAGCCGCCACTGATCACTATCATCGGTTGATGGCAAATTCTTCCTGTAGAGCAGATAGCAGGAATACACCACAAAAGGATACCCACACCCCGAGATGATTTAGGGCTCTCACTGAGGAAAGCTGGGAAAGCTGGGACTACCCAATGAGCCTCCATCTAATATTACCAAGTCCCGCCTTATCCATTGCCAGCAACCCCTTGCAGAATGGGGGAGAACAACCCTATAAGTATACTTCATGTCTCTGTGGGAGCTACTAAGAATCGGGCGAGACCATCTGCGCAACTGCATTACCCTCCTAATAGGTGTGGGAAATCTTGAAATTTGTCAAAAGCCCCCGTTGGAAGACGCCAATTGCGTACCATATTGTCCATGGAATGACCGTTCTATCGTTTAAGTTTCACTATCAAAGGTTGTGAAGCACTAATTTACGGTGGTGATCATGATTTTGTAGTAACTTTCCTTGGGACAGTTGCTTAGATAAAATATCTCAATGTCTCCACAGTAGATGAATGATGCTCTTGGACGGTAGATGGCCAAGTTAGAGGATTTGTCATTGATGCCTTAAATTTGTAAACAACAGGGTCCATCGATGCATGTAGCCTTGCCAGTCGATGATTGCATTTAAAAGAAAGGGATTCTCATGACCTCGAAATGTGCTTGTTGTGATGATCATCCGGATTCTAGCCCTCGCTCAGAATCAATGTTGCACCTCTTCTTATTCGGTAGTCTGGTAGACAAGGTATGGAATATGCTTGTGGGATTTTATGGAATTTCTCTAGCCCGTCACCTCTCGGTCCAGGACCAGCTCCATTGGTGGTGGCTTAGGCCTCTCCCATTCAAAAGCATCCCAGTCGTCCTTCGTTTACCCCCCTATCTTCGTCCTTTGGGAAATACCGAGGGCTAGGAACGAAACAAGGTTTGATGGTTGTCTGATTTCTATTCTTGGTGTGTTTAACAAAATTAAAGGGTGGATGGAGTCCACTTCCCTCTGAGATAAGGGGATCCTCCGGCTGCCGTCGACAGTCCCAACTGATCCCTCAGCCATGTGTCAGGCCCATCAGATCTGCCCATCCCTGGTGTTCAAAATTGTCAAATGGATCAGCCTTCTAGGGGCTGGTTTAAACTAAACGTGGATGGATCTTCTCTATCCAATCCAAGGCCAATAGGTGGTGGGGGCATTTGGAGAGATAGTCATGGCAATATGAAATTTGCTTTCTTCAGTGGGTATGGGATAGCATCCAACAACACAGATGAGATAAGGGCTGTTTTCAACGGTATGAAGTTTTGTGTGTCTACTGGTTTAGATAGAGTGCACTTAGAATCTGATTCTAAATGGGTGGTGGATTACATAACCGGGAAGTCCACCTACATTGGAAATAAAAATATTGGCTAAATAGAATCAAGAATCTTTGCGATCGGGGAACCTTACGGATCTCCCACATCCCAAGAGAAGCGAATTGGCCCACAAACGGGCTAGCTAAAGAGGGTAGTAGGATGCAATCAGATAGATCCTTCTAGGAGGTTTCCTTCCTTCCCCGGCTGATCAAGGGCCATTTTCTTTTGGACAAAGACAGTTTAGGAACTGTTAGAGAGCTTAAAAGTCTCCCAAATGTATACGATATGATAGGTGGGCCTGCTGTGTAGCTGTAGGCTCCCCCCAAAAAGCATGAGTTGTAAAAAGTTTTTGCCAATGAAACTCTTATTAAAAAAAAGGGTCTATCGATGCCATCGACTAACTACTCAATGCCATCAAGCAGATGTTGATGCCATCAAAAAAATCTGAAAAACTCATGTTTTGACGCTAGAACGTTTTGGTGTTTTACTCAATGCCATCAAAGGTGTTCAATGGCATTGAAGTCCTATCGAAGGAACCATCGAGCGCGCACGCAGAATTGCATAAATGTGGGATTTGTTTCCTAAGACTATATGATACTATATACATTAGGTGTAATCGGGATTTAGGAAGGAATAGATGAGTTCTAGCCTTTCTAATTCACTCCTAAGGGTTTTCAAGGGCATAGCTTAGGCTTGTGAAGTAGATTTGAAGCTTGTTTCAATCAGAAATCTCTATCTCTTGTAATTTCTGCTTTGATAGTGCATTGATTACTCATCACTTTGTGTTGTAGTTTTTTTTCCCAAAATAGTTTGTCCACATAAAATTACAATTATTTGTGTTTGGACTTGGTTGTACGATTGGAGTACTTTGCTTGATTCATCTCTATGTGCTTCCATGGTTCCTCCACAAGTGGTATCAAAGCTAATGTTGGGAAGCATATCGACTAAAAGTAAGGTATCAATGACATCGAACCCGATGTAGAAACATATTCCGATAAAAATAATTTTGAACTATGGAAAGTTAAGATGACCGATGTCTTATTTCAGAAAGGATTTGATGATATCCTCCTTGAAAAGCGACCAGAATCTATGACTAAAGATGAATAGAACAAGATGAATAAGAAAGCAAAAACCTCTATCCAATTATGCTTAACGGATAAGGTCATTTATAATGTCATGAGAGAGAAAATTATTGCAAGTAAATGGGCGAAGTTAGATAACATCTATGCGAAGAAATCTCTTAAGAATCGTTTGTAATTGAGGCTTCAATTGTTCAATATAAAGATGGCAGAGGGGGTTGATGTTGAGTCCCACATTAGTAACTTTAGTAGATTGATTTATAAATTATTGGATGTGGAGGAAATGATGAAAGATGAGTATCAAGCATACATTCTGTTGAATTCTTCCCTGACCTCATATGAGTCATTCAAGGACTCATTGTGGATTGGTAGAATGACCATTAGTGTCGAGACCATTATCTCAACCCTTCAGTAGAAGACGGTGAGAAAGGAAAATGGTAACGTGTGTGCTTCTATATATGCACTAGTTAAGAGGGGGAGAGATTTTAAGTAGGACTGTGGATTTTCATGATCGAGGTCCAAATAAAAGGGCAAAGAAAAGTTAAAGTGCTATAATTGTGTGATGACTAGGCACATAAAAAGGATTGTCAGAATCTTACATCGAGAAAAGAGAATTCAAGGAGTTCCTTTAAGGCGGCCAACACTACGGAATCCAATGAGGAGATATACGGTAATGACGAGCTAATTGCATCAAAATTTGAGTACTTCGATGAAAAATGGATTTTACATAGGAGGCTTCATACCATGTGACCCCTTATGGAGTTGGTTCATCATTTATAGTGAGTGTGATGGTGGCTAGGTGTTTATGGGCAATGAAAATGTATGTAAAGTGGTTAGTGTTGAAACTGTGTGCATCAAAATCTTTGATGACATAGAGCTTATCTTAACCAAAGTGAGACATGTTCCTGATTTGAGGAAGAGTCTAATATCTTTGAGAGCACTCGAGGTTCTTAGGTGCAAGTTCACCCGGTTCGTGGCCTTAAAGTTTCGAATGGGGCACTCATAGTCATGAAAGCATGGAAGAACGAAAATATTTACAGGTTGATCAGGAGTACTTCATCAGGCAGAGCTGCAATGTCTGTAGTGGATTCCAGGTCAACACGTATATGACATACATGTTTGGACCATATGAGCGAGTGGGGCATGAAGGTATTTTTTTTTACCGTTGTTTAATTTCAGTTTTTAGAAATATTGATTTTAGTATATGTGAGCATTGTATATATGTTAAACAGTAAAGGTTATCTTTTGAATCTGAAAAAACATGCTTATAAGGGTATTTTTGATTATGCGTATTCTGATGTATAGGGGCCGACGCCCGTGATTTCTATTTAAGGGTCGTCGTGGTTCATCATGTTCATTGACAACTATTTCAGAAAATTATACGTTTATTTTATAAAAATTTAATCTGATATTTTCACCAACTTCAAGCAATAGAAGGTGACTGCAAAAAAAAAGTCAGGGTGGAAGGTGAATGTGTTGATGACAGATAACAGTCGAAAATTCACTTCCGGGGAATTCAATCGGTATTATAAAGATGAAGGGATCGTGAGGCACAACATAGTTAGCTACACACTAGAGCAAAATGGTGTGGCTAAGCGGATGAATAAGACTCTATTGGAGAAGGCCCAATGCATGATCAATGATGCAAGGTTAAACAAGAAATTGTGAATTGAGGTCATTAACATGTCTTGTTATTTGGTAAATCGGTGCCCTTGTTTGGCCATTGATTGTAAAATTCTAGAGAAAGTGTAGAGTGATTAGTACATAGACTACTCGGGACTGTGTGTATTTAGTTGTTATGCTTACTTTTACGTACCGTCAATTGAGAAAGATAAGCTAAACCAAAGGGCTAAGAATACATTTTTATCATCTATGGTGGTGGTGTGAAGGGGTATGGGATGTACGACCGGGTCACATGGAAAATCATCCTTAGTCGCGACATCAAATTCGACGAAGGATCCTTATTCTGTAAAGATGAACACATTAAGGCAAAAAAGTTTATTATAGATGTGCAGTTAGACAGAGATGAGACACAGGCTGATACTAAGATGTAGATATAGGTACGTGTGCAGGTGGAGCAACCATATGTGAGAAGGAATCCACCGACAGATCACAGGTTGCCAACAAGATAGAGGGATGGCTCAAATGTCGCATTTGATTTGTGTACTTTTTACAAGGTGCTTGACAATGCATATGCCGAAAAGTGAAAAGCGGCGATGAATGACGGACTCCTTATACAATAACGAGACATGGGAGCTAGTGAAGCTTTTCGTCGGCCATAAAACGATCAGGTGCAAGTGGATATTTAAGAAGAAACATGATAGGTACAAGGCAAGTTTGGTAGCAAAAGGATATGCTCAGAGAGAAGGTGTCGACTTGATAAAGATATTTGTGCCGGTAGTAAAATAAGTATTTATCAAATTCATGTTGGCTCTTATTGCCCAATACAATCTCAAGCTGGAACATATGGATATGAAAATTATCTTCATGTATGGGGAATTGAAAAGGTAAATCTATATGAAGCAACCAGAAGGTTACGAAATATAATAAGAAGAGAACAATATTTGGAGGTTAAAGAGGTAGTTTTACAATATAAAGCAGTTGTTTAGACAGTGGTATAAAAAGTTTGATTCTTTTATAGTGAGTTAAAGGTTTACCGAGAGTGATTATGATCACTGTGTCTATTACAAGACACTGAGTTATGAAAAATTTATTATCATGGTTTTGTACATCGATAACATGCTTATCACCAATCATAGCATGTTTGAGATCGACTTACTGAAAACTCAGTTATCAGGGACATTTGAGATGAAAGATCTAGGAGCTGCAAAGAGGTTTCTCGGCATCGACATACACAGAAACAGGAAGAAAGGAGTAGGATATGGTTATCTCAGGCTGAATACCTTGAGAAGGTATTAATAAAGTATGGGGTGGATAAGCAAAGTCGGTCAGTGTTCTCCACGTGGCTCACTTCAAGTTATGTTCAAAATAATATTCTAAAACCGATAAAGAAAAGCAGGATATGTTTCTTGTGCCTTATTTAAGTGTAGTTCGGAGCTTGATGCATGTCATGCTCTCTACAAGGCTAGATATTTCACATGAGGTGGGTGTTGTTAGCTATAACACCCTTGCTTTTGCGTACTCGGTGTTACCATTATAATCTAGATGAGCATAATTGTGTGAAGTTTCACACCTAACCTATGTTGGTCACCATCTGCCCACTTTAACCATTGATCCTTGGTATGGATCATCACACCCATCATTCATTAGGGTCCAACTTGAAAGCCTTTCACTTGATCATCACACGTAGACCGTTGGACCACTAATCCAACCATGGATCTTCATGTGAATGAATCCTGGGACATTTGGACCATTGATGTTCAGATTCGAAATAATCTGACTGCTAAATTGTTGATAAACATTAATTTGATGCCATCCAATAGTCATAAGACTATGAACCAAAAATTTAAGCAGATCTCACCATCAGATTGTCGGTATCAATGATTAATTATCAAAAGTTACACCAGGTAGCCGTTTCAAACATCCAATCCACGAATTATCAGGCCATTATACTGAATTTAACAATCCATCACTTTACTATTGTGATTGGACCCTAAGAGCATCAAACCTACTAAAAGATTTCCATATAGGCAGGGTTAGAAATACTAAGAATCACTAATGAACATATTAGGAAAAGATATGGTTGTCAAATCTCCAATGATCATCATATATCGCTATTTAGACACACAAACTCATTATTATGACCCACCTAAGTTTTAGATATGGCTTATATCTTAAGTCAGAGGTCCTAGCTCGTGCATAACCGCGGCACACCAAAACCAAGTGTCAGTCAAACTTGGTTGACCCGAATTTTCCTCCTTCGTTCTCTAATTTTCCTGTTAGCAACGGCGTTTGAAAAATGCCGTTTCATGTCCCGATTTTGGGCCACCATCTGAGATCATATGGATGATTTGAACCATCCATCCAGTTCGGACGGGAAATCTAACCAAAATAGAGATTTTCCCGCACTATAAAACACATGTGCATGTGCATGGTTTCTGGTGCAAACGGGTTGCATATGTGGTTGCTGAAAATGAAAACTATTCATCATTGCCAAGCTGGCAATCCGCATGTGGGAGGATTCTTACAATTCGAGCCATACAACTTCGAAAAAAAAAAAAAATCCCAGCCCTTTATTCGTTTTAGGGTTTCGTAGCTGCAAAAAGAGCTCAAATGGAATCTTTTCTATTTGATAACTGGCACTATCCTAGCCACTCCTTAGCTTCTAATAGCTTTCTAGTCCATTACAAGCATCGATTTTAGGGCTTCTTATAGGCTCGTGTGTGGCAATCTTAAGTTCTCGTGAGAGAAATCGATGTCGCGAGAAAGCTGCCACAACTTAAAATCTCGTTAACCATCAAGATTTTCATCTCGAATGTCCCAATGATGGGTCTCACCATGATCATAGGACCTATCCACACCATACATGCAAATCAGATCGAAGGAATAACCATCGAATTGAAATCTTCCATTATAATGGCCATCATCTTTCCCGTCAAGCTTAATGACCCATCTTCTTTAAATGGGTCACACCTCCTAATCTGAGATGTCCATTTAGTGACCTAGGGTGTCTAAAACACTTTTACAACATCAAATCGATGCCATGCTATCCGTAACCAGAACTACCATCTCAAAACTCCAGAGAGTTAAGACGATTAACTCGTAACTAATCCGTTGATTAGTTGTAGTAGAAGACTCTAGAAATAGGTTAAAAAAACCTATAAAAGCTTGCCTTTTAGGGCAACCATTCTAAAAATAGAAAACCTAAGAGAGAAAGAGAGGTGCAGTAAAGCTTTACTGCATTGGGTGGACTCGATCGAGCCATGGGTCGAGTCAGTTAGGTCTGGGTCGAGCTCGAACTGAGTCCAACCTCTATACGACCAGGTTAGAGGAAGAAAATTAGGGAGAGAGAAGGCGAGTTAGGTGATGCTACTCTGAGTTGTTGAATCAACTAGATTCAACTCACTGGCGTCAAGTTGGGGCAAGTTCGAGTCAAGTCTTGTCGAGTCTGGATTGAGCCTAGGACTCTAATAAATCAAGAGAATAAAAAGAAGAGAAGGAGGAAGAAGAAGAGGAAGATATAGGGGAGAGAGTTGTGGGTCAGGTTGCTAGGAAAACTAAGTCAAGTTTCGATCGATTTCGCCTCAGCCGAACGGACACTTTGGCCGTCAAGTTTGGGGTCGACTCGTTGTGATGGGCAAGCTAAATCACATCCAGTAGTGCTACTGGGCTTTCAACAAGAGAGAGAGAGAGAGAGAGAGAGAGAGAGAGAGAGAGAGAGAGAGAGAGAGAGTGCAAGTTGCACTCGCTATTGAGTCAAGGAAACTCGACTCGTTGAGGCATGAGTTTGGGTTGATATTTGGTCCAACGACTTACTGGATTGGTTTGAGAAAGGAAAGAGCAGGAAAAATAGAGGGAGAGAAAGAGAGTCTCGGTGGCTAGCCATTTCCACTGAGTTGACTCAGTGGGTGCAGCCGAGTCTAGTCCATCTTCTGGGTGTTTAGTTAGGAGGGGAATAAAGTGAAGCAAAAGGAATGAAGAAGAAGAAGGTAAAAAAAATATTGGAAAGAGAGAGAGTCAAATCAATTGACTTAGTAAGTCGACTCACTACTCACCAATGAGTCGGGCTAGGCGTGGGTCAAGTTCCAGTCCAGTTTGGGCGTCGTTGTGAAGGTAAAAGCCAAAACTTTAGCCATAACGAAAGCTAGCCAAGCTCGAGTTGAATCCAAGTTGAAGTGAGTTAAAGTCAGGTTGGAGAATTCAACTCGTTTGATTAAAAGTTGAGTCACACCATGACTCACACAAGTAAGTTGATTTTAGAGTTTTATCTTAAATTTCAATATAGTAATCATTTAGCTATGCTATTCGTATATTGGAATTCGAATCACCTCCTCTAAGTCACAAATTCTTACTCAAATCCTACACTATCTAATCCTTAGAGTTGATCTTAGGGAATGATGTTGCAAACTAATTGTACGAATGGTTTAAAGTGTGGAGGATGGGATTCATGAACACGTGCAAACGATTTCAACAACATAAGAAGTCAATTCGACTCTTAAAAGGTGAGGATCACCCTTCAAGCTTTTCTACATCTTGATAATTAGCTTGCACATTCATCTTTGTTCATTTACTTTATTGATTTCTTAATGTGATGTTCATTGCTCTTATAGATTTTGATTACTTATGATGATTGATAAATTGGATTTAAATTCAATATTTGAATATGCAATAGGATTTAAATGCCTCTATTCTAATTTGAAATGAATGCTTTAGATATGCATGTGTTATATCAATATTATACATGATTTACTTTATCATTCATGATCACTTGATGAAATGATTGGAAGTCCTAGAACTAGTGGCCACTTTGTCTAATAAATTAAATTAAATATTTAATGTAGACTTATCATCTCATGGAACGTTTGTTGCCTAAGTGACTTTTGGGATAATCTCTTTTTATCACATCTTTGGGATAGATTGTTTGCCATATGCGCGCAGCTTGAAGTAATATTTGCCTTATATGGTTTTGATAAACCGTTTTCATATAACCTTGCGATTATAAGTTCCACTGGTAGAACTATAATTGGCCACTAGTTGAATAGGTTACCTTTAAACATCCTATTGATAGTCTCATGAGCTAGGGATGGTGGAATAAGACATTATGCTTGAGCTGTCGACCTACGCTGGGTGACAAACACCCTATAATGACCTTTGAGCTTCTATAAAATGGTTGTTTGAAATTGAAATAATAATTGTTGGGTTAATCATGCATTTTCATTACATTCAGACTTTACTGGGTGGTTGATACAAGACGGGGGTTTTTTTTTGGATCACTACGGGTTATACCGCAGAGTATTTTACCTAGTGATCTTAAGTTTTCGTTACGTGCATTCGACTACCATGAGCCGTCCTTTTCACATGGACTTTTCTAAGTGTCTGTTCTTCCTTGAATGTATATAAAGTACTCTTCCAAGAAGCTAGGCTACCTTGGGTGTCTTCTTTGCATGGTCTTTTCCGGGTGGCTAGTCATCCTTGAAATGTATCTTTGAGTACTTTTCTGGATGGCTAGTTCTCCTTAGATGACTTTTTACCAGATGGATGTGCATCCCCAAGTCTGTGAACATATGCATGCATCCATGCATTTAAACAAGATTATCTTTGTGGAATTTATTTAATGAATGTGTATCTGATGAACCTTATCTGCGATGATAATAATTGTGAAATATTTGTTATACACTATTCTTGACAACTATACTTAGGGGTATATCTCACTGGGATAGCCATTGACGCTATCAAACCGTATTCAGTGTGTAAGAAATGTAGATTATGTGCATACTGGTGTTCATATGAAATAGGAGGAGCTAGATGGTCTTGTGACTCTCTATTCCTGACTTCATTTGTATTTAATTTGTACTGTCATGTTTTGTAAAAAGTTAAGACATTAATTTGATAAGTTTTCAGGTAATTGTTTGAAATATTTGGTTTTGTATATTTGGACTCCCTCTTATACTTGATTTGTTCCTATTCCGCTAAATTATTAACTCTGAGAAAGAAAAAAAAAATGTATAGGAAATTTGAGCCACCTTTAAAGGTTAACACTCGGGTTTTTAGAAAATGAGTAGTGTACTTGGGTTTCGACAGATACTTGTCTGACCCTGACAAGTAACACCGAGATACAGTGAATTGGTTGCTTTCATACATTCAAGGTATGCAGGACTATGTCTTATCATTTGAAAAATCATGGGCCAAGTTAGTAGGCTATATAGATTTTGATTATGCAAGTAGTGTGGATAATAGAAAGTTGACGTCCAGATACTCATTTATGATAACGGGTGTAGCGATCAGTTGGATGTCGAAGGTTCAGTCAGTATATGGTGACTCTTTCTATAACCAAAGTTAAGTATATAGCGATGAGAAAAGTATTTAAGGAAGGTGTTTTGGTTGGAGGGGGGAAGTTAAATCAATTGGAGCTTCAACAGGAGGCCGTGTTAGTTAATTTTGACAGTGAAATCACAATCAATTTGGCTAAAAATTCTATTTATCACTCACGTACTAAACATATTGATGTACGCCACTATTTTATCTAACAGGTATTTAAAGAATGAGGTGTAACTCTAAAGAAAATTCACATGAGCATGAATCCTATAGACATGCTTACAAAGGTGATTCCCACAGAGCAATTCAAGTTCTGTGTAACTTCTTTAGGCTTGGCAAAGGCGTAAATGAAAGACGGAGTGCGCACGAGAAGTGATGGTGGAGTTATGATGCAAGACAGAATTAAAGATGATAAAAAAGGAGCCATAAAAAATGAAGATTGAAGAAATGATGGAGATTGTTGTTAATGCCTTAAATTTGTAAACAACAGGGTCTATCAATGCCATCGACAGATCACTCGATGCCATCGAGTAGATGTCGATGCAATCGAAAAAATTCAGAAAATTCATGTGTTGTTGCTGGAACATTTTGGTGTTTTACTCAATGTCATTGACAGATTGTAGATGCCATCAAAGTTTCACCAAAGGTGTCATCAAATGCACACAGAATTGCATAAGTGTGGGATCTATTTCCTATTCCAATTGTGATACTCTAGGATACTATATGTATTAACTGCAATTCAAATTTAGGAAGGAAGAAAGGAGTTTTAGGCTTTTTAATTCATTCCCAAAGGTTTCAAGGGCATATCTTGGGCTTGTGGAGTAGATTTGAGACTTGTTCAAATCAGTAATCTCTCTCTTGTAATTTCTTCTTTAATAATACATTACTCATCGCTTTGTGCCATTGTTTTTTTCCCAAAAGAGTTTTTCCATGTAAAATTGAGATTGTTTGTGTTCGGACTTGGTTGTGCGATTAGAGTACTTTGCTTGATTTATCTATGTGCTTCCGCGGTTCCCCACTAGAATTATTCCCAAGATGATATGAAATGGCTTGACGTATGCCATAGTGAAGGGGGTAGGCCATTCAACACCTGAGTAAAAGCCAAAAGAGTGTTATACCATGTCTTGTTTTACTGGTGGATCTATTCTCAAAACATATGTACACATGCCTGTATTGGTAAGCTACGGGACATGTATTTGGCTGTGTGTTTAATGAAATGTTATTGCATGCCCACCTCCAACAGAGAGAGAGAGAGAGAGAGAGAGAGAGAGAGAGAGAGATTCTTAGTTCCAACTTCCAATCTTCATTGTCTCTCTCAATTTGGTGATTGTATGTTGTTGGAGTGATCGAGCATCCCCTCCCTATCCATTTCGCTGAGAAGCTAACTATCATAGCCTTTAGCCTGGGGGATAGCTTTGTTCTGTTCAACCATGCATGGAGATGGGGCGTTATGGGCATGAGATGTTGTAAGGGAAAATCTTCTTGAATTTGTTGGTGAGACAATCCTTCAATAACTCATGTTGAAACCGAAACAGTTGCTATGGGAAGATAATGAAATAAAGCAGATAAGTCTATTTGATAATGGAACTCCATAGCTGTTAAGTAGATCATGAATGAAATAATAATAGAGTAGCTGATGACTATCAAGAATCGTGGTTGGCTCCAAGCGTATACATATTGCTTTCTTTGAGATATTTCACACCCCTTGGCCAGATAAATTGATAGAAAGTTTATTGATGTGCTATCTCTAGAATACAACGCCCTGTAAATGAATCTTTATAATGCACACGGACTATAAATCCCAACATCAAAACTAAACCACATCCTTAATACCTAAGAAATAAAGTAAAAAAAATTAGCAAACCATCTAACCAATTGGTAAAGAAAATAGGAAGAGAGGAAATAGTTTCTACGTTTTTCCTTTTCTTCTTTTTGAAAACCTGAAGGAACCCCTCTTTTATAAAATACGAAAAGATGCCCATTTAGAAAACTCTATCTCCTCATTAGATGCATCCATTCAAAATTTCGAAGCATAGTTTATATATATATATATATATATATATATATATATATATATATATATATATATATATAAAGGGACTTGCTCAAGCCTAATGGACTCAAATTCATGCACAAGTGTAGTTAATTAATTCTTGTCAGCTTCATGCGCACATGCAGTTTATTCAAAACACCAAAGAAATACCATATAAGCAATTCTATTCTTTTCTCAATCAAACTTGGGACAAGAATTTTGCACATGAAAACAAAAGCAACACATGTTTTTTTTTTTTCACAAAAACACACTATCAACTTGTTCAGGCATCAAGATCAGCTCTTCAGCAACCTATAAGATCCAGTTGGAATTCATCACGTGAAAACAAACCATATACTTGTGAGAGTTGTCCATCGAAGAAGATGAGTCTGCAAAGCCTGTTTGGTCTGTGGGATTAATTGTATTGAATTGTATTATATGGGATTAACACCATTATTGGATAATCATGTCTAGAAATACCATGGTATTTTCGCCATCCAATCCCATGTTTAGGATAAAATTCTTGCTACGGAAAAAACATTGGATTAAGCAAAATCCTGTTTAGTGGACTATGGAATTGTAATCAACGAACCAAATTCACAACGAATGTCGGTCACTTGTACGAGTATGTAACCAGAATGTCATGTGTAAAGGGTGTATATGAATATTAGAAGACATGGATAAACACATGCATCAATGTAGGGCCATATATGTAATGGATTTTAAAATTTATAGAAATCCCGCATGTGACCAAATACAATTCCATCCCACCTAATCCCAACCTTTCCCATCCTCCCCAAATGCCCAAGACCAAATGCAATTCCATCCCACCAAATCATAACCTTTCCCATCCCCCCCAAATGCCCGATGGAATTTGCATGGGAGCAAATGCAATTCTATCCCACCTAATCCCAACCTTTCACATCCTCCCTACATGCTCGATGGAATTTGCATGGGACCAAATGCAATTCTATCTAATTAACATAATCCCAACCTTTCCCATCCTCCCCAAATGCCTGATGGAATTTGCATGGGACCAAATACAATTCCATCCCACCCAATCCCATCTAATACTATGCGTTAAATGCCCCCCTAAGGTTTTTGTTATACTTGATGTCTGTCATTTTGTGTTGTTGTTTTTTTCTCACAAGGGTTTTATATGTAAAATATATTATGTTCTGTGGTCATTACTTTATTGCTTGGTTATTCTCCTTTATTAGTTTTTTTTTTTTTTTCAAAAAATGGCTTTGTTCATTCCAAAACTTCCTGTACAACAGGGAATTCCTTTACATAAAATAGGAGACCCTACAATAAAAATGGCAAAATATGTACAGGGAAACACCACCTGGAATCACACCAATTTAATAAATCCCAAACTAACTTTATCTAGAAAAATGAAACCATGCACCTGACAAGGAAGCTCTGCTTGATTGTCAAAAAAAATATTTGATTGAGAGGCACTTCCTAGGCGAGCCAGAAAATCTGCTAGAGAGTTTCCTTCCCTAAGGACATGCACAACTCTGGTTGTACCCGTCCTCCTCAATTGATTGATCCCAAAAAACCAAGCTTTCCATTTCCAACCTGATTGTGCCACACCATTAATTAGGTCTACAATCATTCGTGAATTCGACTCAATAATAATGTGGTTAAAACCTCTCTGAAGACTAAATGTTAGGCCATCATGCACCGCGTGCAGTTCAGAAACAGTGTTTGAGCTAATACCATAGCCAGCTAAAAAAGTAAAAATGAAATCACCCCTTTCACCTCTATAAATGCCGCCACCACTTGAATTCCCCGGATTTCCTCTGGCCGAGCCATCTACGTTAATTTTGACCCATCCGCTCAACGGCCTCTCCCACTTTATCACCACTGGCCGACCACCTATATCTATCCCCTCCTTCCCAGACGAACAGCCTCCACTGTTTAACCCACTGAGCAGTGCATTCCACCATTTGATTTTTTGAATCAGACAAACTGAGTACAATGGTCTATTATCAAAAACAGCTGCATTTTGAGCTTTCCACAATTCTCAAATAATGATGTAGGGAATCAACATTTTATTTTTCGATCTTCGCTGCATGGACGAAACTAAGGATATTCTAATATCATAAGGGTTGAGTAAGGCGTTGATCAAGACTAAACTAGAGAAGATATCGGATAATGACTGGAGTAAACTCGAGAAAAGGCTATGGGCACCATCCGTTTATATCTATCAGATAAAGTCATGTACAACGTTATGAATAAGGACTCTTCTCAGGAGATGTGAAAGAGACTAAAAGACCTATACATGGAGAAGTCCCTCACAAATAAGTTGTTTGTGAATAAACAACTTTTCAAGCTATAGATGAAGGATCCGATCTCTTGGAACATAGCGAGTTGTTAAGGATCGGAGCGATGATTAAGGAAGAAGACAAATCGAAGCTACTTATAACACCGTTCCCCATATCATACGACCATATCATCACTACTCTGCTATATGGGAAGAATATAGTGAAGTTGGAAGAGATCTTCGTGGCTCTCATTTCTAATGAGATGAGGAAGAAGCCGAGCGATGATGAATCTCAGGCGGAATGGTTAGTCGCGAAAGGAGGTCAGGGAAATGGGAGATCCGTGGAGCAATCTTGGTCTGACAAGAAAAAAAAAGTCTAAATCAAAATCAAGGGCAAATGACATATGCTTCTATTATGGCATAAAAGGGAACTTCAAAAGAGATTGTCAGAAATGAAAGGATAACTTAGAAAGCAAAGAAAAATGGAACACAGGTGAAGTGACTAGTGTAGCAGAAGGGACCTCATAAGTAGACCTCCTCTCGATATCTTCAAGCTCGACTCATCTCTCAGATACATGGATAATCAATTTATCCAGGTCTGTGTGATTTAATCTGATCACTCAAATCCATGGACAATCAATTCAGGTTTTCTCCTCATCTAGGTCTGTGTGATCTAATCTGATCAGCCAACCGGCGCAGGTGACATGCTCGAAAAGATGACCAGTGACATGCTCGCGCAGGCCACCATCGGCGGCTATGCGCTCCCCGATAGAGTCCGAAGTAGATCCCCTATCCGTCCAAACTTCCCAAATGACAGGGGTCGCTCGAAGGTAAGAGGGAGGGTTGGATCCCCCTCTCTGAGAACGGCCCCATCCAGATCTAGGACAATTTTTGATGATCGGGAAGGGCTCCCGATATAAAACCCCCAAGCACCTTCCATCTCGTCCAACATTGGCTTCAGCCTCTTTGTGAGAAATGTGCCTTTCGACTGTTCGATAGAAGACCTGGCAGCAATCTTCAAGCATTATGGGAGGGTCATTAATGTTTATGTCCCTACTTTCCCTGGAACAAAGAAGCCGAGAGGGTATGCTTTTGTCAGGTACAGATACGAGCAGGATGCTAAGTCGGCCATGGATATTCTAGATGAAAGAAGGATTGATGGCCGAAAGGTTACAGTTAGATGGGCTAAACCCGTATCTAAGAAGTGCTCTTCATTTCTGGAAGAACAACCTCCTATGCAGGCATCTCACCAACCCACAAATCAAGCTGCTAATCATCCTGCTAACCTGCATTACTCATTTGCAGATGCGGCCACGAGTATACTGCAGTAGCAGACGAATCCCTCGGTCCAGGAAGCAGATTTCACAACAGTCGTGGACCCAGGATCAATGGCTAGTAGGATGAAGGCTCTTCAGCTAGGGCTTGTCCAGTCTGCAGTCAACCCTAACGTTTCATTGTTGAGGCTGGTCAACTCCATCAGGGCATCGAGGTTTGCAGCGTCTACAATCGAAATTGTGAGAATGAACCCTAGCAAATTCCTTATAACCCTTAAATCCAAGGGGGAGCTCGCTGACTTCCTGAATGATTCGCAGCTCCACACATAGATAGGTCTAATATCTCTATTTAAGTGGAATCTAGAGGAGGTCCTTTGGCTATTTGGCATCCCCGCACATGCCTGGATGGAGTCCGCCATTCTCGACCTAGGTAACTTCTTCTGCAAAGTAGTTCAAATAGATCCCATCAGCAGCTATATATGGTCTATTTCAGGTCTTCGCTCATATTAAGGTGGTCCTCCATCCAGAAGCAAATATACAGAAGGTTCTCAATCTCCAAGTTGCAAGTAAATGCTTCCCGATCCACGCAGTAATGGAATGTTCTAATGCCGCAGGTCCTTCTGTATCGGTTAACTCTTGTCAAAGCCGTGAAGGAAACAATCCGAAGAGCACAAGAACCTGGGTGGAAAGGAGATTCCAGACAGTTACAACACATAATGCAGTTCTAAGTGACTTTGACCGAAACCAGTTAGGCCTATCAAGCGTTTGCCAATATGCGGTGTTGGATGGGCTAGCATCCCCAACCCGCATTCAAAAGAGCAGTGTGTTGGCGCTTTACCTACGCTCCCCAGATGCTTGTATAATTGCCACTACCGAACCAAGCCCGCACAATGTCTCCGATGAAACTCGTGAGAATCCAGCTCTCCCTGGATTGCTACCTCTCCCCGATACCAGTCAGTTTCTCCTTCAGAACCCATCGCAGCTACAGATATGTCTTCGCCAACCACCTTTGGATTTGCACCATCTCAACAATATGATCCCTTTTGACCCAGCGATTATCCTAGCGCTCTGCTTTACTCTGAATCCCACCAATCCAAATCCTCTGCTCCCAACACCTGAGCCCACCATTCCAAATCCTCTGTTGCTAACCAATCCAAATCCTTTGTTGCCAACCAATCCAAATCCCTTGTTGCCAAACACTCCAGATCCTCTGTTGCTAACCAATCCAAATCCTCTCTTTCCAGCCAGTCCAAATCTGTTGTTACCATCTCTTGAGCCTACGGTAACGCCTCATGAATTCCCAAGAAGATCAAGTTCACTGGACATCTGCAACAAGTTACAGGGTAGGCACTCCCAAGAGCCTGCATTCGACAATCAGAACACCACCCTGGAAGTCCCGGCAGAGGGTAGACCTCCTGATACGGCCAATGCCAATTATCTGATTAGTACTCCTCAGCGTAGATCAGGCCTCTTTGTAGACTGTCCCCTTTTTTCTCAGCTGCCCGCTGTCAAGATGCAAATCAGACGTCTGGCTTCGTGGATAGGGATACTCTCAGAATGGGCAGTGACTTCATTGCTTCAGAGCTGAATGTTCAGGAGGGTGGTGCACCTTCCCAGCAATCGGTAATATCACTCAGTCAAGAAGAGGGACATGGTGGGCCACCTAGGAAAAAATTAACAACCACCATCCTCAGGAGACCAAGGATTCACTACACGAAGGGAGATTGGGAATCCAGACTCCACAGACTCAAGAGAAGGGCCGTCAACTCTGGTTGTATTACGGATGGATAAGGTCCTAGTATGGAATGCCCAGGGTATTGGTAATAAGTGTACAGTTAGAACAGTTAGAAGATAGATCAATAAGCACAAGCCTAAAATTGTGGCCATCTTGGAACCTATGCTTAGGGAGGAGAGAAGAGTGGGTGTCAGCCTATCTATGGCTTTCCACTCCTCCTGCTCTAATGGGAGTGCAAATGGAAAGATTTGGGTGTTTTTCTCCTGTCATATCTCTTTCTCTATCTCCACTATGTCAAGTCAATTTCTGTCAATTAAGGTTGATGGTTACAATGGTATCCCTTCCACCTCCATCTCATTTGTATATGCCAGTTATGCCAGAATCAGTAGGAAGCTCCTTTGAAATGACTTGGCTGCTCATGCTCCGGCAGGGCAGGACCCCTGGGTGGTGTGTGGGGACTTCAATGCTACCGTGGATGCTTTAGAAAGAAGAAGCCAAAATGTCCCAGATAGGTTAAGCTCAGAGAAGTTTTCAGAAGCCATCAACAACGCAGGGTTGATAGATGCGGGTTTTTCTGGTAGCTGCTTCACGTGGTCAAACAATCAAGCGGGTTTGTCCAGGGTCTGGGCAAGGCTGGATAGAGCGCTAGTAAACACATCTTGGGTATCCATGTTTCCTCAGTTTCAAGTGCAACACCTTCCTCGCCTCATCTCCGACCACGCGCCTCTTCTTCTCCTCTTCCCGCCGCAGTCATCCACCGGGCCGAAGCCATTCAAATTTCAGCGAATGTGGACCAATCATCAGTCTTTCCTTTAGGTCGTCAAGTCCGCTTGGACCCAGGTCGATTTTAACCATCCCATGTTAAATATTCTTGGCAAAATGAAATCTGTTAAGCAGGCTTTAAAGTCCTGGAATAAGGACTATTTTGGAAATATTCACAACCAGGTAAATCAGGCAGAGCAGGAGTTACTTGTTATTGAGCAGGAATTGCAGAGTCCGGCGTTGCTCCTGGATCAAGAAGCGGGCCTCCAGTCCAGATTTTCTGTGGCCTCTTCTTCTCTTAGATAGGCAGAGCTCGCCCAAGAAATTTTCTGGAGGCAGAAGTCCAGAATTACCTGGTTGAAAGAGGGTGACAAGGATACGAGCTTCTTCCATGTGGTTGCCTCGGAGAGACACAAAAGATCGGTTATCAGCAACATCCAAACATCATCGGGGCAACTATTAGAAGACCAGGCCCTGATTAAAGCTATTGCTGTCACGCACTTTCACAAGCAGCTATCAACGGGGGAGTGCTTGATGGACTCCTAACTTCTCGATGTAATTCTAGAGCTGGTGACGAGGAAGGAAAATGGGAAGCTCTTGCCACCCCACCCCACCCCCCCCCCCCCCCCCCCCCCCCCCCCCCCCCCCCCCTCCCATCCATTAAGGAGGTCTATCGTGCGGTTCAAGCAATCCCCATTGATGGGGCACCCGGGCCAGACAGTTTCTCTACGTCTTTCTTTTTCACTTGTTGGGAAATTGTTGGGGTGGATTTCCATAAGGCTGCGGTGTTCTTCTTCCAAGGTGGGAAGCTTCCCAGGGCAGTAACCGCCTCCCTGATTTACTTGATCCCGCAGATTTCCTCTCCCAGGGGGTTCTCTAACTTCAGGCTGATAAGTCTCTGTAACTGCGTGTATAAGATTCTATCCAAGATCATTGCTGTAAGGTTGAGTCAGATTCTCCCATCCATCATCTCACCGGAGCAAGGGGCTTTCATACTAGGTAGAACAATCTTGAAAAATATCGCTCTAGCACATGAGCTTTTTAGAGAGATTAACAGAAAGGTTAGGGGCAGAAACATCGTCCTCAAGCTGGATATGGAGAAGGCTTATGACAAGGTGGAGTGGAGTTTTCTTAAGACAGTTCTGCAGCGTTTCGAGTTTTCTTAGGGGTGGGTTGACCTGGTTGAGAAATACTGAAATAATTGTTAATTTTTTATTCTTGTTAATGGTGAGGTGACAGGTTTTTTTAAGTCTTCCTGCGATCTCAGGCAAAGAGACCCCCTGTCCCCGTGTCTATTCATTATCACTGCGAAAGTCCTAAGCAGGGGGTTGAAACGGCTAGTTGACCGGGGATTTTGCCATCCTTTCAAGCTACCGAGAGGGTGCCCCTTACTCTCTCATCTTCTATACACAGACGACACTCTCCTCTTCCTAAATGGTGGTTTAGCTTCCCTGACAGTCTCCAAAACCTTCCTGGACGCTTATCAAGTAGCTTCAGGCCAATCTATCAATTTCCATAAAAGCAGTTTCTTCAGTTCTAACCACATCACGTCCACTAGGATCCGGTCCATTGAGAGGGTGCTTGGAATATGTAAGTCATCCTCCTCTCTATCGTATCTTGGTGTACCCATAGCTGCTAAGAGGCTGACTCCAAGGGATTTTTCGCCCCTAATTGAGAGGATATACAATCGAATTAGGGGATAGCAGGCGAAGTTTCTTTCACAGGCAGGCAAAGTAGTTCTGATTAAGAACGTGCTTGCTTCGATCCCGATGCACACGTTAGCTGCAGTGCACCTACTGTCTCAGCTCTTATCATCGCTGGAGAAGCACTTTTCTAGTTTTTTCTGGGGCTGGGCTGCTAGCAAGAAGAAGCTTCACTGAAAAAGTTGGAAGGTTATTTCTTGACCGTGCGAGGAAGGAGGGCTTGGTATCAGGAAGCTAGCCAAGGTCATGTTGTCCTTTCACCTCAAAATGGCCTGAAACATCGTTTTCAACAAGGGGTGTAGTTTGTGGGGTTCATACATGTCTGCAAGATATGCTCACAATCTGTCCACTCCCAACTAGGGCCGCACGTCCAGCCGTTTGTCCCCGATTTGGAAGAAGACCCTGTGACTCAGGCCTTTTCTGGACTCCCATGTCTGTTAGAGTATTGGCGATGGCTGTAGCAATTTTTGGTCTACTAACTAGACAGGGTTGGGCCCTCTCCAAGCCCTAGTCTCGGCCCCAATCCCAACTGCACTACAAGATCTGAAGGTGAATCAGTTTCTGGGCAGTAGCGGCCCCCTCCCCCCCTCTGCAGCGTTTAACATCCTCCCCCCTGTGACTCAGGCCTTTTCTGGACTCCCATGTCTATTAACATCCTCCCTGTGAAAATATTTTCCATGAGGGTTTCTGTACTTCTAGTGGGCCAGACTCCCCTTTCTGGCCTCACTCACCATCAGGAGCTTTCTCTGTCAGATCAGCCTGGAGCGTCTGCAGGTCAAGGGTGCCCCATCTGAGTTAGGCTGGCAGCGTCTGGCATGTGAAAATGCCACCTCGGATATCTACGTTTGTTTAGAGAGCATTGAACAATGATATCCCGGTGGACAGTGCAGTCCAATCCCGCAGTATTCCCCTGCGTCAAAATGTGTATGTTGTACAGTTAGCACTGCGTAGAGGTATGAAGTTGAGACTACACCACATCTTTTGATGATGAGCGAGCTAGCCATGGGCGCATGGAATCTCATCGGCTCCTGCTTCGATATCAATGTGATGTCGGCCTCCTCGCTTGAAGCTAGGTTGGCACAATGGTGGGGAGCTCGCCCTGTCTCCTTCATTTCCTCCCTTGTGCACAAGATTGCCCCGTGTGTGCTGCTTTGGGTTATCTGGAAGGCCAGAAACTCTACTCGTTTCGATGATAGGCCGCTATCCCTGGTGGCCATATCTGCTCATATCTCGTGGTGGATCTCTGCCATTTCAGGAGCCTCTTTCTCTCTCTCGATAGAAATTGTTTCTCCTCGCTCCCCTCACCATACGGGTGGGTTGGCTGCAGCAAGGCCTCCGGTGGTGGTCAAATGGGCCAAACCTGTAGATGGGTGGGTTAAGGTCAACGTTGACGAGTCTTTAAGGGGAAATTCGGGTAGCTCAGGTGACGGAGGCGTTTGTAGAAGTGTAAATGGTGAGTTCTTATTTGCCTTTGCGGTTGGATATGACATGGGGTCCAATACCTATGCGGAGCTTCATGCAGTTTTGGATGGAATTTTTGGGTGTATCGCCAAAGGGTTCTCTAATGTGGTGGTAGAGTCGGACTCGCAGCTGGTGATTTACATGTTAACTAGCCAGGTTAATCCAGGCTGGAAATGGAAGAGCTGGATTAAGAGGATTCATTCGCTGATGTCAGGTAACCGAATTACCTTCTCGCATATTTTCAGGGAAGGCAATGCTCCCGCAGATGCATTGGCGCGTTTGGGCAGCGCGAACCAAGCTCTTGTCTTTTTTGATAATGTTACGGACCTCCTCCATCAGGTTAGAGGCCACCTTCTCCTAGATAAGGTGGGCCTGGGGGCGCTCAGACACTAATTCGGGTCTTTTCTTTGTGGGGTCTTTTGGGATAGCTTATGATAGGCGTTCTCAGGGTCTTTTTCTCCTGGGTAATGCCAAAATGTATATCTTGTTTTCACAATAATGAAGTCTCAGGTTCTTCCAAAAAAAAAAAAAAATGGATAATCAATTCAGGATGTTCATATCACATGTGCCCAAATAGAATTTGGTTCGATTCCTACAAGTCATATAATGGTGGAAGTTTTCTAATGGGGAATGTCGCAGCATGCAAGGCCATTGGAATAGGGACCATCAAGGTAATGATGTTTAATGAAGTCATACAAATTCTAGGTGATGTTAGGTATGTCCTAAATATGAAAAAAAAAAGTTAATATCCTTGGGAGTTTTAAATATGAATAGGTTGTACGTTCACCACATCAGGTGTTATAATCAAGGTCACCAGAAGTGCAATGGTGTTAATGAAGGGGCAGAAGATTAAAAATCTGTATAATTGATTGGGAGCACAATTATAGGTGAGGCTTCTACTACCTCACACGTAGAATATCTAGCACAAATGACACTAATTTATGACATATGTGACTAGGGCATACGAGCAAGTGGGGCATGATGGAACTCCATAAACAAAAATTGTTGAAGGAATTTAAGGCATGTAAGGTAAATTTATGTGATCATTGCATTTATGGAAAGTAGTTCAGGGTAAGGTTCAACACTGTTACACACACTAGCAGCGAGATGCTCGACTATATTCATTTTGATATTTGGGGGTCAGTGACAGTACCGTATAAGGGAGGAGCACAATACTTTATTAGCTTCATGAATGATTACTTGAGGAATGTTTGGGCCTACTTCTTAAAGCACAAGTCTGAAGTATTCGTCAAGTTTAAGGAATGGAAGGAGAAAGTAGAGAAGCAAACTGGTAGACAAGTTAAGTGTTTCCAGTCAGATAACGGTATAGAGTACAGAGGGGAAAGATTTATGAAATTCCACAAGGAACAATATATCACAAAGTACTTCTCAACACCAAGGACCCTACAATAAAACAGAGTGGTAGAGACAATGAATAAAACTCTATTAAAATGGGTGAGAAGTATGTGATTGCATGCGGAGCTACCTAATTAAAGGCTTCTAGGCAACAGTGTACATGGCATGTTATATTGTAAATCGGTCACCATCTACAGTGCTAGACTCCAAAGTTGTAGATAAATCCTAAACAGACAAGTACGTTGATTACTCATGAATTACTCAAGTATGTGTTAAGGGCTAAAAGCTTTGGGATCTAGACTTATAGGTGTTCATTAGTAGAGATGTCATCTTTGATGAGGCATCAATGTTGAAAGCTACCAAGGACGCTGCAGACAAGTCTGAAAAACATGGTAAGACTAAGAAATTATCGATACATGTGGAGCCAATTGAGCCAGTTACTGAAGACGTAATTCAGCAAGAGCAAGAAATTGAATAAAATAATCAGCAAGATAACCACGAGAGTATAGCGGGGAGAAAAGATCCATTAGCATCGGTTCGGTATAGGTTTGAGAACATGATCTCTTTTGTATTGTTCATAGAGACTAGAGATCCCTCCACCTTTCAAGAGGTAAAATCTAGAAAATGATAGCAAAAAGTAGATGTCAACAATAGTCGAAGATGTGGAATCTCTACATAGAAATCAAATATGGTAGTTGATGGAACTTCGAAAAGGTCAGATGGCTATAGGGTGCAAGTGAGTGTTCAGGAAGAATGAAGGATTAACAGAAAAAGTGGTAAAAAGTACAAAGCATAGTTCATAGTAAAAGATTATATTACTCGCAGAGAGGAGTGGATTACAACAAAGTTTTCTCTCCAGTTGTTATAGTTCATAGTAAAAGATTATATTACTCACAAAGATGAGTGGATTACAACAAAGTTTTCTCTCTAGTTGTTAAACAACTTCAATCAGGGTGCTACTAGTGATAGTAGCGAAATTCATTTTGGAATTAGAGCAGCTCGATATGAAAATGTCATTTCTTTATAAAAACTTAAAGGAAGTTATTTACATGAGACAGCCTAAAGGATTCAAGGAGCTGGATAATGAAGGTCACGTGTGTAGGATGGAGAAGTCGTTATATAGGATAAGGTAATCTTTGAGGCAGTGGTACAAGTGGTTCGATTCCTACATTATGGATATTGGGTATATTTAGTGTAAGTATGACCGTTGTGTATATTATAAGGTGCTTAAGGATGGGTCTTACATTCATTTAATGTTTTACGTTGATGATATATTTGTTGTTGTAATGGACAAGAAGGAGATACTTTTGCTTAAATCTCTGTTAAGTAATGAGTTTGATATGAAGGATTTGGGCACTGCGAAGAAGCTCCTGGGCATAGAGATACACAAAGACAAAGAGTCTAGGAAGTTGAGGGTTTCTTAGAAAGGTTAATGCAAAAGGTGCTAGAGAAGTTCCACACGAAAGGTGTTAAGCTAGTTAGCAAGCCTCTAGCAAGTCGCTTTAAATTATCAGTGAGGTCATATCCAAGTACAGAAAAAGAGATTTTAGACATATCACGGGTGTCGTACATGAGTACAGTGGAGAGTCTCATGTATGCAATGGTTTGCACAAAGCCGTGCGAATATCTCATAAGCAGTCAGTGTGGTTAGTAGATAATGGAAAATCCAGGAAAAGATGATTTAAATGTTGTTAAATGGATTCTTAGGTATCTCACGAGCATATTCGACACCGAGATCATGTTTTAAGGACAGATTTTCGGTTAGAGTTGTAGGCTGCGTGGATTCAGATTATACAAGTCATCTAGATAATAGGAGGTCCACTGCGGGATATGTTTTCACATTTGCAGGCGGACCGATACTATGTTGGAGATCTACGCTACAGTCGATGAGAGCGTTGTTTACAACCGAGGCGAAATATATGGATGTGACAAAGGCTTCAAAAGAGGCATTGTAGTTAAAAGGCTTGATAGGAGGACTCAGGTTGAACCAAGAGACGATTCAGTTGCATTATGATAGTCAAAGTGTTATCAATCTGACAAAGAATCAGGTGTATCACGAGAGAACCAAGCAAATCGACGTGAGGTTTTAAAATATACAAAAACTTATTACTTTAGGAGAGATTCTGTTGTAGAAGATTCTTATGGATGAGAATGTTGTGAACATGTTGACAAAGTCGATGATCACAGAGAAGTTCAACAACTGTTTGGGCTTGATTAATCTCACTAGCCATTGATGAGATAATTGGGTACCCTTGCATAGGGGTGCAGATGGAGTTGCATTCCAAGTGAAGAATACAGTGAGCGGTCTACGCTCAAGGTAGAGGTTGCACACGAGGTTTTCAGGGTGACTTGGCATAATGTAAATCAATGTGGAGATTGTTCGCAAGATGCCTTGAGATGCCTTGGATTCTGCCAATCTACTATGCAGAGTAGTCCTATTAGGGTTCCATCGAGATTATTTTCAGTTCGATTGAAAATTTATGGATTCTTAGGTTGCACGCTGTGATGATTTGTACTTTTTTGGTTAGACTGAAAAGTGCAGTCGATCTAGTTCGGTCTAACTGAATGTTATATCTAGTCCAACTGAATGGGTTATGCAGATTAACACAAATTTGGGTACTTAAGTCTTGTCACAATTAGGGCTTATTAATACGAGTGTTTTCTTTCTAAGGACAATGGTTTGCAAGGTGAGAGTGTTTCTAAACACTTATAAAGGCTTTAGAATGGTTTTTCCTCAAGGGGTTGTGATCACAAGGAGAGATCGGGTGCTTTTGTAATCGAAGAACATCAGTGTGTAAACTCTAAGGTTTTTATTGTAGTTTATCTCTGTCGCTTTGTACCGTAGTTTTTTCCTACAATGGGTTTTCACGTAAAAGATATTGTATTCCGTGGTTGATTGATTTATTGCTTCGTTATTCTGTTTTATTTGATTGTTCTATATTCGTTGAACATAGTTCCACTAAGCACATAGATTAGCGATGGTATTAGATCCGGATTTCTAATACTTAGGGCTGATCTGAATATGTTGAGAGATCTAAATCTCAACATAACCATTGATTTATGGAACTTTGTTTCAAAAAAAAAAAAATCTTTTCGATGGAGCGCCACAGCTAGCTTGGTCCCTGGCTCTTCTAATGCCAAGCATCCTTGGTTCGTTTTGTTCTAGAACCCATGGGGTCGTTTTTAACCCTTAGCACCTTGTCGTGAGCTTACTTAACCTTTCGGAAAATGTCTCTGAATTCATTCTTGTTCCTCGCTATTTCAAGAAATTTCTCATGGGTGGTACACATACATTGGAACTTGAACGGTTTGGGAACTTTGTCACAGGCCTCCTCAATTGTCATTAAGAGAGGAAAATGGTCTGAGAATATATAGGCTAAATGAGAAACTTCAAACACAGGGAACTCCCTAATCCGGCACATATTCCCTTGCACCCTGTTGTGTCTCTCCCACATCTGCTGTGGGCTTACACCACGTGAATTTAAATCCTTCAAAAACTGCATCCATTAGGCCCACAGCATCAATAATCTCGAAATCTTCCATCGTTCTAGTGTCCTATATTCCTTTCCTCCTGCCCTTTGATCCGGTAAAATTATGATGTTGAAATCACCACACTGCCCACAATCCACTGACTCGGTTTTCAGCTGATGAATCTCCTCCAATAGCTGCTCTCTACCTCCCAATGGCATTTTGTTCAAACCACCAACACCCAACAAAATAATAATAATAATAATAATAATAATAACACTAATAACCATCTGAAAAGATACACGTTTTGTCCAACGCTAATCACACCCAACTTTAACTGTGCGAAAGCCATGTTGGCTGCACTTGTGATCTTGCAGCGCATTGTGTAAAGAACAACATTTCAGAGCTTATATATCCATCATAAGAAGAGAAATCATTTGTTGTTGGAACGGCAGTCTAATTGTGTTTCTTGCCATCAAAAGCAAATTCTCCCTATCTGCGGTGTTGAATTACTGTTTGGGCTGTGAAGAGGTTATGGTATTTAGGTCAGATCGTGAAGAGGAGCGTCATCTTGACTTTATTTTATCTGGGGTATAAGCCACTTGCAGCGAGTGACTGATCACGAGTACATAAAAAAAGGTTATCAAGTATCTCTAGGATTTCAAAACATAAGAGGACCGAAATGATTGAATGTTTTTGCACGGAGCATTTGGAGGACATCTGGACCCATGGCTAAGTAAGTAGGCCCTTTTGTCGAGGAGTGCATCTGGTCAGCGGAAGCTGCAATCAGTGGGCTGGAACCGAATTCGGTGGACGTGCCTTGGTGTCATGACGTTGTGAGACTTGATTGATGAAGCTGTAGGGTGTCAGATGTAGGACCGGGCTTTTTTATGGTTTTTCGGCTCGAGACGTTATCAGCTCATTCTGACGGCTTGCAACCCCACCGAAAGTCTTATCAGGCCAAATCTTAACCAGGCCATAAAATGGTGAGATTTGATTGGCCTAGCCTCATGTGAGATTAGCTGGTAGCTCACGAGGAGTCTACTTATTATCCACCAATCAAGTCTTATCAAGCCATCTCACTGCTAAGGTGGGTGGTGAGAAACCTTAACAAGGCTCTAACACGGTGAGATTTGATTGGCCTAACCTCACGTAAGATTAGCTGGAAGCTTATTCACAGGTCTACGTATTATCCACCAATCAAGTCTTATCAGGCCATGTCACCGTTGAGGTGGGTGGTGAGAAACCTTTACAAGGCCCTAACATGGTGAGATTTGATTGGCCCATCCTCATGTGAGATTAGCTGGAAGCTTATTCGCAAGTCTACATATTGATTGCCAATCAAGTCTTATCAGGCCATCTCACCACTGAGGTAGGTGAGGTGGGTGGTGAGAAACCTTAACAAGGCCCTGGCATGGTGAGATTTGATTGGCCCAGCCTCATGTGAAATTAGTTGGAAGCTTATTCGCAGATTTACATATTGTCCGCTGATCAAGTCTTATCAGGCCATCTCACCACTGAGATGGGTGATGAGAAACCTTAACGAGGCCCTGACACGGTGAGATTTGATTAGCCCAGCCTCATGTGAGATTAGTTGGAAGCTTATTCATAGGTCTACATATTGTGCAAAGCTGGGCACCGGCGCTTCTCGAGCTTTAGATCAAAGTTACATGGGCTCCACAATAATGTATTTATTATATCTACATTATTCATTCATTTCGCCTGATCATTTTAGATTTTAGTCCCAAAAATGAGTAATTTCTAAGGCTCAAGTGGACCACACCATGAATAGAAGTGAGGACAATGATTTTCACCGTTAAAACATTCGTAGGGGCCCACCGTAATGTTTACTTTCCATCCAATCTATTCATAAGGTCACAAAGGTCCTAGATGAAGAGAAAAAATAAATATCATATTGATCCAAAATTTTCGTGACAAGCGATCCACTTGAATGGCAAGCGATCAATCATCCACTGATTTTTATAGTGTGGTCCACTTGAATTTTAGATCTTTCTTATTTTTCGGTTCAAGCCTTACTTCTAGCTCACCAAGTGGAGGGACGGTTAGGATATAACTCATATCTCATGATGGGACCCACAGAATTTGGTGACATCAACACACCAGTTACCAGTCACATAGGTGGTGTGTGATACACCACCCAATCCGCTTCCAGATTGATCGAGGCCATACTTAACTCACGCACTTGCAAACATGCCTTGCATTGCCCCCATCTTTAATTATTCAAGCTGTGAAAACCTTTTTTTTTTTTAATTTCTTGGTAGCTTGTTAGTACACCCCACTGACAGTTCGCACATCACTGTTACCCACCCTCTCGCTAGGGAATCGTTGCCAAGACCTCAATAATTGACAGATTTGATTAGGTTACTTGTTGCTTTTGAAAAATGGGACCGCACAAAGCATATTTGAAAATGATTTACGTGAGTAACTCAACTGACATCTCATGGGGCTGTACCAATCAAATCAAAATTTCCCAGCCTCACCAAACCCAACTTCATTGGGCGTGGCCTGGCTGGCCGATGTTGGCCGTTCATTTCAATAACTTAGAATTTATAGTATGGACTGCAGTTGCCATCTACCTGTCAGTGTGAGGGGGCCGGCTCTGCCTATCATGCCTGTCAAACCCAGGGCAAGGCCAGAAGCAAGTCACCAATCGAATGGGGGTGGTGATGTACAACCAAAGGCTTGAACCAGGGAAGTGGATTAGGTGTTACCCCGGTAACACCTCAGTGGTTGTTACTGTGATCATGGGGGACCCACCTAGATGAATTTGTTGTGTATTACGCCGTGGGTCTGTTTTTTCATTTCATTTTAGGACGCAATCCCTAACCTTAAGCACATCCAAATCTCAGGTGGATCACACCACTGGAAACAGTTGTGAATCACCATTAAAAACTTTTTGTAGGTCACAAAAGGTTTCGATCAAGCTGATCTTTGTATGACAACCTTATTAACAAGTTGGATGGCAAATAAACATTTTGAAAACCTTGCGACCATTGACTTGAGATTTGATTCTGCTTAAATTTTTGGACCATGTCCAAAAATGACATGGAAAAACTACCATCAAGGTGGGCCCCATGCCTATATTGAAGTAAGTGCTAGATTAATTTGTATCGTACAAGTATAGCAAGAGGAGTCTACTACATGGGCATTTTGAAGCTTCAAAACGATTATTATATCAAAGTGCACTGATACTTTACTAATAGGCTTTGAAGCCAATAAGCAACGTGGATGCTCATGCATACGTTTTTCAGCTGGCTCCTAATCTTTATCTAAGGCCGAACTGATATTGGAGATAAAACTACAGTACACCATTGCACAACGAATCTCTTAGCGAACTCAAATACCATTGTGTTAGAAATCAAGGACTTTTTACCATTCAATTAATAGGGCCTTCAGATAAATGATATCCAAGAACTTGACGAAACTACTGTGCAAACAAGTGGCTACTGTCCAAAGAAGAGTGAAGGGCTTTCCTTTTTCGAAACTCTCTTTTGTTTGTCCTTCATTCATTGTAAGGGTAACACCACTAAGGTGTTTAAAAAAAAAAAAAAAAAAAACTCAAAATGTGCATATTAGATGAGGGAACTGTACAGCATCATTACACAATGTTTATCCGGGCCACCCTCCGCAACAAAAAGGGGGGGAAGGAGGCGGCCTATCATGACCCTCATAAATAATACTAGGAAAGTGTATTCAGATTTGGGCTGATTTTAACAGCTTCTAGGCTCTATCTGTGTAGGACTAGGTCTCCTCTAGTGAGGGGAGGGAGAATAGAAGGGTCCATAATGACCCTGTTTTTCTGGTCAGCCCTGCCAATGCGGCGTAAGCTAAACTAAGGTGTCCCCTCAATCTGCTGTGTACCAATCATGACAGCTAACCTTCCCTACCTATGGGACTGTTCAACTTCATCAGCAGCCATTATCAATACCATAGTGATAATCCTTTTTGTGTGTAAGGTATGCGGCTGATGCTATGGTTTAAAAATAATAATTTAAGGGAAAAAAAAAAGACCTTGAAAGAGGAAGTAAAAGCTTTTTTAGATGCTAGGAACATATATATGTCCTAGGGTAAGGAAACGATTTTTGGGAGCCAGGGCATGAATGCTTTAGTGGCTTTTTGTTGGTAATATTTCAAGGAGAAGTCTCAAGTCCAACATTTGGACTACCGTGTACGGTCCATCCAGTGGATAAAACCCAACCTATTAATTTCATGGGACATCCAATCCGTTCAATAGATTGGCCCCACCATGAGAAACTCTAATGCAAAACATCAGCCCTATCCACTCATCAAGTGAGTCATACCATATAAAACAGTGTATAACCATTGATAAATATCAAAATATAAGTTTGGTCCACTTGATGAGTGAATAGGGATAGTCTTTGCAATACATGTATGGAAAGTCGTGAATTTAGCTCTTCCCAGTTGATGTGGCCGTCCAGAGAGTGGGGTCCAGATAGCATCGATGTGCAATTTTTGTGGCATTGTGATCAGTTAGCCTCTTTATCCGGCTAGCTGGCCGGGACGACTAATCTTATGAGAATGAATCGCACATTGCCCATGCAGCTCTAATTGTTAAAGTCCCTTGATATACGTTTGATACACCATCTTTTAACGGCTCAAGCTTTTAAAGAAAGTCGTTGTTCCACGCTGTATTAGAGTGGAAGGTCTTTTCCTAATATATTCTCCCACTGATACAGTATCCTCTAAGGGCCTGTTTGGCCGGGCAGATCCCATGGTATTAGGAGGGATGGGATCAATTTTAAGGTAATGATGGTGGTGTCAGTGGATTGTCTTAAGATCCATGGGATTGCTTATATCCCAGGACAAGTTCACTGGGTCTGTTTGGTACGCCCCCCATATCCTGGGATTTTACCTTCTAATCCATTCAACCAAGGGATAGGATCAATTTTAAGGTAATGATGGTGATGTCAGTGGATTGTCTTAAGATCCATGGGATGGCTTATATCCCTGGACAAGTTCACCGGACCTGTTTGGCTCGTCATGCCTATCCAAGGATATTGCCGATCCCATCCCTCCTAATACCGTGGGATCTGCCTGGCCAAACAGGCCCTAAGTGGATCAGCTTGTCAGTCTATTGCCAGTTTTTCAAGAGAATCAGTCCATTGCCCAGAGAATCATTCAATGGAGTAGGAGGGCTAGTTCATTGTCAAGGTTTAAAATGGTGAGGGGCCAGCTGGTTCCAGTTTCTATTGTGTGGGAAATCTGGCTGGGTAGGAATGCCAGCAGGTTTGAGGAGAAGGAGACACCGTCAGAAGCAATAATTGCACAAATTCTTTCCTGGCTAAGAAAAGTGGGCAAGAGGTTGCCGGCCAACGATAGAAATTCCATTTTTGAAAAAATCACTCTGCAATCCTTAGATTTTAAGGCTCATGAGAGTGGAGAAGGCACGAGAATTTGGTTTGTTAAATGGTTTAAATTAGAGCCGGATGGCTTAAGCTTAACGTTGATGATTGATGGCTTGGCTAAATCGGAGTGGGATATTGAGGTTATCGAACCTAGGTGAAGGCAGAGGAGGAATCTAGGGGGAACTTATCTTTGCCTTCCATAACTTTTATGGCCAAGTGATGAACACAATCGCTGAAGTTCAGGCTCTTGCTGATGCATGGTTTGGAGATCAACAGGAATATTGAGGTCTATCACCGTCTTCTTCAAGGATAACTACTCCGAATCCATGGAGCTTCTCTGAACTCCTCATAGAGACTTTGAATCTACAAGTAAAAAACAAGAAAAATAAAAAATAAATTCTATAAAATTTATAATTTGATTAATGATTGAAATAAACGAGTTCACAACCCTTTAAATAGGGATATTAATCCATGGGAGAGGTTTTGAAATCAAACTACAACTAAAACTCTTAGAAATCGCAACTTACTATAAATAGTAAACTTGGTTTTAACCAAACCAAGTTTACTATTTGGTCTGGCCGAAAACCATGTGCACTAGTAGACATCACGACCGTCTATATGAGGCGTCTAGAGAAGCTCCATGGATCACTTCCGCATCCGATTGAGCCTTTTCTGATCCATCTTAGCCATGAAACTATCCGTGACCCACTCTACATCAAATATGGGGCTGACCAATATTATTGTGGAAATAGACTCTCGAATCATCACGAACGTGGTTTCCAACCCTCAGGCTAATGCCCTTTAGAGCATTTGGTGTTAGGGATATGCGGAAACACACATAGATGAATCAAGCAAAGTACTACCAATCACACAACCAAGTCCAAACACAAACAATCCTAATTTTACATGGAAAAATATTTGTGGGAAAAAACCACGATACAAACGACGAGTATACACTATGAAAGCAAAAAATACAAGAGAGAGTGTTACCGATTTGAACAAGCCTTGAATCCACTTTACAAGCCCTAACTATGCCCTTAATTAAAACCCTTAGGAATGAAATAGAAAGCCCTAGAAATCTTCTACTACTCTCAAATCCTAATTACACCTGATATATATAGTATCTCAATCGAAATAGAAAACAAATCCCACACTTACGCAACCCTATGTGCCCCCTCGATGGGACCTTCAATGAGACTTTGATGGCATCAACGATCTTTCGATGACATTGAGTAAGAACACCAAAGCATTTCAGTAACCAACATGAATTGTTCAAGGTTTTTTCGATGGCATCAAGCATCTATCGATGGCATCAACCACTACTCAATGGCATCGAGTAGTCTATCGATGGTTATTGATGGCATCACCAGATCCTGTTGCTTACAGATTTAAGACATCAACAATAATCTCAACTATGAATTCAATCTTCATTCTTCATAGTTCTTTATCTTCATCTCTAATTTTGTCATGTATCATAGCTCCATCATTGCTTCTCATGCACAATCCGTCTTCCATTTATGCCTTTGCCAAGCCCATAGAAGTTGCATAGAACTTGAACTTCTCTGTGCGAACCATCTTAGTAAGCATATCTGTCGAATTCACACTCGTGTAATTCTTCTCTAGAATCACACCTCCTTCCTCAAGCACCCGTCGAATAAAATGATGACGCGCATCAATATGTTTAGTACATGAATGATAAACAAAATTTTTAGCCAAATTGACCGTGTTCTCACTGTCACAATTAACTAGTATGGCCTCCTTCTGAAGCCTCAACTGATTTATCATCCTCCTCAACCAAACACATTCCTTAAATGCTTATGTCATTGCCATATACTCATCTTCGGTTGTGGAAAGAGTCACCACAAACTGAAGCTTTGACATCCAACTGATCGTTCCACCCACTAGCACAAACGGGTAATCGGAAATCGATTTTCTATTATTCACACTGCTAGTGTAATCAAAATCAACATAACCTACTAGCTTATCCCCTAATTTCTCAAATGATAAAAGCTAGTCATGCGTACCTCAAATATATCGAAGTAGCCATTTTATTGCCTCCAGTGTTGCTTGTCGGGATTAGATATATATCTGCTAACAACACCCACTACATGTGAAATATCTGATTTTATACATATCATGGCATACATCAAGCTGTCAACTGTGTTCGAATAAGGCACATGACACGTAACTTACTTTTATTCACCTGTTTTAGGACATTATTTAGAAGAAAGCTTAAAATAAGTTGCGTAGGGAATGTTAACCGGCTTTGCCTTGTCCATCTCATACTTCATCAATACCTTCTCAAGATATTCATCATAAGATAACCATAACATGCTCATTTTCTTATCTGTATGTATATCAATGTTAAGAACCTTCTTTGTAGCCCACAAATCTTTCATCTCGAATGTTCCTACTAATTGAGTCTTTAGTGTGTCGATCTTGGACATGTTATGACTGGCGATAAGCATGTCTTGTAATAGATACAATAATCATACTCACTCCTAATAAACTTCTGACTCATCATAAAAGAATCAAATTTCTTGTACCACTGCCTAGGCGACTGTTTCGGACTGTACAACAACATCTTTAACCTGCAAACCTTGTTCTCTGCCCATTGTGTTTCAAAACCTTCTAGTTGCTTCATGTAAATCTGCTCTTCAAATTCTCCATGTAGGAAGGCAGTCTTCACATCTATTTATTCTAGCTCTTCTAACACGAATCTTATAAGTACTTGTTTTGCCACAGGTGTGAATATCTCAATAAAGTCCACACTTTCTCTTTGAAAATATCCTTTCGCTATCAACCTTGTCTTATATATATCCTGTTTCTTCTTAAAGATCCACTTACACCTGATCGCTTTTGGGTTGACAGAAAACTCCATCAGCTCTCACATCTTGCTCTTGTACAAGGAATCAATCTTATTATCCATCACTGTTTTCCACTTTTCAGCATCTGACTCATCAAGAGCCTCTTGAAAAGTAGATGGATCTCCTTCATTCGTAATGAGAAAAAATGCGACATTTGAATCATCCATGATCTTGCTGATAACCTACGATCCCTTGACAGATTTCTTCTCACGAGTGCTTACTCCACCTGCTCATATACCTTTGTATGAGTCTTAGTCTTAGCCTATATCTCATCTCTATCTAATTGAACGTCCACAACGAACTTTTTCGCTTCCTTGTACTCATCTTTATGGAACAAGGATCTTTTGACAAATTTGACATCGTGACTAAGGATGATTTTCCGTGTAACCCATTCATACAACCCGTACCCAGCCGACAAAGATATACTTTTTAGCCCTTTGGTCTAGTTTATCTCTCTCAACTGATAGTACCTAAGAGTAAACATCACAATCAAATACACACAATTACAAGTAGTCTACCTGCTGACCACTCCATACTTCATATGAAATCTTACATTCAATGGTCATAGAAGGGGACAGATTAATGAAATAATAAGTCGTGTTAAAGGCCTCAGTCGACAATTCCTTACCCAACTCAACATTACTAATCATGGATAGGACCCTCTCAAGGAGAGTCTGATTCATCCGCTCAACCACACCATTCTGCTCTGGTGTGTGGCGCACTGTGTTGCGTCTCATGATCTCCTCACCTTTGCAATACCGATTGAAATCCTCATAAGCAAATTTTCTACTGTTATCTATCATCAACACCAATTTACTTAAAAATTGTGAGGTTTGTGTACTATGATACATTAAATATTCACCAAGTAAAGGGATTTTTTACCTTCTTATATCTCATTCCAGCTCTTTACTTACTTTGATTTTGATTGGACTAGTTGTCCCGTAACACAACTCCACGATAAGTTATTTCATGATGCTTGGTCATTACACTCTTTCTTGGAAGACAAAGAAACAAACTATCATATCTCGTTCCTCTGTTTAGTCTAAGTACCAAGCCATGGTCGCCGCCACTTGCAAGTACACTTGTACACGAGTCAAGTTAGCTTGGTCAACTCGACTCGACTCAACTCGAAAAAGCTCGACTTGCCTCAACTCAAAATTGGATTCGAACCGAGTCGAGGTGGTTTTTGGAGCTCAAAAAAATTTTGAGGTGAGTTCAAGCTTGCCCGAGCTCGACTTGACTCGGATCGAATCAGCTCAGTGACTCAGTTATTTTGATATTGATGTTACTCGTTAAGTATTTGTTGAAATGACTCAATGAAGTTTGACTGCCCTCATATATTTGATTTTGATGTTGCTCGTTTTTTAAGAAATACCTATAAAGTATTATTATTGTTTTGCATTTTGTGAGAAATTGAAGATGCATTCTACGTGTTTGAGAAAATGTTGCATAGACTTAAACTCGGCTCAAACCGGTCTGAGCTGTTGACCAAACCAAGACAAGCTAGCCAGACATGCTCGAGGACCGAGCCGAGCCAAGTTTGAGATGGGGTTATCCACTGGCCAAGTCAAGTCAAGTTTTGGCAAGATCAACTCAGTTTGACTCATGTATAGCTCTGCTTGCGAGCTAATTTGGCTAAAATCTCTTCTTCATGATCTTGGTATTTCTCATCATCGGCCTCTTCAACTATACTGTGAACATTAGGTGGTTCTCTATATTGCCGTCAATCCAATGTTTCATGAATAAACTAAACGTATTGAAATTTATTATCACCTCGTTCAGAAAAAAAATAATATCAAGTGCCCTCACCACCTGCTATGTGTCGATTTGACATTAACTTGTTAATATTTTCACTAAACCACTTGGACAAGATCGATCAATTTCATCTCTTACTTGGCAAGTTGAGTGTTACAAACCTTCATGCACCAACTTAAGAGGGAGTATTAAGAAAAGTTTTGAATTTTAAGTTTATTAAGAAACCTTTTAAATTTTGAATTCAAATCATTAGGAATAAAACACGTATGGAATAAAACAGTAGGAAAGTCCCACCATCAATTTTCTTTTACAAAATTTATTAATACTTGAACACTTGTGAGGTGACAATAGTGTTCCAATTAGTCTCACACCTGATTCTTTTTATCATTGTCTTTTGGTTTTGGTTGTTACGAGATAAGACAAATGAAAATTTTATATTGTGCCACTTCCATAAAGTGATTGAATAGGATATAATTTGGATATAGGCCAATCATGCGCATTTATAGGCAACCACTAGTGGATGCATCCCAAATAATTATCCTTAAAATATCTCGAGGTGGATGTTTCTTTTTCACTTTCTCTCAACATTCTAGTTTGAATTCAAATTTAAACAAGAGAAGATTGTGATAAGCTGAAGAATTCAAATGTGATAATGATAAGCTCCATCATATATGAACTCCTCATAATCCTCTTAATTCAACCCTTTCCCTCAATAAAGGTATGCATTAGAGTAAATTCTCAAAGAGAAAATCAAGAAGAATACCAAGAGAAACTTGATTATCTATTAGGCTTAAGGGTGTCAAGGAGCCGGGTTAAGGTCGGGTCAAGCTCTATCCAAGCTTGGCTCACATTATCCAACATCGGCCTAAGGCCGGCACAAGCCCGTGATGGGCCAAAATAGTCCGGCCAAGTTTAGCTTGAAATGTTTTGTTGGGCCCAAAGTCGAGCCCGAATGAGAGAGAGAGAGAGAGAGAGAGAGAGAGAGAGAGAGAGAGTTGGAGTGGGTTGGAACAAGGGAGAGAGTGGGGGCCTTCAATGGAGATGAGAGATGAGGTTTTTTGTAAATTTAAAAAATTGTCCTCCTATATCTTAATGGGTTGGGCAAGGCTAGCGAGCTGTGGTACATAGTTCAAGCCAAGCCTAATTGAAAAATGGGCCTATATTTTAGGCCTGAGCCTAGCCCTCAAGTATAATACTCCAACCCAACCCATTGACAACCCTGATTAGGCTGCCTCTAGATGATTATGCCATTGATCGTGTATGGTGGCCAGCATAACCTATAATGTCCGAGATTTTTGCCAATTTGAAATTCAACAATTCTTTTAAAAAAAATCGTTAAAATTATTTTAATCCATCACCTAGTGATCCTTAATACGTGATCCTAACAAAAACGCAAGTGTTACCATTAAAAGAACCATACAAATTCAACTAGACACCCTTAGAAACTTATCAAATACACCCGACTACCTAAATCCTAAATCTAGCCTTGCAATCTGATTATCTAAGACCAAGATCTAAACAACCTACCGTTGATTAATCATAATCATCATAGTTTAATGAAGATCTACCTAAAACTAAGATAACTATGGATCATATTTTGATTATCCCATGTACATAAACAAAATTAACTGCATTACCCTTTTAGCCTAAAAATCAATGATTTTGGGTGATTAGTACCGAATCACCATTTTTACTAATTACAAAAAACCTATACTATGAACTTAGTTAATCCAAACCCTTATTATTACGCATAAGAAATCTCGTTGCCCAATTTTTTTCAAAAATGGTTAGATTAATCAAACAAGCTCTAGACTGCTCGTTAGTAGACCACTAAACTCGAAATTATAGAAAGACATTTGTCTTAGCAAGTTTGACATCCATCATAGGATGAACAACCAAGACTATATGCCAAATCGCTCAACTTGGACCTGTAAGGGGAGCGCATGAGATGTGTGAATACTCTTAAAACTGTCATGAACTTAAGTTAATTGTCCCCATATGAACTTTGCTAAAGTTGTGACTTTCAGACTGTTAGATCATGATCTGATTAAGGACATTATTCTAAATTAATGTCCTACAACTATCCCTATAGCATCTACCCTGATCGATAATCGGTAACCGTCAAATTGACTTTTGATAATATTCACCGATCGTCACATCTGATTTACGGACAATCGAAACCTTACATAGATCACCCCTAGAGACAACTATCACATGGCATAGATCAACCCGTATACACCATAGTGGACCTTAAGGGCTAAAAATAACCTCTCATAGGGTTATAATACCAATTTCTTTTAACTTAGGGCCACTTAAACCCCATTTGGGCCTATAAATACCCTTCTCTTAAGAGCCTCTTCACTCCAAACGAATTTTTCCATGGTTTTGGAGAGGGAAAGAGAGAGAGAGAGAGAGAGAGAGAGAGAGAGAGAGAGAGGTTGAGAGCTTGGGTTGGGGGATTCCTAGTTCTCGGGTGGTGCGATTGCTACAACACAAACTCTAGCTACTTGTTGGGGCCTAGAAAAAGGTGATGCACCAAGGCATGAGCAGCGTGCAGGATTGAAAAGGACAACCCATGGGTGATGCCCAAAGGTCATGGGCAACGCGTCGAGCAAACCATGGGTGATGTGTCGAGCGGTGCACAAGTGACATGGGGAACACCGCACACATCAATTCAAAAAGAGCTCAAACAGGAGGAAGGCCTGGTGATTTAGAGGTTGACGCACCAAATCACACTGACATGCCCAATGGCCTCAAGTTTGGCAAGGCAGAAGGAAAGAGTCAAGATAGCGGAGCATGGGGGTGATGCGCAAGACGCTGAGGTGATGCGTGGAGAGGGCGAAACACTGTTGCGTTAACCAAATTTTGCATCTCATAGGATGACGCACAACGAGGGCTGATGTGTGGGCCCGACATGTGGTGCGTCACGTGGCGAACACTCATTCGCCCTATATTGTCACCATCCTCACCTATAGATAATGTACCTTACAATGGAGAGATTTTTGAGAGGGATGAAGCCTAAATCCCCTCTTTAGGAACGGTTTAAAACCGTTCCTAATATAAATACGGCGTCATCAGAAAACCGAAAATATTGGAACGGTTCTCTACCATTCCTGAAATAGGGCGTCGCAAAAAATTAGGGACAGTTGAAAACCGTCGGAACTTTTCAATTTCCTACCCACTTCTGAATCCTTAATCTTTAGGAACGGTATTTTTTTCTTATTTAGAACATTTTTAAACCGAAAAACCATACAACTACAAGCAAAAGCCAATAAAATTATAGCAGCACATTATACAATTTTAAGCACATAAGAAGAGCCTTGGAATAAAAACACAACAAATCACATAAGGTAGTGTTTGGAAGTAACCCAAAATTTTTGATTGATTCCATTCATGGGTGCCTATGTTTTGACCTAAGCATTTGGGGCGGTTAGAGAAAGGAAACTTAAAATGGGCATATCGTGTTCCATCCAAGTAGTAGTATTGAAATGAACAAAATCTTCTATGGGAGGAAATCAACCCCACCAAAAACCAGTGTCCTGAGATACTTCCAAACACTGCTTAACTTTCATTGATAAAACATTTCACCTGAAATGTCTTTCTCAACAGAATCATAGACGACGTTGACTCCTTCACCGGATATTATCTTATCAACCCTGCTGACGAAATCCTCTTTGTTGTAGATTATGACATGGTGGTATACATCCTCAGCCGCTTGTGATGCTTTGGCTTCAGTTGACACTGTTCCAATGACAGTGGCACCAAGAGCATGTGCCCACTGGCAGAGTAGAGAGCCAACGCCTCCAACTGCTGCATGGACAAGGACAGTGTGCTTGGGTTCAACCTGCATTCATTACAAGTTAGCTCTTCAGCTTAAAGCTTCTATATACATCCACATTCTAAGTATGCATGTATGCATTTATGTATGCAGTTTCATAGGCATGCATGCGAACATTTTTTATTTTTTGTTTTGAAGTTTTGTTAAAGGAGCCAGGCATGCATTCGAACAATTATAGCTGCAAGAACAAGAACTGCCGGTTTCAACTTGCATCTGCACTGAAGTCAGGTGTATGTAAATTGAAGCGCGCAAATGATTGAACGAGCCTGCATATGTACCAGGGCTGAAAGTCGGGCGGGTTGGGTCGGGTTGGTGCTCAACCCTAACCCAATCCAAGGTTCCTATACCTCAACCCTAACCCAACCCAACCCAATCTCAGGTTGGGAATTCTCGACCCAAGCCCAACCCAAGCGGGCTCGGTCGAGTTGATTGGGTTGGTCGGGTATATACATGCTAATATTTTCGTTATTACATTAGTTTATTATATTTCAATATAGGAGTTATTTTTCGTATATATAATTTTATTAATTATATATGTGATTACTCATTATAAAGAACTTTATTTTTTCTTTAAAAAATAAGCTAAAATATAAGACAACTCCTTTAAAAGTCATGTAGCATAGTATGAAGTCTATTTGGGAGAGAGAAATCTGGCATATCTTGTTAGCTTGAGTCCTTGGAAATGACGTGGACAAATGAGACTCGACATCACTAGTGTGCCTTCAACACAAACGATCCACACTCAATTATAATAACTTATATATTGATCGGGTTCGGGTTGGGTCGGGCAACCCGAGCCCAACCCAAGTTTTATCGGGTTGGTGTTTGTATGGCCCAAGCTTAAGATCGGACCCGAAATATCCTGCCCGAGCCCAACCCGATTTCGGGTCGGTCACGGGTCAGTCGGGTTGAACCCACCCAACTTTCAGCCCTAATATGTACAAGTAGCAGTGCATTCTATGAGGCCATTTTAGTCCATCTATGTTGAGGCCTTCCATTTACAGCCCAACAATCAGATAGTCAAGATCAACCCATCAGTGAAATTTTTGGGTCTTGCCTATCCATGGTTGGGGCTGGCAGATGGATGGTCCAGATCACTATTACACATGGACAGAAGTACAGTGGAATGATGTTAAAAGGACTTGGTACTGGTGGGTGTTAATGGCTGTTGGGGAATTTTTCACCAGCACCTTCCAAGTACAAGCGAGATGACTGAGACAGGGCGGATAGACTTCCTGACCATGCAACTACAGAGTGGATGGACTGCCTACTCTAACGTAACAAAAAACTCAGAAGCAACCTTGAAACATTGGCGAACAAGGAATTGTGCTGTCATACCCTTATGCATGATGGATGCTGCAGTAATTGGATCGATAGAAGATGGAACGGGCACCGCAACACTCGCAGGAAGGATCTGTTCTCGAGTGTAAGATCCCATTGGGTTTCCCACATAAGCAATGACATCCCCCACTTTCATGCCAGTCAGTCCAGGTCCCACAGCTGTCACCGCTCCAACTGCCTCATGGCCTGCAAAAGAAAGACTCGTGTATATTCTCACTCTTATGCTTTCACACATGAATTGAGGTATAAGGTACTTTTATTTCTTTCTTTCTACTCCTTATTTTCTTTTTCTTTTTCATTTTTCATTTTTCATTTTTTTTTTTTTTTTGGATATTTATTAAGAGGGATTCAGAAGGGTACCAAAAAGTCCCAATACAAAGGTCAGGATGACCAGGACCTAGAAGTGCAAGACTGACAGCTACATCATTAGACTCCTTACTAACAAGATCAAAGATAGCCTTTCCATTATGCTGCAGCTCACCCTGCTGCAAATGCATTCACGGATGGTGATGCCTGACCTAGTGACCTGGTTCAATACACGAGAGAGAGAAGGCATCCTTTCATAAAGGCTACCAAAAAGCCACCAAAGAAAGTTGAAACAAGCTGTATGAACTTCCCCACCTGAGAAGAATGCCAATCATGAAATAGATGTTAGAGGTTCCTTGCCATTACAGGTATGGAACTAAGTTTGTTAGAGGTTCTTGGATCCTCCAATTACCTTTTTCTTAAATCTGTAGTGAAATAATAACTAAGGCCTTCATCAGATGCATTATTGAATCTTGAATTACAATAACCAGTTCTAAATGACAAAGGTGTAAGATGGTATCCGTAATAAGTAGCCCTCTAGTTGAAGTCATGGCTGAATGCACCACAAATTCTCTCTTTGGTTATCATTGCCACAATTGCATTACAACTTACTTCAATGGTTACACTTCCACATGTTTGGAGGAGGCAGGGTATATAACTGAAGGTGGTGGCTTGTATGGGATAGGTTGACTGCATATAGACAACCTGAAAAATAACAAGAGCTTGGATTAGCCAGAAATATTTTTTTTCGTAGAAACTGACAACAAACACAAACACAGGATGTCAGTCGATAAACATGGAAATTCACAGTTCACTTTCCCTAAAATTGATATTCATCACCCTAGTTAGAGCCTGTTCCATGAATCACATGTTTATATCCAGTCTTTGATCCATCAACATAAGAGCTGACGCAATGTCTAACGAGTCTAGACTCATCTGAAAAGCCTAGGCCACAAAGAATGCCCACGAAATAACAAAGATACGGAAATTCATAGTTCACTTTCACTAAATACCACCAGCTACCTCATGGATGCAATCAGAAGGCATGCAATGGTTAAGAGCATGAGCACGCAATTGAGTGTAGGCCATAGCAAAAGAAGACAGATGTGGGATATGTGTGTGTGTGTGTGTGTGTGTGTGTGTATATATATATAAACCTGTATTTGAGTAGAAAATGAATTGGGGAGAAGTATTTTGAGCTGATTTTAGATCAACTCCAATTGCAAGTTAAGCAAGTAAACATATCTAGATTTTGAAGACTGTCTTACAGGAAAGATGCTAGGGATGAGCAAGCAAACATATCTAGATTTTGAAATCGCCCCATCATAAGAAATGATGATTCACCTATGAAGACCGTCTTACCTCCATCAGTTTTTCCAGCTCATTTTAGGACATGGTCTGAAAAATGAAGCAGATTCAAATCTCAAGTGGACCACACAGTAGGGACTCAATGCCCACCATTAAAAACTTCTAAGGGTGGGCATTCAATGAAGCCTATAACATTATAGTGGGCCCTAGGAATTTTTTAATGGTGGGCATTCAATGAAGTCTATAAAATTAAGAAAGGTCTGGAAGAAAAAGGTATTTGAATTTACAGATGCACAGGACATGCTTCGAAAAAACTTGCAACAGCCTAACCTTCATAATATGTAGTTTAATGAATTTTTTTTCCAAAGTGATTGAAATCTTCATGTCTGTTAGTAGCTGGGCACACGAGCAAACATTAATGTCTTTGCATGCCCGCCTATGATAAAAAGTAGTTCAGGAATGGAATTGAATCAGAACCGCCCACCTTATTGCATTCCAATCTAAACCTCACATCATTTGCATAGAATAAAGGCAATAGATTTCAACCTAAGGAATCTAGCAAGGGCTGCGTAAGTTTGCTGTTTCTGTAGGGTATGTGCGTATTTTTCTGAGCCAAGGCTGCAATCACATCTCCCAAATAGGAAAGGAACTGATTGATATGCTGTGCTTCTTTTAGCCTATCTCCTGTTACTTTCTGATTTATCCACCCTCTCACTTCCTGCAAGGTCCACCAAATGCAAACAGCTCCGAAGGAAAGCTCCTAATGTATCTTTGCCTTGCACATGGACTGTCACGACACTACAGCCGATTGTAACAAAAAAAATAAAATTGGACAGATTTCTACATTTGTCGGTTGTTGGCACCAATTAGTGAAACAAAAAATTGGACAACAAGGTAGCCTGCATTTTCTAACCATTTAGTGTCACCATGCTGATAAAGTTCTTCACTAAACAGTCAATTTCACAACAATCATCATCAAGACAAGAACAAAACAAATTCATAGAGAAGTTACTTATTGAAATTACCAACCTTCATAGAGAAGAAGTATGGGAACAATCGTTGCAATAACAAATTCATAGAGAAGTTACTTCCGAAGCTCACAATTGCTGCATCAACAAATGCCAATTTCAATATATATAATACAAAGCCTACACCAAGAATATAAAAAATGAAAAATGTTTCTTACTTTTCAAGAATTTGGTTGCATTAGGAAATGCTTTCAACACCTGGAAAAGAGACCAAATGAAGAAAAAGAAAAATAGGTTTAAAAAAAAAATAAAAAAATTCAGCATATCGTGCAATATAATCTACAAAGTTTACAAAATTAAAAATGATAATGGATGACACTTCAAGAAAATAAACATATGTCAAAATATTTAAATAATTTTTTTAAAAAAATAAATAAATAAAAACCATAAACATAAACACCTTAAGCATTTATGATGCAAAATCCTGCACCAATTGAACTTCATTTATGATTACTGAAAATCAATGCATGCACAAGTGAATCCAGTGAGAAGTTGTGATATGCATACCAAGGGTATCATATAATGGAACACAATAAATCCCATAAGCATTGTAGGCCTGCAGAAGTTATGCAACATCAATAAGAAACACAAAAATCTAAAAAAGAGGCTCACATATAGAGTTTAGAGGTGTATTGAGCATACACATGTATAAGCTAGCCCATCTAAATGCCACCACATCTGCCAGCCAGGCACAAAGGTGTGAAATCCTATATATGTAAACATAGGTTCATTCCCGGTTGATCTCATTTTAGCAAAGATAATGACAAGAGCTCCAAAACTCATATATAAAAACAAAAGAAGAGGAAAGTAGTTCCTACCAAGTGAATTTAGAGGTTTTTCCCTTTATCAATTGATATTCCTTAATACGTAAATACATACATATATACATGCACAGATAGACATGTACACACACTCTCTTTCCCCCACCCCATGCATGTGTGGGCACACACACACAAGAAACGTCGACGAGTGAGGTTCAGCTCACAGGGGGGAATGCTTGTTTGTCTCAAAATACACATTTGTTGGTGGACTCAACAAAAGCACAAAGACTTTCGCAAGAGAAAGAAACACCCAAGGGAAATGCTAGATGGTTCTTTGCGAAAACTTGGAATATGCGGTAATATAGACACAAGAAGTTGGAAACTATCTTGACTATGCGACAGGGTACAACTGACCTTAGAAATTAGAATACGAAACTTGCATCCAGAAACCTTAAATAAAAAATAAAAATAAAAATAAAAACATCTATCAACTGAAATAAATTCTGCAAGCCATGTATTGAAGTTCCTGGGGATGAACATTCACTTGCATGCAGCCTGTTAAGTTAAAAATTAAAACAGAGCCATGCTTTTGTTATTTTTTGTACATATCGAGCTCACAATCAGATTAGGGAATGAAGAGGACACTGTTTTGAAATGTGTTCTAAGATATCTAGTAATTGGAAATGGGGCCTGATACAAGCTAGCTCTCCTGCTCTTGGATTTGCATAATTGACAATATCTAGAATGAATTTGAAATTTATGCATCACTGAAAATATCTAAAATTAATTTGAAAAACTGAACAAGCATATAGGTCAGCATGAGGTCCATAGTACTACAAAAGCCTGAAAATCCAAGAAACTTACCTGCAGAACTCAAAAAAGAGATCTTTGTCATGGATATAGGCAAGCACTCCCACAATCGCCACAAGAGCACATCCCACCCTCAAATCGATGGAATCGATTGTTATCTCTCAAGATAATAGTCCTCGCTGTGCACTTGGACACAAATTTGATTGCCTTGTGGCAGTCCCCCCATATCCGTAAGTTCTTCATCACCCGTATGAGCCGATCAGGCAGGAAGCTAAACAGCCCAAACACGATAGCTAATTTCTCACTGTGATACCGGATGGCCCACTTCTTTTCTTCGCTGTCCAAATCATGCAAAACAAAACTTGTGTCAGCAATGTAGCCCGCCCGCTCCATCTCCTCCTCCAACTCTGCTAAACTCTGCTAATTTTCTATAAATCTCCAGTCATTGGGTGTGACCAGTCCCCAGAGGCAAACGTGTGGACCCTATTGCCCTCCTCAACCCAACTCAAACCAGTCTCCTGCTTCACGCCCCGGTCCCTCATCATCTTCCTTGCCCTTGCAGCATCGGCCCATCTTCCTACAGCTGCATAGGCATTCGATAACAACACATGCACGGGAGCTCATGGAGCCTGATTCAAAAAGTTTGTCGGCCACAAATGCTGCTGTCTCTGTATCCCCATGGATATGAGATCCAGTCAACAATGCGCCCCAAATAGATTCCGTTGGCTCAATTGGCATCTTTTCAATAAATGCGACTGTGTCGGGCAATTTGCCAGCACAGCCAAGCAAATCCACCATACACGCATAGTGCTGGGCCCCTGGTTCAATCCCATGCTCACTCATCAGCCTGAAGTAGATTTCGACCTTCTCAACAAGCCCCAGCATGGCTACAGGTGGAGAGAAAAAGTAATGAAATTTGGCCGAATTCCGACCATCTCCATCTGCCCAAAAATTTCGAAGGCTTTCTGTGTGTGCCCATGTTGGGCACATGCAATCAGAATCGAATTCCATGCACCAAGATTTCTGTCAGGCATTTGATCAAACATACGATATGCTTCCTCAACAATGCCGCACTTTGAATACAAAGAAATCAAAGAACTACCCACGAAGCTTGATGAATTGAAGCTCGTCTTCAAGCAAAGACCCGAATCACACTCAAGTAAAATCGTTAGCAGCCAAATCAGCAGCCAAAGCCCCTTTAAACAGCCTCAGAACCTCCTCATCTTCGCCAAACTGAGCATATCCATATATCATTCCACTCCAAGAAACCATATTCCTATCGGGCATTTCATCGAACATCTACCGAGCATCCCGAATTTCCCCACATTTTGCATACATATCAACGAACGAACTGCCGACAAAGACATCCAAATTGAACCCTGTCTTCAATGCTAGGGAATGTATCGATCAGCCGCACAAAGTGTTCGACAGGATTGCGCAAGATGTTGTCACGCTAGAGAAGATGTGGTCATCTGGCCTGATCCCAGCCTCGAGCATTCAACAGAAGAATTTGAGGGAGAGATCGGGGAATTCGTTCTGGGAGAAGGAGGAGATGACGGATCTCCAGGAGGTGGGTTTCTTGTAAGGAATTTCGTCGAACACCTGGCGGGAATCGAGAGGGCGTTGGCATTTTGAATAGAAATTGATGTGGTGGTTGGAGAGGAGGGAAAATGACTGAGAAGGACACAGCTCTATGCTGATGCCCGACGTTGATTTATCTGATTGCATTCCACGAGCTCCTTCTACATGCGTGAGACGTCAAGCATCTTCAAATCCAAAAGTTGAGATCCTCTCTCCCTCTACATACAGATGGAGAGAGAGAGAGAGAGAGAGAGAGAGAGAGAGAGAGAGAGAAAGAGACCCCAGCTTACAGTGGCAATCCATCTGCGACATCGGATTTCGGTGCAAGCAGCCATGGATGGCCCTTAGACTCCCACCAAAACTCAGATCTGCCATGGCTTACAGTGGCAATCCGCATCTTCCCCTGCTTGTGCGACCACCATTAATGGTGATCCCATCCTCGAAATCAGATTATTTTATAAAAAAAAACTCTGCGATGGTGGTGACGGGACTGCGGTGGCTAGGGTTATCCAACCCTATGATGAAGCAGACGTGGCTGCCTAGCATCTAATGAAGTAGCGGGAGAGAGGGAGAGGAGAGTGACGGAGCGGGAGGGAGTGAGGGAGTGAGTGAATGAAGGAGCGGGAGAGAGAGAGAGAGGAAGAGAGATCGAGAGGGGGAGTGAGGGAGCGGGACAGAGAGAGGGAGTGAAGGAGTAAGGGAGCGGGAGAGAGGGATAGAGATTGGGTGTGGTTGCGGCTGAAAATAGGAATCGTTGGTGGTGCAAATTTGGAGCGGTTTTAAGCCGTTTCAGAACCAATCACATTGCCGTTCCTGAATAGTGTTTTTATACTAGTCAGAGAGGAAGCCTTCAGACCAGCATACAAGAGAAATGGCCTAAGGATATCGTCAGAATTCCTCAACTCTGTTGCCGGAACTCCTTAACTCTGTCTTCGGAATCCTTCAATCCGCTCAGCGATGGGCTAGGAGCGAATTCCCACTCGGCGGGATTGCGAGTGTAAGTTCGGCACGTCAGCCAAGCCCCGATGACACAAACGGCGGCGTTAAAGATGCGTGGCACTCAAATCTCTACGGAGCCCCTCAGGCGTAACAAGGAGACTTCTGCCCACCTGCAACGGCAAGTCTCCCACGTGCATTGACCTGCTGCCCTCCATGACGATCGTAGCTTTCCTGCGTCCACCTCTGGCTATTGTGAGGGAGCTAAGTTAGCTTCCGCAGTGGCTACATCCCTTCCCTGGTCATTCTCATCCCCCGTGCGGGAGTCACCAGGTGTTTCATGTCAGCGTCTACGCCCACCGTGGCAACCAAGCAATCAAGCGTGTCAGTGATGGCCCTACCGCGAAGTCTCTCGGGCTACCGCACGGATACTTCCGTTCACTCCCAGAAGCTCGTCAGAATTCCCTCCCGCTTCAGCAGCATTGAAGGACCACGGCTTGGAATGAAAAAATAAAAAATAAAAAAATTAAGAATCTCTTAAATATAATGTCTTCCTTTGTATTGTATTATAATGTGCCTATTTAGGTTTATTTATGAATGCCTATGAGATCTCTCTCCCTAATAAATAAAATACCTACAAAACTTATTCGCTAACACTACTACCCAACCCTTGCCAAATCCACCACCATTTGCAATTGTTGGTAAGATTTACATCCAACTTTTTTATTTCATGACTTTAATTATAAATTTCTTGTTATTAATAGTAACCTCGTGAATTGGTTTAGGATTTAATGATTTATTCCAAAAACTCTAACCCTAGGCACAATTAGATCGTGTGAAATCCTTTGTAAGGGGTGGACCATTCCTTTTAGGTTTTTTTTTATAAATCATTGATAGTGTTAAATAATAATTTTTTATTGTTATTAGAATTATATATGTTATTTGTACTTGAATTGTTTTATTATTGAATTCTTAATGTTACTTTACGTCGGTAGCTAACATGTTTGACGAAATACTTGATCAACATGAAATTCCAACTATTAAAACTATTTTATACTAATTAATAAGTGATGTTAATATACGTTGGATTATATTGATATGCACTGGATTATACTGATTTATATATGTTTTCTATTAATATACCCCGGTGTGGTATTAATTTTTGTTATTGATATATATTGGTTGCATTGAAATACATTAGATTGCATTGATTTGTACATGTGTTCTATTAATATATCCTAATGTGGTAATAATTGCCTTTGAAATTTTGATTATGTATTTGAAAATTTGAATTGTTGTTGTGGTGAATCAAGCGCTACAAAATGTTTAAGTAGGTGGATGGCCTACTTTGAGTTAGTTATCCTAAGCTTATATGGTCGACTAAAGTTGGACACGGACAACCTATGCAGTTTCATCTAGATTCTTCGTAATTGATTGGATCAATCTAATATAGGACTGATCGATGGTATATTATTGTCAGACTCTATAAAATTTAGAATACATTTGTTACCATTGAATTAAGTCCATTCATAATTGTTAGCGTATTACGATCACACAAAGACTCATTAGCCAGGCATGGTGGTGTGTGATACCGTATCTGAGTTGTCAGCATATGTTGGGGTGACCGTAATGACCTTTAGGCACTAATGGAGGTGATGGGTCTATCATCTTAGAGGAAAAATTTTGGTGGCAAGTCTCTTACACATGTTTGATGCTTAGGTCTAGACTACAATCTCATACACAAATTTGAGTGATAAGCTTTCTTCACATTTGATACTTTGCTAATGAGTCATTATCTTTTTAAAATTATTATTGGATGAAGATGAAGAACTCTTATTAATGGAACGATTATATACTTTGAACATTAGGATGACGAACTCTAAATTGGATCAAAGAACACTAGCGAGGAGTCACTACATGCCGCAACGAGCCATGTGATTCAATTAGCGATAATATTATCAATGCAGGTACCACCAAGGTATCAGATGGGTAGGTGTAGATCGGCACATTTCATCACCGGTATATTATTTTTGGGAGTGTTGGAATGAGATTTTACACTCTATACTTTACTCTTTTTAAAAAAATAAAATAAAATCTATATGTTAGAGTCCCCAGCTGAATTGACTCTGTTAATTAGATAGATGTATATATTTTTTAAATTATTGACTTGGCTATAATTATTTTTAAACTTTTATACCTTATTTAATTTAGTTTTCATGATTGTTTATATGTCAATATAACTACATAGATCAATAACACTTCCACGAAGCAAAAGTTCACACTCGTAATATAAAAATTCGAGTATATGCTCATCCCTTGAAATTCAGAGTGTGACATAACCATAGGATTAAACCGGTGATTATCTCATTTATATTCCTATAGTAGTTAGGCATATTGCTGGACAAGATTCATCACATCTACATGTTTGCATAAAGTTCGCTAACATCAAGAAACTACCGTCATATCTTATGGGCTTTCCCATCTGATCCAATTAACAGACGGATCCTCACAATATCTAGCTTAAGAGATCTCACATGGGTTACAGGTTTTTTAGAAATTTAACAATTTTTAATATATATACGCACACACACACAAACACATTTCAAGACCATGTTCTGAGGTAGGGATCAAGCCCAGCATATAACCCTATTTCTCACCTGAATTGGCATCGACGGCTTTGAGAACTGACTAAGAGGTGGGACCCATCTTGCAGTCGCTACAGGCCTTAGATGTCATTGGCTACACGATCCTAGCCATTCATTTGGTGCCCTGTAAATGATACTTAAGGGTGCATTTGGTTGTACCTAATATCATGAAATTTGGTGTAACAATAGCGGACAGGACATGCGCAAAAAATGAAATTCAGGTGACAGAACGAACCATTTGATGGAATTCATTTGTTGCAGCTCTCATATGCATAGCAGTCATATGGTGTTTAGCTGATTCCACAGGTGCCAATAAAGGATGCGTGAGTGATCTCAACCGTCCATTTCTTCTGTACACTGTGGCCCACGCCCTGAGCCCTGAAATGGATCATTTTGTGTGGGCTAGAAAATCTAAACAGTGTAGCCTACCTGATGGAAAGCTCAAATCTCCCATAATTTTTCCATATTAACACGTGTGATCATGTGGATGGCGAGGGCTCGTTCACACGTGTATAATTAGTAGACCTCATGCCATGGAAGCGGATTGGGTGGTGATCCAGCACCACCCAAGTAGGTGGTGTTAGAGTGTGTGGGGCCCACTGTAATGTATTTGTTTTATCCACACCGTAAATCTGTTTTCCCAGCTCATTTTAGAACAGGAGCCCTAAAATGAACCATATCAAAAGTTCAAATGCACCACACCACAGGAAAGAGTGGTGAATGAATGACCACCATTAAAAACTTCCCAGGGGCTATAAAAGTTTTGTATCAAGTTGATATTTGTGTTTTCCCTTCATCCAGTCCTGTGTGACCTTATCAACAAGTTAGATGGCAAGTAAACATAACGGTGGGGCCATAGAAAGGTTTCAAGGGTGGGTATGATTATTCCCTCTGTTTCCTGTGGTGTGGTCCACTTGAGCCTCGGATCTGCTTCAATTTTATATTCATGCCTAAAATCAGCTGGAAAATCGGATGAACGGCGTGGATATCAGAAAAAATATCATGGTGGGCCCCACAGCGCCCAACACCACCAAGCTGGGACGGTTTCAACTGGGCACGTGTGTGGCATCCAGCGGCTCGTCTGGTGGGATCCTGCCGTTCGATTCAGCGAAATAATCTGATGTTGGAAACTTGTAACGAACGGTACGCTCGTTCGGATTTTTTGTATTTATAGAATCGTGATTCAGTGAGGGACCGCTCATTTCCAGTGGTAGACACGTGTCAGAGATCTAGACAGTGCAGGTTTAACTCTATTAGTTTATATATTAAATTAAAGTAACATTTTTAACCAGCTGGAGTACCTCAGTTGGTTAGAGCGTGTGGCTGGTCGAAGGTTCAACCCCTTCCTCTAGCGTTTCCAAAAAAATTTTTTTACATTTTGCACCCTCGCTCTTATTTTTTTTTACAATTTTCACCCTCGCCCCATCCGCTATGGATGGCCGAGATCACGACTCCCTTTCCACTCGGTACATGGCCCATTGTTATGCATTTATTGGTGATTTGCAAATGAATGCCCAGGATCTCCCGGTCGAAAAACCATGCCTTTACATATGGGTACATTTGACTTTTCATCCAGTGATTTGCAAATGAATGAGAGGAAATGATGCCTAAATATGTACATTTGGACACTTGGATCCATTCCTCATCTTTCAACAGTCCTCTAGTATGAGACGGCGTGGTTGATTAAAATGCTTCAAAGTTAAACTGAGACATAAACAACATAAAACTTTCAGGGCCATTGACATGCATGTGAGTTGTGACAGTTAAAATGGTCTTGATATACTTAAAAAGGATAAGAAGGTATTGCTCCTTATGTCGCATGCAAATGGTTCAAATTACATATTTCAAAATTTAGGTTCCTGTTTAGGTGTAGAATAAACTAAATTTATTAGATACTATACAGTATTACACTTGACATGCAAGCACTCAGAAGTAGCTTATAGTATGGTGCCCCAATATTAGTGCAAGGTCCATCACATTATAGTTAGATTTGTTTATGAATCTTGTGACTAATGAATGATTAAAAATTTTTATTTATTAGATTTCCTCTCACTCCATTCTAACCTTTTTAATGCATATTAAGTAGTTATTTATATTTTTGTAAATGTTATTAATAGTTAGTTTGATGATGATTGATACTTGCGATTGAGAATGACCATGAACAACTTATTTTATATATATATATATATATATATATATATATATATATATATATATATATATATATATATGTTTGTGTGTGTGTGTGTGTTATCTTTGGAGAATGTATTTTCTAGGGGGACATAATATTCTTGCAGCCTATGGTATGGTGCCCCAATATTGCTTGTCTGTTACTAGTATATAGTAGATATTATTAGGTTAATTTATCAAAACAAAATCTATTTATTCAGTTTAAACACATTTTGTTACCATTTAACTAGATGTTGAATGTGAATTATGATTGATTATGGAATTATTTAAGTATAGGACATTCAGTTGCCAATTATAGAATTGATTTCTTTAGAACAAGAACAACAACTCGTTTGGCAGTAGAGGTAACACCTCTAGCCGTGCACTTTGAGCAGTAGCTCCTTTGGAGTCTGCTTTCACGTCGGCCCAAGGGTCCTAGCATGGAACTACCATATCTGCTCGTTGATTCTAAAAGAGACACAATGTTTTCTGTTTTTGTTAGTTAGTCTTAATTTATGCTTATACCAATTGCCTATTAGATATATTTTGATTTTTTTATTTTTTTTTGTTGTGGTATAGGATAATCAATTGTCCATTTGAGAATTTTTATGTTGTCAGACATAGATTGAGTGTGTTCATAAATACATAAAAATTCTCAAATTGTCTCTTTTTGGACAGTTCAATGTTGGATAGACAGTAATGTTTTCATTTATTCTAATTTAAATGCACATACTTTTTTCGATTCGTCTCTTCTAATTCTCTCTGAATATATTTCTTACATTTACTTCCTCATCAAATATCCACACTTTGTGTGGATAGTTGACGTGTGAATCAAATTTAAGATTAATATATTCTGGAGAGATAAGACGAGATGCTATTAAAATTGGCTTGGCATCTAAATTGAATAATGAGAGCATTATTATCTAATCAACATTGAATGGGTAACTGATTTAATTATTTTTTATATTTTTATTGTAATATAGGATAATCAGTTATCCATTTGAGGATTTCTATGTTGTCAGACATAGATTGAGTATGTTCATGAATGCATAGAAATTCTCAAATTGTTCCTTTTTGGACAGTTCAATGTTGGATAAATATTAATATTTTCATTTATTCTAATTTAAATGCACATGCTTGTTTCGGTTCATCTGTTCTAATTCTCTCTAGATATATTTCTTGCATTTACTTCCTCATCAAAAATTCAAACTTTGTGTGGATAGTTGACGTGTAAATCAAATTCAAGATTAATATATTTTGTAGAGATAAGGGGAGATGCTGTCGAAATGTTGGTATAGTATTTAAATTCAATAATGAAAGCATTACTATCTATCCAACATTGAATGGATAACTGATTTATCCGCTTAGGAAATTCTTTACTAAGGTCTAAGGCTAAATGAAATTGTTTCATATCTTTAGATATGGCTAGTGAGGATGAAGTCCGACCTAACCCTAGTGCCAGTGCTAGTGCGTCAACCACCTCACCACTTGTTGTTAAGGAAGAGGGGTCTTCAGCTACAAACAAAGGAAAGAAGCGGTCAACTGTCTGGTATGATTTTGAAGAAGTAGTTAACAATGTCCCCAAGATCGGATGTATGCACTGCAAAAGTTTATACACCAAAAGTGTCGGGGGGTTGACGTCTCATTTAAACAGACACAAACAAAGTTGTGCAAGGAGACCTAAACTTCCATGTTCAAGCCAACAATTGCTATCGTTTACAAAGTCTGAAGGATCTTCTGAAGGCACACTTACCACTCATAAGTTTAAAAAAAGGGAAGCTGAAGGAGTGGTTTGCAAAGCTTATTATCATTGATGAGCAGTGATTTAAGATGGTAGAGAGTAAAATATTTATGACACACAGTAAATACCTTAATCATCAGTTTGAGAAAGTCTCCCGGGTTACTATGAAGAGGGAGTGCATGAAGATGTATACCAGTGAGAAAATAAAACTGAAAGTAGTTTTAGATTCGGTTTCAAGGGTAAGTTTGACGTCTAATATATAGACGACGCAAAATCAAAGAAAGGGTTACATTTCATTGACTACACACTATGTTGATGAAAATTGAAAACTCTGCAAGAGAATATTGAACTTTCGTCACCTTCCACCCCTCCCCCTCTCCCCCCCCCCCCCCTCCGTTTCGGTTTGGTTATTTCAGATTGCATTTACAACTGTGTACGAGATTGGGGCATTGAAAAAAAAGTTAGTTCATTAACTTTAGATAATGCTTTGACAAATGATAGTGTCATACAATTCTTACGTAACCAGTTCGAGGCAACCGACATTTATTTTTTGAGGAAAAAATATTTCATGTTCAGTGTTGTGCACACATTCTCAACTTAATTGTATAAGAATGATTGAAATCAATTGACCAAACTATAGAGAATATGAGAGAAAGTGTGAAGTACATAAGAGGTTCGCCATCAAGATTGAGTATATAGAATGACATCGTCTAACTTTTGAATTTGACGTCTCCAAAAACATTGAAGCTAGATGTATACACACGTTTGAATTTCATTTTTGAGATGTTGGATTCAGCCCTGGAATTGGAATATTTCTTTCCAAAATATGCAGTTCGTGATAGAACATATGTTTGGTTGCCTACTAATGATAATTGGAGCAAAGCGAAAGAATTTCATAAAATTTTAAAGATTTTTTATGACTGTACGAAAATATTTTCTATCAATAAGTTTTCTACAGTAAATATGTTTCTTCCATCTGTGTGAAAGATCAAGGATGCCCTGAAGAAAGCTACTGATGATGGTCCATTTTTTCTCCAAATCATAACAGGTAGTATGCAAATGAAGTTCGTTAAGCACCAGGATAATTGTCATCTGATAATGTCCTTAGTTGTTGTTCTTGATCCTCGGCGCAAGATGAGTTATGTTAAGTACATCTTTATGAGGATTTATCCTACTGAAAAGGCAATATCTGAAACCTTGAAGGTTCGTGACGCAATCGAAGCATTGTACAACGCGTACATAACTATAGTGTCCACACCAAGTGCTTCCGAAGTTAGATCACAAGTTGCTTCAAGCTTCGACGATGTTAATTTCATGTCTTTCTTAGCAAAAAAATACAGACACAGACACGAAAGAATCAGAGTTAGACATGTATCTCAAAGAGTTGGTCGTACTACGGTAGGATTCAGAGTTCGATGTTTTGGAGTGGTAGAAATTGCGAGTTAGTGAAGGAAAATATCTTACACTATCGACGATGGCACGACATATTTTATCAGTTCCTATTTCAACAGTGGCATCGAAATCTGCGTTTAGCACGGGGAGCAGGGTCGTGAGCAAGACTAGAAGTTCCCTTGCACCAGATACAGTGGAAGCATTAATTTGTACACAAGATTGGTTACGTCCGAGTTTAGGAGGTGATCTTGATGAGGAAGAGGAGGAGAATGTGAATGAAGCCGCAACACATGAAACAACAGCAATATGATGTATGTTTGGGATGGATGTTATGTTCTTGTTAGTTTAATTGAATTTACAAATGTTGTAATGGGTACTCTTTTGACTTTTATTTTTATTTACCTATTATGTTGATGAATGTTATGCAAGCTGCGCAATGCATTTCTACATCTGTTTGTTGACTTTTATTTTTATTTATTAGTTATGTTCACTTTTATTATTTTTTAATCCATAAATTGTTTTTATCTTATGTCGATATTTCATTATTGTTAAAAAGCTTAAAATACTTTTCCAACACAATTTGTAGATATGTCTTCAAGCGAACCATCGGTTAATGTTTGGGACTATGGTTCCTTAGTCCATTCTCCAAAGTTTGAAAAGTTCAAGATTTTGTGTAATTTGTGTGGAGCCAAGTTTGTTAACAAAACTAATTGGCTCAGATTACACTTATCCTGTCGAGGTGGAGATGCAAGACCGTGTCCTAAAGCTTCAAAAGAAATTCAAGTTCTTTTCCAAGCAGTTCTTGATTCAAACAAAAAAGCTTCCACTCCCCAATCCAAACTTTCTAAGGCAGAGAAGGAAGCTAAATTATTAGCATTGAAAGAAGAACAATTTCAACTGGCCTTAAAGCGCAGTATGTAAGAGGCTTTTACACATCAGCGATGTCCTCCAAGACCCCATGATGTCGAAGCAGGTTCAAGATGCACAGGTAAAAAGAAAAATAGTAAGAATTCAGCTAAGTTTCTCTCCAGTCTAGGTGCGTTTTACAGGATGTTGGGAACTACGTATAAATCTTCTCACAAAAATAGTTTGAAAAATATAATTCAAACTATACAAGAGGAGGGCGATAAAAAGCTACCTCCATGTTCTAAAGAGGGAGAGGTGAACGAGTACGTATATGAAGATTTAGATAGCAGCTCGAGCTCAGATGAATCTCCTCGACAGTAGTCAGTAGTGTATGACTGTATTTATTTTGTATAAAATGTTTTGTCAAATGTATGTAAATGTAATAAAATTATAATATATCCTCTCTCTTATGAACTTGTAAATTGTAATGGGACGCGTATTACCTGCCAAAACACTTCCCATAAACTTGCCGTAAGGTTCGAAACTGGCTCAAACTCGAAGGTTCGAAACTGACCTAAACTAGGCCCAAACTCGCCCGATTGCTACGGAGCCGGGTTCGGGCTGGAGATGTTGGCCCGATGACCAGGCCAAGCTGAGTTCAAGCCTGGCGTGGCTGTTGAACGGGCCTGGACGGGCTGAGGCCAGTTCGACTCGACCCGACTCATGTATACCCCTATTTACACCAAATCTGACATTATAAAAGGGCCTCATTTTGGCACTCCCTCTCCCATACGATTTTGCCCTAGAGAAAAGAAAGAGAGAAAGAGAGAAGAGAAAAGGAAGAAAGAATAAAGGAAAAAGAGAGGAAGGGAGGAAGAAGGGAGAGAGTGTTTGTGTGGGTGAGGGAAATCTTGATGCTTGTAAGGTTGGTATTTCCTCAACCAAACCAGTGGCTACTACAAAACCTCCACCAAACTCATCCATGCCAAGAAGCGGAGGTAAGAATGGTATATTTTTCCTTCAATAGAGCTACCTAGTGTATATTTCTAGGCATTAATATTGTCTTTCTTAATTTGGTTTAGGAATTGACGATTTTACCCAAATCCGCAAACCCTAAGGGCGTGTTTGATTTTTATCGTTTCACCTGGAAATGGTAAATACCTTGAAAATGGGTGATTATCACCATCTCGCCTGTTTGAATATTCATGGGGATTTCACTTCTTAGAAACCGGTTCAAAAGTAGTAGTGGCCATTTTAGGACCCCATCTTGATGTATATGATATATATGTTCCGCCCATTCATTTTATCACAACATTTTGAGATATGAGAAGAAAAATGAATTAGATCCAACACTCAACTAGCCCACACCAAAAGAAATAATGTTCACAGGAAGTTTTTAACGGTAAGTATTTAATTCACATTTTTCTATGGCGTGGTCCACTTGAGCATTAGATATGCCTCATTTTTTTTGCTTATATCATAAATTTATCTGACTTAATGGATGAATGTTGTGGATATATGATATGCATCATGGTGGGACCCACAAATGTTTTGCAGTATTTGCCATTTTTACCTTCAAAAAGTAGGCCATCAAATCAGTTAAGGGGAAGAGTGCGACAACTACAAAGGAAAATAATTATAACCATTTACCCGGGTATTTTTCAGTGAATTAGAAAATCAAACACGCCCTAAGATCTCAAAGAATGAAAATCTCCTCTTAAGGTGCAGACTATTATCCTTAGGTGGTTTAGCACCAACTATACTATGAGTCTAATGATTTTGATTGCTTGAATGATGTATTTAGAAATTTTAGAGAAACATATGAATCGTATGTCTTGCTTGAAATTACACGGAATGGTATGTTTTGTTTAGTTCTCATATGATGTTATTCTTGCCTCTCACATGATTTGCTACAATGGTTGATTACATGTTTATGTCTTGTGTGATTTTCTCATAAGGTATTACTTTATAACATGTATAATTTCTTAATTCTTGTGTTATTTAGTTATATGAAGTGTAGGAAGTGCTTAGCTTCCTCACTAACCCGCACAACGCACTTGCACTCTTAGTTCACATCATGATTAGCTTTGCTTGGTAGAGAAATTGAGATTCTATGTTGGAAGATATGAACGTATGCTTCTACTTGTATTGGATGATAACCCTGATTGTGACATGTTATGAAATTACCCTTAACTCTTGGGTTGGTCAGGAAAATGAGGAGAGTAAAGGTGGCCCCGTTGGTAAGGCTATCCTGAGACTAAACGCATGAATTTGAGCGGGTGCATGTGGGCGACAGTAGTTAACTACATGGGTCACTCGTACCCGATGTCGTTTATCGCGTGCTTGCCGGAACTCGTGCGGTCTAGCCTATTTACTGACCAACCTTGTTTGTTAACCCTGTTTGCTCACTTATGTATGAAACCTGAAACACCCTACAATCATTGTAGCCCATCGATAACCAAATTGAAGACGATCCATTGACTTGTGATTCGGACATGGTGGAATGGGACACTGTGTCCGAGCTATCAGCCTACGCTGGGGTGACGAACCTCCCCATAGTGACCGCGAGCAATGTCAGTTCTCAACACTCCCCATGTGCTTGAAGTTAGGGATGGGGAACCCGATGGGATCAAGGGTCGCGGTGCCTAGGCCTCGCGCGTTGAGGGGTCTTGGCATCGTAACTAGTTGAGGGCATCGATACGTGGGGTGTATCAATTTTTCCAACCTGCTGGATGAATGAAATTAACTAAGAACTTGGCTAACATTATCATCACATCGCACTAGCTAGGTTGGCGACTCAGCAGTCAAGGTCGCTCTGAGGGAGTGTTGGTCATTCGCGATCATTAGATAGAGTCGCTCGAGGGAGTTTTGTGGTGAGGGCATACATCATATCATCTATCATGCGTATGCATTAACAAGATTAGTTATGTATTTATGAATGTTTATTTTTCATTAAGTTTATAATATAATTGATGTCTTTTATAACTTAAGATTAATAGCACCCACTGAGTTGATCACTCACTCCCACTCTAGGGCGTTATTTTAAAACACCAACCAGACTCTCCCGTAGATGCAGGCGTGAGGAGCCTGACGGCGCAAGTCTTGACGAGGAGGATGAGCTATCCTAATCCCAGCTGATGGGTGGCTCTCCATCGGCTTGATAGGCAGGATTTGGATCGCTGAGCAGTGGGCTCTGCTCTATTTTTTTTGGACATATCATTCTTTTTATGGTTTTTGTTGAGCAACGCCTCGTGCGACCCATTTATATTTTTGGACCTGTATATATACTAGATCCCTTTTATTTCAGTAGACTTGTGTGGTTATGCTTCATGTTCCAGGAAATTTCAGGCTACACATTTAAACCTGATTAAACACATATTAATGAAAATCGGTTATAAGTGATACTCGAAAACTCGGGAGTCGAGTGTATGCACGACCCCTGATTTTCAGAGTGTTACATTCGCTCCTTATCTTTATCGTTTGTTTTCTACTCTCTGTCTTTCTTTTGATTAGTTGTTGGGTAGAATTCGTGCTGGAGAAGAGTAGGCCATTGGATGGAGAGATTTAATAGTCAAGATCGTGAGGACAAGCTTCGTGCCAATTGCAAAGTGGCATGGCCACAAGAGCGGAAGATGAGTTCCACTTTGAGTTGACTCTATAACAAATGTGGGGTGTGATGTGTTGCGGATGCTAGGTAGGGTCTACTGTGAGTTTAGAAGGAATCCATACTATTCATCAATTTCAGTGATTCAAGATGGATTAGGAGCTCAAGAATGGAGTAGGTCAGGAATTCTGTGGGCCGCATAAGAGGATTTTGGTCAAGGAGTTTCAACAAATGTGGTTGCACAATGGTATGGTTCCAACAGACAGTTTGGATCGATGAGGTGGGCCCCACCATGAAGAATGACGTGCACAGATGAGTCGAGTCGTGCAGACACTTGGCATGGCGAAGAAGGAAGGTTGGAGAGAAGAGAGAAAATTCAGGAGGAGGTTAGGTGTGAATAGTGACGTGCCCTGCACATCACTAATTTCTCTATTCTTTTTCTCTTTTTGTTCTTTTACACAGTGGGCCCCATAATAATGACGTGTCAAATTCACTCTGTCCAATCACGTTAGGGCATGGGCCTAAAAATGAGGTCAGTCCAAGGTTAAAGTGGGCCACACCAAAGAAAATATTAGGATAGGTGATACCCTTTGTTGATAAAGAAAAGAAAAGAAAAAAAAATAGAGTTATTACATTGTATGCTTAGTTAGGGGTGCACATTGAACCGGTGGAACCGTGTAAACAGACCGAAACCATTTGATCGGTCCGGTTTCCGGTTCTAGGGTGCTAACAGTTCGATTCTAGTTCCAAAATTTCTAGAACTGTTGGTTACGGATCGGTTCCGGTTTAGGGCCCTGTAGAACCAAACCGTTGACCCGAACCGTCGATCTGAACTTTATTTAAAATTTTTTTTTTAAAAAAAAAAAAAAAAAAAAACCCTAAATATATATTAACCTCCTTTAGCACCCTACCCATGCCCTCTCACCGACTGCTGCTCTCCCTTTACCCTCTCTCTTTCTCTCTCTCAGTCTCTCTCCCTCTCTCTTTCTCTCTCGCCATCCCAATCACCGGCAGCATAGGTTGTTTTAATTCTATTGTGTGAACTGCATATTCCTTATGTTCTGGCCCAAAAATCAGATTGATCTGATCATTGGCATAGAAAAGAAAAGACTAGTCACCCAAAGCAACAACCAATTCATAGTCCTACAGCGAACCTAGTGACTACCATCAGGTGGGCCCCACATTTTTTCATTCTAGAGCCAAAACATCATGCCGATCCGTCATCACATCGATAAACAAGCATGTCCCACCTGATGTACAAACCAACCGTCTGCATTCAACATACAACCATGTCCTAATTAGTAATGAAATATAAAGAGAGATGTTGCAGTGGCGCTGGAAGATCTTGCAAGCCCAAAGCCATCTATCCACAATGCACATGACGTGTAATTACATCAATCATGATCTTCCATATAATGGGCTCTGACATAATGATAAACATTTAAAAGATGCACATTGATGGGATGATCCAGTGGCCTTCAAATCAACAATAAACGGCTAGGATTGTTTCTTGGCTGGTCCCACTGGATGGTTGGTCCCCCTATTGACACATGCAGGCAATCGAAGGACGGCCCATCTAGATGGACCAGTCATCCATGGTCCACTTCTTGATAAAATCATGCATGTTTTTGTTACAAATGCACATTACAGTGTAGGATCTTTTAAATTACAGACAGCGGGAATACAACAGAATTAAAACAACCTTTAGGCCAAAACCGTGGACCCGATCTGGAATCGAACCATTTTTCACAATCTGGTTCAGGTTCGGTTCTAGGGCACAAACGGTCCGGTTCCAGTTCCCAAAATCATGGAACCGTTAGGAACGGTTTGGTTTCGGTTTCACCCCAGAACTGGACCAAATTGACCCGTGTGCACCCCTATGCTTAGTTGATACGAGTGATAGCATGTGAAGGCCTATATACGAAGTCTATTCAAATCCAGTGAAACCCATAGTGAAGATCTCCATACTCAAATTTCACAAGGGATCGAGAAGAAATGTTAATGGTTTTAGGTGCTTAGTTGATATAGGCAGCAACGTATAAAGGCCTAGATCTGAAGTCTATCCAGATTTAGTAGAATTCATAGCTAAGACCTCCATACTCGAACCTCGCAGAGCGGTTGAGAAGATAAGCTAATAATTATACTTATTCTATGTGTAATCCTTCATGCAACATGCTCGTATCCTCGGACACTGAGCCTCGGGGGTGTGCACTTGGTTTGCAATAATCCGATATGGTTCTATGTTGTATACTACATTTCACAATATTAATAAAATGGCTCGATTAAGCACTATTTTGGAGTCACCACTAACCGAAATAAAGTCTCTAGAATACATGGTAGGCTAGAATCTTTGGAATTGCCTTAAGATTAGGAAAACTGAAGAATTTCCAACTCGAGTGACTCCTGCTTTGATCTGCACCATGGATTCTAGGTAAGAGCCTCAATTACAAAAAAGGAAGAGGTTGACACATTTTTACTGCCCGTGTAAAAAGCAGTATTTATTTGTCAGATTGTACACTTTTAAAGGGGATTCAAAGAACTTTCAATAAAATACTAAGCTTTATATGTCTGAACTATAAAAGATAAACTGGAAACGAAATGATAACGATAAAATTTATATATATATATATATATATATATATATATATATATATATATAAGATTTTTCGATAGAAGTACAAAAAAGAAAAGGAACACTTAATTTTTAGTTCCTCCTTTAAGTCATGTGTTCTGATACATAAAATCCTCAAGAAGGGCAATTGTAGAACACACTATACATGATGTCAGAATAGTGCCTACTATCTTAGATGTTCAAAGCAATAGGGTTGAAATATATAGACTAAAAAAGGATAAATCGAAAATATAGTTGGCTTTGAAATTGAAATAAAATAGACGAGATAAAAAGAATGAAATATGATAAAGAGAATAGAAGAGATTGAAATAATATAAGACATCTCTACAACTCTACCTGAGACTGTTTTTCTTCAATCTCTTGCTCCCTCCTTGAATCATGACTGTGGGGTCCCTATTGGAGAGGGACACGTATGTCTAGATGGATAGGATTAAGCAGGTTTGGTTCTCCCAAGTCCAGGCTTTAGCATCAATGCCGGTCTTTGGCAAATGAAAGTATAGTATAAACTGGCGTGTAAATCAAGGATTGGTCCAACACACAAGCCGAGCCAAAGTTGGAGTGCGCTAATTGGGCCAACACACGAAATGGGATTGAGAAAAACCCACAAAACCTATATATATATATATATATATATATATATATATATATATATATATATATATATATATATATATATATATATATATATATATATATATATATATAATTTATTTATTTTTTTAAAAAAGACCGCATCTAGTTGAGCGTCCATCGACTTTGTGCAAAGCTGACGCTGGCTGCACCGTCTTTGTGCGAAAAGTCGACACTTAGGAAATCTAGCACTCAGCTCCTGTGTTGGGCTAATCCTAACTCAATTGAGATCTTTGGTTGCCTTCGTGTGGTGATTTTAGCTGTTTATCCACTCGGATTAAGGAGCCCACCAAAGTACAAAGCCAAATGAATATGATTTGATTAGTGGAGTGTATACAAGGTCATATATCTGGGATTTTATCTGTGCTTATTGGCTTCTTGATCAATAATACTAATACTGTCAACATAGGGTCCAGAGTGGATGGACCATGAGAAAAATATTATTAGTTAATAAATATTAGATGATCATAACTTTAATACCGACTTTTATAAGTAAAATATGCAATGTTATTGTATTTCAATTATTAGCTTAACAATTTATAAGTATCACTTAAGGAAGCTGATTGCTTTAAAATATTTATAAAAAAAAAAAAAAAAGAGAGAGAGAAAATGACCACTGTAGACAAAACCTTTTATCCAGTGGTTTTTATGAAGCAATACAAACTTAAGCTACCAACTTAGACTAGCATGTGCGGACAGTGACATTGAGGACGGAACTACCCCTCCTTTTCACTGCGAAGACGAGCGCTGACTCCTACTAAGACTTGTACGAACGGCTTAAAAGAGATCAAAGTTATGTGGCCCCACAGCTATGTATTTATTATATCCACAGCATTCATCCATATTTCGAGATCATTTCAGAGCATTATCCCAAAAAAGAAAATCATATCCAAAGATCAACAGGACCACACCACAAAGAGTAGCAGGAAAATTGATCTTCCCCGTTAAAAATTTTGTAGGGTCCACCATAACATTTATTTTCCATCCAATCTATTCATAAGGTCACAAAGGCCTGGATGAAGAGGAAAAATAAATTTCATAATGATCCAAAACTTCTGTAATCCCTAAAAGGGTTTCAATGATAGACGTTCAATTCCCCACTGCCTTTTACAGTGTGGTCCACTTAATAGCTAGATCTATCTCATTTTTCATCTCAAGCCTTAATATGAGTTCTCCAAATAGATGGACAATTTGGATATAACACATACCTCATAATGGGATCCACAAAAATTGGTGGGGATTACATCAGAGCCAAATAAATAAATAAATCAAATAAAGAAACAGCGTGTTGGGTTTGACCAGGTTGTGACCCGATTGACCGGGTCAGACCTAGGCCTGTGGCTACGGATTATAACCGTAGCATAACTGTCATGCCATACACATTTTTCTTTTTTTCTTTTTTACATGGAGAACTTTGACCTACCTACATTTTTCTCTAATACATATTTATATAAATGTGTGTGTGTGTGTGTATATATTTATTTATTTATTTATTTTTTGTGTGTGTGTATATATATTTCTCTCTTTTTTTCATTTCTTTCTTTATTCATTTAATAAGAATATCTTTTAAACTAAAATTATTCTTCTAAACTAAAATTAGTTACTTGATGTACCACATATGATTTTGGGGTAGGAGAAGCTACTTTAGCCAACCAACCTAATTATTTTCCAAGATTCCATCAGATTGATGGTTGAGAATACATTTCATTCACTACACGGTCAATTTCAATCACTTCGTGGTCAAACTAGAAATTGAACAGGACAAACATGAAATTGAGTGGGCAAATTAAAAATTGAGCAGGGGCAAGGTAGGTATTGAGCGAGGGAACCTAGAAATTGAGAGAGGCAAGGTAGGAGTACAGCAAGAAAATCTAGAAATTGAACGAGGGAAGCTAGAAATTGAGCAAGGCAACATAGAAAATGAGCGAGGGAACCCATAAATTGAGCAAGGGAACCTACGATTTAAGCTAGACAACTTAGGAATTGAGCGAGGGAAGTTAAAATTTGAGTGAGGGAAGCTAGAATTTCAACGAGGCAACCTATGATTTGAGTGAGAGAAGCTACAAATTGTGCGAGGGAACCTAGAAATTGGGCAAGGCAACCTACGATTTGAGCGAGGCAACATAGAAATTCAGCAAGGAATCCTATAAATTGAGCAAGGGAAGCTAGAAATTAGGTGAGGGAACTTAGAAATTTAGCGAGGCAACTAAGGATTTGAGCGAGAAAAGCTAGAAATTGAGCAAGGGAACCTAGAAATTGAGCGAGGCAAGATAGAAATTCAGCGAGAAAACCTACGAATTAAGCGAGGGAACCTAGGAATTGAGCGAGGGAACCTATAAATTCAGCGAGGCAACCTAGGATTTGAGCGAGGGAAGCTACAAATTGTGCGAGGGAGCCTAGAAATTAAGCGAGGCAACCTATGATTTGAGCGAGGCAGCATAGGAATTGAGCGAGGGAACCTAGAAAATGAGCGAGGCAATATAGAAATTCAACAAGGAATCTTAGGAATTGAGCGAAAGAAGCTAGAAATTAAACAATGGAACCTAAAAATTGAGCGAGGCAAGGTAGGAATTCAGCGAGGGAATCTAGAAATTGTGCGAGGGAACATAGAAATTCAATGAGGCAACATAGGATTTGAGCCAGGGAAGTTACAACTTGTGCGAGAGAACTTAGGAATTGAGCGAGGCAACCTACGATTTAAGCAAGGCAACATAGGAATTAAGTAAGGAAACCTAGGAAATGAGCGAGGCAACGTAGAAATTCAACGAGGAATCCTAAGAATTGAGCGAGGGAAGCTAGAAATTAAGTGAGGGAACCTAGAAATTCAGCAAGACAACCTATGATTTGAGCGAGGGAAGCTAGAAATTAAGCGAGGCAATGTAAAAATTCAGCGAGGCAACCTAGGAATTGAGCGAGGGAAGTTAGAAATTCAACGAAGGAAACTAAAATTTGAGCGAGGGAACCAAGAAATTCAACGAGGCAACCTAGAATTTGAGCGAGGGAAGCTACAAATTATGTGAAGGAAGCTAGAAATTCAGTGAAGCAATATATAAATTAAGCGAAGGAACCTACGAATTGAGTGAGGCAACCTAGCAATTGAGCGATGCAACATAGAAATTCAACAAGGTAACCTACGAATTGAGAGAGGGAAGCTAGAAATTCAGCGAGGGAAGCTAGCAATTCAGCGAGGTAACCTATAAATTGAGCGAGACAGCCTAGGAATTGAGTGAGGGAAGCTAGAAATTCAGCGAGACAACCTAAAAATTGAGCAAGGAAAGCTAGAAATTCAGCGAGGCAACCTACGAATTGAGCGAGGGAACATATGATTTGAGCGAGGGAAGCTAAAAATTCAACAAGGCAACCTAAAAATTGAGCGAGGCAACCTAGGAATTGAGCGAGGAAAGCTAGGAATTGAGCGAGGGAAGCTAGAAATTAAGCGATGGAAGCTAGAAATTCAGTGAGGGAACCTAGGAAATGAGCGAGGGAACATAGGATTTGAATTCATTTTACGCTCGCTGTCCCATTCCTCATTATTTTATTGAGATGAGATATAAACGGTCATTTTTTGGGGAGAAAATGACCACTGTAGACAAAACTTTTTACCTAGTGGTTTTTATTAAGGAATACAAACTTAAGTTATCAACTTAGACTAGCACGTGCTGATAGTGAATTTGAGGACGAAAATACCCCTCCCTTCCTTTCAAAGATGAGCACGGATGCTCCTCCAACCGAGAGTTGTACGAACGGCTCAAGCTATGTATTTATTATATCCACAATGTTCATCCATATTTCGAGATCATTTCAGAGCATTATTAAAAAAAATAAAAATCATATCCAAAGATCAACTGGGCTACACCACACAAAGCAGTGGAAAATTGATTTTCACCGTTGAAACTTTTGTAGGGCCCACCATAACATTTATTTTCCATCCAATCTATTCAAAAGGTCACAAAGACCTAGATGAAGAGGAAAAATAAATTTCATAATGTTCTAAAACTTGTGTGGACCCTAAAAGGGTTTCAACGGTAGACGTTCAAGCAAATTGTAATGCCATATGCACAGGGATATGGATATAGCTATGGTTATAATCCGTAGCCATAACCGTAGCTGGGCGATCAATCACGAATCCCACGATTCCATCACAAGTCGCTGTCCCGATCGGCGATCAATCACGGATTCCTTGATTCCACCCCCGATCTATGGCTACGGATTATAACCATAGCTATAATCGTATCCCTATGTACTTTTTTTTTTTTTTACATGGAGAATTTTATTCTACCTACATTTTTCTCTAACACATATTTATATAAATATGTAAATATAAGCATATATATATATATATATATATATATATATATATATATATATATATATATATATATATATATATATATATATATATATATATATTTCTCTTTTTTTCATTTCTTTCTTTGGTCTTGGGGTTGTGCCATACAAATAACAACTCGATAAAACTTAGGTTAGGCTTGGGTTGAGGTCTCGGGAATTGCCGGGAAATGCATGAAAATAACCGTGAAATGAAGGGAAATGACCATGAAATGCATGGAAATGACCATGAAATGTATGGAAATTATCGTGAAATGAAGGAAAATGACCGTGAAATGAAACGGAATCATCGGGATTGACCGTGAAATGCATGGAAATGACCGTGAAATGAAACGGAATCGCCGAGATTGACCGTGAAATGCATGGAAATGACCGTGAAATGAAAAGGAATCGCCGGGATTGCTCGTGAAATGCATGAAAATGACTGTGAAGTAAAGCGAATTGACCGTGAAATGCATGGAAATGACCGTGAAGTGAAGGGAATTGACCGTGAAATGCATGGAAATGACAGTGAATCAAAACGGAATCGCCGGGATTGATCGTGAAATGCATGGAAATGACCGTGAAGTGAAGCGAATTGACCGTGAGCGAGGGAAACTAGAAATTCAGTGAGGCAACCTACGAATTGAGCAAGGAACGCTAGAAATTGAGTGAGGAAACCTATGAATTGAGCGAAGGAACATACAATTTGAGCAAGGGAAGCTAGAAATTCAGCGAGGCAACCTAAAAATTGAGCGAGGCAACCTAGGAATTGAGCGAGGAAAGCTAGGAAATGAGCGAGGGAACATAGGATTTGAGCGAGGGAAGCTAGAAAATCAGCGAGGCAACCTAAAAATTGAGCAAGGAAAGCTAGAAATTGAGCGAAGCAACCTACGAATTGAGCAAGGGAATATATGATTTGAGTGAGGGAAGCTAGAAATTCAGTGAGATAAAATAAAAATTGAGCGAAGCAAGGTGAAATTGAGCGGAAAACTTAGCAATTAAGCGAGGCAACCAAGAAATTCAACAATGGAACCGATACAATAGCGAGGGAACCTAAAAATTCAGCGAGGCAACCTAGGAATTGAGCGAGAAAAGCTAGAAATTGAGCGAGGGAACCTAGAAATTCAGCAAGAAACCTATGATTTGAGCGAGGCAACCTAGAAATTGAGTAAGGGAATCTAGAAATTGAGCGAGGCAACGTAGGAATTCAGCTAGGTAACCTAGGAATTGAGCGAGGAAAGCTATAAATTAAGCGAGGGAAGGTAGAAATTGAACAAGGGAAGCTAGGAATTGAGCTAGGCAACCTAGGATTTGAGCGAGGAAAGCTAGAAATTGAGCGAAGGAACCTAGAAATTGAGCGAGGGAAGGTAGAAACTGAGCGAGGGAAGCTAGGAATTGAGTGAGGCAACCTAGGAATTGAGTGAGGCAACGTAGGAATTTAGCGAGGTAACCTAGGAATTGAGCGAGGGAAGGTAGAAATTGAGCGAGGCAACCTAGGAATTGAGCTAGGAAAGCTAAAAATTAAGCGAGGGAAGGTAGAAATTGACGAGGGAAGCTAGGAATTGAGCGAGGCAACCTAAGATTTGAGCGAGGGAAGCTAAAAATTGAGCGAGGGAAGCTAGGAATTGAGCAAGGGAACCTAGGATTTGAGCGAGGCGACCTAAAAATTGAGTGAGACAACGTAGGGATTGAGTGAGGGAAGCTAGGAATTGAGCGAGATAGCCTATGAATTGAGCGCAGGAAGCTAGAAATTCAGCTAGGGAACCTATGAATTGAGTAATGGAAGGAAAAAATTGAGCGAGGCAACATAAGATTTGAGTGAGGAAAGTTAGAAATTGAGCGAGGGGACCTAGAAATTGAGCGACACTACATAGGAATTGAACCAGACAACGTAGGAATTCAACGAGGTAACCTACGAATCAAGTGAGGGAAGGTAAAAACTGAGCAAGGGAAGCTAGGAATTGAGCGAGGCAACCTAGGATTTGAGCGAGGAAAGTTAGAAATTGAGCGAGGGAACCTAGAAATTGAGCGAGACAACGTAGGAATTGAGCAAGGCAACCTAGGAATCGAGTGAGGCAACGTAGGAATTTAGTGAGGTAACCTAGGAATTTAGCGAGGGAAGCTAGAAATTGAGTAAGACAACTTAGGATTTGAGCAAGGAAAGCTAGAATTTGAACGAGAAAACTTAGAAATTGAGCGAGGCAACCTAGGAATTGAGCGAGGCAACGTAGGAATTTAGCAAGGTAACCTAGGAATTGAGCGAAAGAAGCTAGAAATTGAGCGAGGGAAGCTAGGAATTGAGTGAGGCAACCTAGGATTTGAGCGAGAAAAGCTAGAAATTGAGCGAGGGAACTTAGGAATTGAGCGAGGCAACCTAAGAATTGAGCGAGGCAACGTAGGAATTCAACGAGGCAACCTGGGAATTGAGCAAGGAAAGTTAGAAATTGAGCGAGACAACCTAGGATTTGAGCGAGGGAAGCTAGAAATTGAGTGAGGGAACCTAGGATTTGAGCGATGCGACTTAAAAATTGAGTGAGGCAACGTAGGGATTGAGCGAAAGCAACTAGGAATTGAGTGAGGTAACGTAGAAATTCAGCAAAGAATTCTAAGAATTGAGTAAGGGAACCAAGAAATTCAGCGAGGCAACCTAGGATTTGAGCGAGGCAAAGGAAGCTACAAATTGTGCGAGGGAACCTAAAAATTGAGCGAGGCAACCTACGAATTGAATAAGGAAGTTAGAAATTGAGCGAGGCAACTTAGGATTTGAGCGAGAGAACTTAGAAATTGGAGCGAGGCAACCTAGGATTTGAGCGAAGGAAGCTAGAAATTGAGCAAGGGAACCTAGAAATTGAACGAGGCGAACGAGGCAGCGTACAAATTGGAGCGAGGATTGAGCGAGGGAACCTAAAAATTGAGTGAGGGAACCTAGGAGTTGAGAGAGGCAACATAAAAATTCAACGAGGCAACCAAGAAATTGAGCAAGGGAAACATGAATTTAAGCGAGGCAAGCTTAAAATTGGGTGAGGCTAACATGAATTGGAATGAACTTTAAATGTAATTGACCTAGCTTAACAATTTGCTCTTTGTTGAATTTGACCGATCAATTAATGAAATTGATCGAGATTTACATGAAATTCTTTTTGGTGAATTTGATCGAGCAATTAATGAAATTAACCGAGCAATTCATAAAATTTTCAGTACGCACTTATAGTGTTGAGTTAACTAAGTTGGGCACACCCAAATCCATAGCTCAATTGGCAGACTAAGTAGAGATACCTCGTGTCAATACTTGAGGTCCTGGTATCGATTCCCAATAGGGGTGGCTAACATGGAGTGTGTGTATTGACATGGGTGTGTACTAACAAGCTAACCCAAAAAAAATAACAGTAAAATATAAAAAATAATAAAAAATATTAAGTTGGGCCTGCCTTGAATGTATGTGGACTATCCATGACATTCATCCATTTTTCCATCTAAAGCAAGGGTTTTAGCCCAAAATAGTGGCATATTGAAATATCAAGTGCATCACACCACAAGAAACAGTGGTTGCACCGTAGAAACCTTGTTATGACCCCACAATGATATTTTACTTGTAATTCATCATGTTCATAGGATGAATTTTGCATGGATGAACCGAAAACCAAGATGCGAGCTTCATTCGGCATTTCAATGGCCCACAAAAAATTTACGCCATTTAGGTAAATGTATATCATACCTGTCGTGGGTACTTTCTTCCATGGAGGGATCATTTTCAGAGAAAATCAGATAATGTTGATGAATAGAGAGGGTGGGATTCAGCTAGAGCGTGGTGCGATCCAAGCAACAGTTGTATCAGCGGAGTTTTCGTCTTTTTTCTTTTTTTCAAAAAACAGAGCAAGGGAAGGAGGGAGAGGAAAAGCAACGGCAGTAAGAAGGAGGGGTAGTTTCGTCCTCAAAATCATTGTCTGCACGTGCTAATCTAAGTTGGTAATTTAAGTTTGCATACCTTCATAAAAACCGCTGGGTAAAAGATTTTGTCTACAGTAGTCATTTTCTCAAAATTTATTAACACACGCACACACACCCCCACACACTCACGCTAGTGGAATTTCACCACCTATGGGTACTTGAACCCTTGACCGGGAGTTGAAGTGGATTGCTTATTGTGTAAGTGTACGGAGTAAACTCTGTGGTCTCTCTGTCATTCATGTATTTTATCCATTCTAACTGCACATTATAGCATATAATTTTAAGTTTTTAGCTAAAAAATGATGCACATCTAAATCTCAAATTTCACGTGGGTATAGAAGTTTTAGATCAATTTGATACTTGAGCTTTCACTTCATCTATGCCTCTGTGATATTATTGACAGGTTGAAATAAACTTTATTGTGGGTCATAGAAAGGTTTCAACGGTGGAAATCTTTAATCCGATGGTTTCCTGTGGTATGATTCACTTGAGCTTTAGATCTACCTCAATTTTGGGATCCATCATTAAAATGATCCGAAAAAACAGGAGTAGATAAGACAAATACATTTAAGGCGAGTTCACCTGCGTTTAATTATTATCATAACAGCGTACTGATTAACTCAGCAGGCAATTCCGATTTCCACCTAACACCAACCAAATTTACCCACGTCAATGTGGCTGTATTTCATTGGTACCTAGAAGCTCAGAGAGTCTAAATCGGATTGCCTACTGGGAGCGTACTGAGTAAACTCAGTTGGGCTACCTTGAATATATGTGGTCTATCCGCACCGTCCATTAATTTTTCCAACTAATTTAAGGGGCTGAGCCTAACATTAAAGTATATTCAAAGATCAAGTGGAACATACCACAAGAAACAGGGAGGATAATGATTTCCACAATTGAAACCTTACTAGGCCCTACAGTGATGTTTATTTGTCATCCAACGGGTTGATAATATCATACAAAAATGAATGAATGGAAAACACAAATATAAGCTTGATCTATAACTTTTGTGGCCCCTTGGGTTGATAATATCATACAAACATGAATGAAGGGAAAACACAAATATAAGCTTGATCCATAACTTCTGTGGCCCTCATAATTTTTCAACAGTAGACATTAAATTCAATTGTTTCTGGTGTGATACATTTGAACATTGTAAATGTTTCATTTTGATAAACAAGATCTAAAATTATATGATAAAATGGATAGACCGAGTAGATAAAGTACATAAAACATGACAAACCTCATAACTTACTCGGTACGCAGGTACTACGCAATCCGCACCCATCAGAATCGGACGCGGATTAGATAGTGACAGGTTGAGTTGCCAGACTCTCCACCAAAGTGATGTCACCAAGTTATGTGGGACCACCATAATATATGTGTTATATCCACACTGTCCATGCATTTGGAGATGTCATTTTTGAGCATGAGACAAAGAATAAGTATGATCAAAATTTCGAGTGGACCCCACCACAGAAAACAGTGGAGCGAGTGACGCCCACCATTAAAACTTTCTAAGGGCTACAAAAGTTTTCAATCAAGCTGAAATTTGCTGAAATTTCTTTTTTCATTTCTTTCATGTCTGTATTAACTTATAAACAGGTTAGATCTAAGAAAAACATTATAATGGACCTTAGAAAGGTTTCAACGGTGGGCATCCCTCTCCCCACTGTTTTCAGTGGTGAGGTCCACTCCAGATTTGGATATGACTCATTCTCTATCTCATGCTTTAAAATGATATCTTCAAATGGATGGATGGTGTAGATGCAACACATACATCATGATGGCTCTATGAAACTTGGTGACGTAACTTAAGTAGTGAGCTCGGCTTCCTCGTACATGTACGCGGATTACCTACTGAACTGTTTGAACTGAACTCGACAGTAGCAAGTTTGGCTAATCCGCGTCCCTTCGTACATGCAGGAACGGATTGGCTACTCACCTTGCAACCGGTCAATGGCTGATGGTCGATGGTCTATTCTCCGTTCATGCACTTGCGTGTACATCATAGTGGGGTCACATAGCACAGACCATCAGCCCCAAGCCGATGGCGGGGAGTAGCCAATCCATTACCGTACACGCACTTGCGTGCGATGACGGATTGCGTACTACCCTGCCCGTCCCTAGCACTGATTAGGAAGTTCTGTGGGTGGGCCCACTGTGATGTACCTGTACATCTAATCTGTCTATCCCTTTTCTCAAATTATTTTAAGGCATGAGCACAAAAATGAGGCAAATCCAACGTTCAAGTGGACCACACCATAGATGACTCTTGCATTTAATGCAACTGACATTTAATACTTTGTACATTTTAATGCAACCAAGCTTATTATTTGGCGTGGTCCACTTAAGCGTTGAATCTGCCTCATTTTTTTGTTCATGCCTTAAAATAATCTGAAAAAATAAATTGACAGCTTGGATGTACAAATACATTATGGTGGGCCTGCCCAAAGAACTGCCCGTTTAGAGATAGGGACGGACGGGGGTAGTACGCAATCCAGAGGACACACTGACAGGTTGAGTTGCGAGACTTGTTACTGTAGTGACGTCACCAACTTATGTAGGCCCCACCATGATGTATGTTTTGTATCCACATTGTCCATACATTTTCAGATATCATTTTAGGGCATGATACAAAGAATGAGGCACATCCAAGGCTCGAGTGGACCCCACCACACAAAACAGTGGAGGGAGTGATGCCCATCGTTGAAACCTTCTGAAGGTCACCATGATGTTTTTTTTAAGATCTAACTTGGTCATGTGTTAAAGCGGACATAAAAGAAGGGAAAACACAAATATTAACTTGATCGAAAACTTTTGTGAGCTTTAGAACTTTTTAATAGTGGGTATCACTCTCCCAATGTTTTCTGTAGCAGGGTCCACTAGAGCTTTGGATCTGACTCATCTTTTGGATCATACCTTAATATAATCTCTCCAAATGATTGAACGGTGTGGATACAAAACATACATCATAATGGGCTCACAGAAATTGATGAAGTCACTTCAGTATCAAGTCTTGCTACTCAACCTGTCATATCTAATCCGCTTCCCTTGCATGCCAAAGGGAGCGGATTGGATACTGAACACTTTAGTAGCCAAAATGCTACTGAAGTGATGTGGTGAAATTCAATTGGTTGAATGCCATAAGCGTGTTCCCTCACAATTAATGCTCTTTTCTTTGGAGTTCCATTAAACGTCGTGCTCCACTTGCCGGTGCACGCACTCGATCAAATAAGGGGCAAGCGGTATTTTCAACTCCTTTCTTTTCTTCGCTTCCCTAATGAAGGGACATCACCACTTTTCATGGGCACCACCATGATATATATATTGTATCCACACCGTTCATCCATTTCATGATATCATTTTAGGGCATAATGCAAAGAGTGAGAAAGATCCAAATTTCAAGTGCACACCACCATAGAAAACAATAAAAATTAAATGCTTTCCATTAAAACCTCTTTCGGCCATAGAAGCTTTCGATCAAGCCAATATTTATGTTTTATCTTATTCCATGTCTTTTTTAACTTATAAAAAGTTGGATCTCAAATAAACATCATGGTCAGGCCAGGAATGTTTCAACGGTAGCCGTCACCTCCTACAGTTTTTTGTGGTGGGGTCCACTTGAACTTTGGATCTGCCTAATTCTTTTGCTCACTCCCTAAAATGATCTCTCCAAATGGATGGATGGTGTGGATGCAACACATACATCATGGTGGGCCCAAAGAACACGGTTACGTTACATCGGTAGCAAGACTAGTTACCGTCCGGTTCAGCCAACGGGCGTCCCAACTCTATTTAATTTAAGAGAAATTTACAACTGTACGACCCATTTAAGGCACATTTACATTTCCAGGCCCACTTCGTTTTCCCTTTCAAACATGCACTCCGTGCGTACGGACGCCTTGCCGAAGGTAGAAATTGCCCCCTGCTTTTTCCTTCAAGCGGATCGGCCGCTGCTCGAAGACGAGCGCTGACACTCCTCAAACTCCGAGTTGTACGAACGGCTCAAAAGATATCAAAGTTACATGGGCCCCACAGTTACGTATTTATTATATCCACAACGTTCATCCACATTTCGAGATCATTTTGGACCGTTATCCAAAAAAAAATAATCATATCCAAAGATCAACTGGACCACACCACAAAGAGCAGCAGAAAATTGATTTTCACCGTTGAAACTTTTGTAGGGCCCACCATAACATTTATTTTCCATCCAATCTATTTATAAGGTCACAAAGACCTGGATGAAAAGGAAAAACAAATTCCATAATGATCCAAAACTTCCATGACCCCTAAAAGGGTTTCAACGGTTCTACCAATCGTCCACTACCTTTTACAGTTTGGTCTACTCGACGGCTAAATCTGTCTTATTTTTCTTCTCAAGACTTATAACGAGTTCACCAAATATATGGACAATTTGGATATAACACATACCTCGTAAAAGGACCCACAAAGGGGAAAGGGATTACAACAAGGGAAAAAAAAAAAAAAAGAGCTGAAATCTATGGATAATCCGTATCCATAACTGCAGCTCATTATGTCCTTTGTTATGTTTTCGATTAATCAAAAGTCTTTCGATTAATCGAAAAAGGTCCAGAGCGGTCCAGTGACTTTGCATAAAAAATCCTTTAATTTTTGATATATTGAAGTGTACTCGATATTATCGAAGATATAGCTACGGATTATAGCCATAGCCATAACTGCAGTCCGTAAAAACCTGTGCAATTTTTTAATTTTTAATAATTTTATTTTTATTTTTTACATGGAGAACTTTATTTTACCTATGATTTTCTCTAATACATATTTATATAAATATGTATATATAAGCATATAAAAAAAAATTTCTCTCTTTTTGTTCATTTCTTTCTTTATTCATTTAACAAGAATATCTTCTAAACTAAAATTAGTTACCTGATGTACCCTATATAATTTTGGGGTAGGAGAAACTACTTTAGCCAACTAACCTAGTTATTTTCAAAGATTTCATCTGGTCAATGGTCGAAAATTCATTTCATATTCACTTTACAGTCATTTCAATTAGTTCGCGGTCAATTTCATTCATTTCATTTACTTCATGGTCATTTTCATGCATATCACGGTCATTTCCGCCTATTCTGTGTTGATTCACGGTCCTTTCGGCGCATTTCATGGTCAATTCCCTTCACTTCACGGTCATTTCCATGCATTTCACGGTAAATTCCCTCACTTCACGGTCATTTCCATGCATTTCACGGTCAATTCCCTCACTTCACGGTCAATTCCCTTCACTTCACGGTCAATTCCCTCACTTCACGGTCATTTCCATGCATTTCACGGTCAATTCCCTCATTTCACGGTCATTTCCATGCATTTCACGGTCAATTCCCTTCACTTCACGGTCATTTCCATGCATTTCACGGTCAATTCCCTTCACTTCACGGTCATTTCCATGCATTTCATGGTCAATTCCCTCACTTCACGGTCATTTCCATACACTTCACGGTCAATTCCCTCACTTCGCGGTCATTCCCATGCATTTCACAGTCAATTCCCTTCACTTCACGGTCATTTCCATGCATTTCACGGTCAATTCCCTCACTTCACGGTCATTTTCATGCATTTCACGGTCAATTCCCTTCACTTCACGGTCATTTCCATGCATTTCACGGTCAAATCCCTTCACTTCACGGTCAATTCCCTTCACTTCACGGTCATTTCCATACATTTCACAGTCAATTCCCTCACTTCACGATCATTTCCATGCATGTCACGGTCAATTCCCTTCACTTCACGGTCATTTTCATGCACTTCACGATCAATTCCCTTCACTTCACGGTCAATTCCCTCACTTCACGGTCATTTCCATGCATTTCACGGTCAATTCCCTCATTTCACGGTCATTTCCATGCATTTCACGGTCAATTCCCTTCACTTCACGGTTATTTCCATGCATTTCATGGTCAATTACCTCACTTCACGGTCATTTCCATGCATTTCACGGTCAATTCCCTTCACTTCACGGTCATTTTCATGCATTTCATGGTCAATTCTGACCATGCATTTCACGGTCAATTCCCTCATTTCACGGTGATTTCTATGCACTTCACGGTCAATTCCCTTCACTTCACGGTCATTTCCATGCATTTCACGGTCAATTCCCTTCACTTCACGATCATTTCTATGCATTTTACGGTCAATTCCCTCACTTCACGGTCATTTTTATGTATTTCACGGTCAATTCTCACGATTCCTCCTCACTTCAAGGTCATTTCCATGCATTTCACGATCAATTCCCTTCACTTCACGGTCATTTTCATGCATTTCACAGTCAATTCCCTTCACTTCACAGTCATTTTCATGCAGTTCACGGTCAATTCCCTTCACTTCACGGTCATTTCCATGCATTTCACAGTCATTTCCCTTCACTTCACGATCATTTTCATGCATTTCACAGTCAATTTCCATGATTCCGCCTCACTTCACGGTCATTTCCATGCATTTCACGGTCAATTCCCTTCACTTCACGGTCATTTCCATGCATTTCACGGTCAATTCCCTCACTTCACGGTCATTTTTATGCATTTCACGGTCAATTTTCACGCCTCCTCACTTCACGGTCATTTCCATGCATTTCACGGTCATTTCCCTTCACTTCACAGTCATTTCCATGCATTTCACAGTCAATTCCCTTCACTTCAAAGTCATTTTCATGCATTTCATGGTCAATTCCCTTCACTTCACGGTCATTTCCATGCATTTCATGGTCAATTCCCTTCACTTCACGATCATTTTCATGCATTTCACGGTCAATTCCTACGATTCCGCCTCACTTCACGATCATTTCCATGCATTTCACGGCGAATTCCCTTCACTTCACGGTCATTTCCATGCATTTCACAGTCAATTCCCTTCACTTCACGTCATTTCCATGAAGTGAGGGAATTGACTATGAAATGCATGGAAATGACTGTGAAGTGAAGGGAATTGACCGTGAAATGCATGGAAATGACCATGAAGTGAAGGGAATTGACTGTGAAATGCATGGAAATGACCGTGAAGTGAAGGGAATTAACCGTGAAGTAAAGAGAATTGACCGTGAAATGCATGAAAATGACCGTGAAGTGAAGGGAATTGACCGTGAAATGCATGGAAATGACCGTGAAGTGAAGGGAATTGACCGTGAAATGCATGAAAATGACCGTGAAGTGAGGGAATTTACCGTGAAATGCATGAAAATGACTGTGAAGTGAAGGGAATTGACCATGAAATGCATGGAAATGACCGTGAAGTGAAGGGAATTGACCGTGAAATGCATAGAAATGACCGTAAAGCAAAGAGAATTGACCACGAAATGGGCTGAAAGGACCGTGAATGAACACAGAATAGGCGGGAATGACCGTGATATGCATGAAAATGACCATGAAGTAAATGAAATGAACGAAATTGACCGCGAACTGATTGAAATTGACCGCAAAGTGAATATGAAATGGATTTTCAACCATCGACGTGATGGAATCTTTGAAAATAACTAGGTTAGTTGGCTAAAGTAGCTTCTCCAACTCCAAAATCATATAGGGTACATCAAGTAACTAATTTTGATTTAGAAGATATTCTTGTTAAATGAATAAAGAAAGAAATGAATAAAAAGAGAGAAATTTTTTTTTATATGCTTATATATACATATTTATATAAATATGTATTAGAGAAAATTATAGGTAAAATAAAGTTCTCCATGTAAAAAATAAAAATAAAATTATTAAAAATTAAAAAATTGCACAGACTTTTACAAACTGCAGTTATGACCACAGCTATAATCCATAGCTATATCTTCGATAATATCGAGTACACTTTGTTATATCGAAAATTAAATGATTTTTTATGCAAAGTCACTGGATAGCTCTAGACCTTTTTCGATTAATCGAAGACATAACAAAGGACATAATGAGTTGCAGTTATATCCGTAGCCATAGATTTCAGCTTCTTCTTTTTTTTTTTCCCTTGTTATAATTCCTTCCACCTTTGTGGGTCCTTTTATGAGGTATGTGTTATATCTAAACCGTCCATATATTTGGTGAACTCGTTATAAGTCTTGAGAAGAAAAATAAGACAGATTTAGCCATCAAGTGGACCACACTGTAAAAGGCAGTGGAGAATTGAACGTCTATCGATGAAACCCTTTTAGGGGTCACGGAAGTTTTGGATCATTACGAAATTTGTTTTTCCTCTTCATCTAGGTCTTTGTGACCTTATGAATAGATTGGATGGAAAATAAATGTTATGGTGGGCCCTACAAAAGTTTCAACGGTGAAAATCAATTTTCTGCTGCTCTTTGTGGTGTGGTCCAGTTGATCATTGGATATGATTATTTTTTTTTGGATAACGGTCCAAAATGATCTCGAAATATGGATGAACGTTGTGGATATAATATATATGTAACTGTGGGGCCCATGTAACTTTGATATCTTTTGAGCCATTCGTACAACTCGGAGTTCGAGGAGTGTCAGCGCTCGTCTTCGAGCAGCGGCCGATCTGCTTGAAGGAAAAAGAAGGGGCAATTTCGACCTTCGGCAAGGCGTCCATACGCATGGGGCGTATTTTTGAAAGGGAAAACGAGGTGGGGCTGGAAATGTAAATGTGCCTTAAATGGGTCGTACAGTTGTAAATTTGTCTTAATTTAAAGAATTAAAAGTCCCATCCTCCGCAAAGTAAAAAAATTGCGGTCACATGAGTAAGTGGCACCCACCTTAATGTTTTTGATAAATCTAATCCGATCATCAGTTTTTCTAGATTATGTTGCAACATGGACCTAGCAATAATATTGATCCAAACTTCTAGTAGGCCACGCGATAGGAAAAGCTGAGGATTAAGCTTCTGCCATTGAAACATTCAAGTGGCCACAAAAGTTTTGGATTATGTTAATGTATTTATAATTTCGTTTCATCCCAATAGGAATGACCTCATGAACCATATGGATGACATATATACATCATGGCAGACCCAGGAAATTTTCAACCACAGGAATTCCCTCACTTACTGTTTCCAAGCCGTACAACCGACATGAGTTTTAGATCTATCTTATTTTTTAGACTACATTTTCAGATGATATGGAAAAAATGATTAACATAGTAGATTTCTCAAATATCATTGTGCGGAAAAAATGATGAACATAATAAATTTCTCTAATATCATTGTGTGCCCCACCTAGCTAGCCGGCGAAGGAAGTTCATGCTGATGGCTTTGGCCGCAATTAGAAACGGAAGCGGGTTGGCTTTCGAACTATATGGATGTGTTGTATCCATACCATCCAACCATTTGGAAAGATTATTTTAAGGAGTAAGCAAAATAATTAGGCTGATTGAAAGTTTAAGTGAAACCCACCATAGAAAACAGTAGGAGGTGATGGCCACCGTTGAAACCTTTTGATCATGATGTTTATTTGAGATCCAATCTTTTTATAAGTTAAAAAAGACATGAAATAAGGTAAAGCATAAATATTAACTTGATTGAAAGCTTCCATGGCCTAGAGAGGTTTTAATGGTAGGCATTCATCTCCATTATTTTCTACGGTGGGGTGCACTTGAATTTTGAATCTTTCTAACACTTTGGATTATGCCCTAAAATGATATCACGAAATCGATGAACGGTGTAGATACAATACATATATCATGGTGGTGACATTACTTCGGTAGCAAAGAAAGCAAATGGCTTGGAAAATAAAGTTAACCATCATGTGATCGAGTGCGTGCACCGGCAAACGAAAAGAGACTTCTAACGGAACTCCGAGAAAAAGAGCATTAATTGGAAAGGAGCCTGCTATTAGTATTAAACCAATTGTATTTCACCACGTCACTTCAGTAGCATTCTGCTACTGAAGTGTTTAGCATCCAATCCGCTCCTGCGTGCCAATGTCCGCCGCGTCAGGTGTAACGGGCTGCTCCCAGACGCGGCTTTCCTGGTAAAGCCTTTGGCAGAAGCTCCTGCGTAACATACTGGGTGGAGCCAACATACTAGGTGGAGCCTCCTGTGATGTTTGTTAGAAATCAACCCCGTCCATCCGTTTTTAAAGATCATTTTAGGATGCGAGACTAACAATGAGGTGTATCTAAAGCTCACGTGCGCCACACAAAAGAAAACAGTAAGAATTCAGTGAGCACACTTGAAGTGTTCTTATGGCCATAAAATTTTTGTGTCAGGCTATTCTTTTATTTTTTTTCCGCTTCATCCCATTTTGAATGACCTTAAAAACGGTTTGGATAGCATATAAACATCAAGTTGGAACCTAAGAAGGTTTCAACTGTAGAAATTTCTTCTCCTAAATTTTCCTCTAGTATGGCCTACTTGAGTTTTGTATCCACCTATTTGTTTCTCATATAAAAAAATGATCTCTCAAAATGATGGACGGAATTGATTTCTCAAATACAATCCAGTGGCCCGCACCCATCATCCTTGCGCAAGAAATTCGCGTGAAAAATCCGCATCCCTGCTCTCCGCGGTATCACGCTGACGTGGATTACAGTAGCGAGGCTCGTTACTCAGTTAGCTACTGAAGTGACGTCATCAACTTTTGTAGGCTTATCATGATGTATTTGTGTTGTATCCACACCGTCCATCCATTTGGAGAGATTATTTTAGAGTATAACCCAAATAATGAGGGAGAACCAAAGCTCAAATGAACCCACCACAGAAAACAATGGGAAATGAGTGCATACCATTATAGGCCATAGAAATTTTCGAACAAGCTGACATTTAGTTTTTCCCTTCTTCCATGTTTTTTTCAACTTACGAACAGGTTGGATCTCAAATAAGCATCAAGGTGGGCTCGAGGAAGGTTTCAACAGCTGACATTATTTTCCCACTGCTTTCCACGGTTTTATGTAGTGAGTCCACTTGAGCTTTAGACCTGTCTCATTCTCTGGTTCATATACTAAAATTTTCTCTACAAACCAATGGACAGGGTGGACACAACATTTACATAGGATGGGGCCAAAGCAGATTGCCTAACTCACTAGGTTTAGCGTACTGAGCAAACTCTTTGAGGTCCACTATGATAATTTTAAGGCTTGAGCCAAAAAATGATGCATATAAAATATTCAAATGTACCACATTATATAGAACAGTTGAATTGAATGTCTACAGCTGAAAAATTCTGGAGGGCCACGGAAAGTTTCAGAGTAAGCTTATATTTTTATTTTTATTTCACATATGTCTGTATGATATCGAACAGGTTAGATGACAAATAAACATTATGTCAGGCATAGAAGGGTTTCAATGGTGCAAATCATTGTCCCGACCATTTCAGTGGTACGATCCACTTGATCTTAGGATATTTTTCAATTTTGGGCTCAACTCCTTAATTTAGATGAAAAAAAGGATGGACGGTACAGACATACCACATACGTTCAAGGTGCGCCCAACGGATTTTACGAAGTACGATAAGAGCGTGTAAGTAAGCTCGGTGACGTCATTTCATTTGCGAGTTTGGCTACCGTCGGATTTCGTAGCTAATCCAAGTCCGCTAAATCAAGTGCACGTACGAGGCACTCATTTGTACGGCACCACATGTGACAGCGTGGCACTTGGGTGGTACATCGAGGACGTCATTGGACGAACTCCATCATGTCAACTGCCCCAAACAAAAAATCAAGTGGACCGATCATTGTCACCCATTGAATGAATGATCTAGATCATCCATCTACATGCTCTACTTGTGCAAATCAACGGCCAAATCTTACGATGAAAGGGAGAGAGAGGGACAATGAGGAAGAGGATTTTGTCGAGAGAAAATGAGATACTTCCTCCTTGTTTTCACGAGCTTTGCCTCCAAAATAAAATAAGATCCTCACGGGATACTTCCTCCTTGTTTTTACGAGCTTTGCCTCCGAAATAAAATAAGATCCTCACGTATCCCATTGTGATGTGTCCGGACGTCCTTTACTAGGAACTGGAATCAAACAAAACATAGTGCGTGAAACACCCAAAGTTCTGATTGGCTTCACTGTAATGTATGTGTAAATTTCACTCCTTTTATTTGCCATCTAACCCGTTCATAAAGTCATATAAACTCAGATGAAGGAATAATGCAAAAATCATCTTGATCTAAAACTTCTATAACCCACGAGAAGTTTTCAATGGTAGGCATTGATGCTAATGAAATGGCATAATTGCAGTGGTACTTTAGTTTATTCAAGGTTAAGGTAACAAAACAATAAATGTTAAGAAGAAGTCATTACCTTCGATTTTTCAAAGGGAATCAACTGAATAAATTTTTTAGGCCGAGGTGAACGACGATGATTGGAGGGTCCCAATCATAAACTATCTTCATTCACCTTAAACCAAAGCTAGCTTATACATTAGAAGAATGGCTATAAATTATGTCTTGATCGATACTGAATTATACTAAAAATGGGTAGATGTGTGCTATTATAATGTTTAGGCAAGAAAGAATCCATATTTAGTATGGGGGAAATACATAAGGGAATATGTGGAGCACATGAAGTTGGGATGAAATTGAGACTTATATACTCGAATTTATAGATATTTTTGGTTGAAAATGACAGCCGATTATATCTAATATACTAAATGATGTGAAGCATGTCAGAAATATAGGCCGATGCAATATTGACCAGTGAACAAGTTATATCCTATTGTCAAACATTGGGCATTTCAAGGATGAGCCATAGATCTAATAGGTAAAATTTATCTTCTTTTATCAAAAAGTCATAGCTTCATTATTGTGGCCAACGATTACTTCACTAAACGCGTAGAAGTAAAACCTCCGATAGGAACTGACCATCAAGAGATTATCAAATTCATTGAAACCCATATAATCAACTGATTTGGGATTCCTAAATCAATCACTATGGACTAAGGCGTGACTTTCTCATCCGAGGAGTTTAAAGCAATGATCGATCAATATAAAATTAAAGTATTACATTTCACACCTTACTATGCTCAAGCTAACGGCCAAGTCAAGGCAAGTAACAAAGTCATTACAAATATATTGTGAAAGATGATTGACGGGAATCCTAGGGAATGACATATCAAATTGTCTTAAGCCCTTTGGGGTTATCAAAACTCTCCTCGAACAAGAACAGGGGTAAGTCCTTTCATGTTTACATACAGGCATGATGTGGTGTTACCTCTAGAGGTAGTTGTGTTGTGTTCAAGTGTGAGACCCGACCCGAGTTTGCATGTGTGTATGAGTGTGTGTAAGTGTGCATTTCATTTCTTGTGATCCCGCAGTCCTACCGATCGAATTCTGGTAACCCGCGCCCTTTGGATTGTGCTTGCGATCATCCTTGAGTCTGGTCACGTAGACCCGACTCGGATCGAGCTAAGATCTATGCCATTGCGACCACTTCGTCGTTGCGGTTCTGACGTCGCGTCTTGTCCATCCATCCGATGTGTGGATCATAAGTTGTATACGTTTCATTCTATAGCCCTTAATTTTAATCATGTGGCCCACCTTGGAGTGGTGTATGTGGCCCACACTCCTTCTTTTACACAAGTTCCAACATGCACCACCTAAATCTCCATAACTCACACTACCAAGACCTCACACACCACCCACACCTAACCTACCCTAGCAACATTATTTATAACTCCCTACTATAATGATTACTCTTCTCTATCCAAGGCAAGAGAAAGATGATTGCTTGCCTTGAAATCTCCTTCCTCTTTTTTTTCCTCTCATTTCTCTCCCTCCCCCTCTGTCTCCCTCTCTTCTCTTCTTCTTCAGCAATTTTCTTGCATTTTTCTAGCCCACTTTCCCTCATATATCCTCCCATCTAACCATTGAAATAAGATCTCAACCATATATCCATGTACCTTGGAGCTTGAAGACCATCTTGGAAGTGTTTACCTGAAGACCTTATAGGTGGGTGTGCTTGTACTTAGAACCTTAGGATCTCCATTTTCTCCTCTTATTTCTCTTCTTCACCTCATACTTGAAGCATGTGAGGCCCACCAAATGATGGTGGAGGCCCCATGTCTTCTTGGATGTGGCCATTGGCCCATCCTTTTGTGCATGCATTACTCATGGGTGGGGCCATTTTCCATGGACCCCACCATGGTTTCTTTTCTTAGTTTGAAGGATCCTTGGGTCATCTAGACCCTTGATCCTTGGTGGAGATGGCATCTCTACCATTGGATTTTGATTTAAAAATGCATGCATGGGTAGATCTTGTAATCCCATCAATATAGTGGAATGTGTATGCATGAGTGATAAGGGGAAGGGCCTCAATGTGGTGGAGACCCTTTTTTTGTGGCCGAATCTTTATTTTTCTTTGTTGATAATCTTCTAATCATGAGTGTGTAGCCCACCTTGTGGACCAAAAATATCCAGACCATCCATGGAGGATGGATGTCCATGACAGTCCACCCTTGGACGTTGGAGCCCCTAATCCACCTATATGGGGCACATGCAAGGAGTATTTTGTAATGGAAAGACTTTGGATATTTGTGGGGCCCACTGGGGTGGTCCATACCATGATTTTCTTGGATTAAATCTCCTTTTAAATAGTGTTTATATTTATTTATTTTCTGTTATATGTTGCTGTCCAGAACCATTTGGACAGATTTTTAGGTCATTTTGAGGCCAAATTTTAGGTCATTTGGAGGGTTATTTGGTCCCATGTAATGTATGTTTCTTAAAGGTGTGGACCCCAACTATAATCATGGTAAATTTCAGCCCCAACTGACCTTCATTGGGGTCCCAAAGGTGTGGTCCAAGTGAGGTGGACAATCTGGATTTTCTACACTGTTCCAGCAACATTCCACCCTAGACAGGTTGGAGTTCTAAAATTTATTAAAATATCTGTGGCTGTTTAAAAAATTATAAAAATTTATAGAAGGTTGGCCCACTCATGGTAGGACCCATCTACAAAATTTTGGGGCCAATGGACACCTATACAAACCATGGTGATGGGTAGACCGACCCATTATAATATGGTGTCCAGATCAGTCCGATTTTCAGGACAGATTGATTTCTTTAAATAAATTAAAATATTTATAAATGTCTAAAAATTTTTAAATTCTGTAGATGTGTGGTATACTCATGGTAAGACCCACCTAACAAATTTCAGAGCCAATGGACCCCTATACATACCGTGGCGAGGGCTGGACTGGCCCACCAAGTTGGGACGTCCAGGTCTGTCCGATTTTCTGGACAGTCTGTTTTGTTTAAATTAATTAAAATACTTAGATATATATAAAAATTCTAAAATTTTGTGAGGGTATGGCCCATCTATGGAAGTATCACTCTATAAAATTTCAGCCTCAAATGGCCCCATTTGGGCATCCAAAAGAATGGGCGAAGATGGCTGGACTCCCAGATTTTTCTGCTGTACAGTCCTGCAATATGCCTTGATAAAAACTATAATTCAAAAATATTTCTTCTGATGGTGGGCCACCTTTTTGAATTTTCTCTCATTGTATGCATGATGAGGGACCTTGGCCCTCAATTTTTAGAGTTTTAGAGGCCTTAGACCCACTTCAATAGAGTGCCCAAATTTTGGACAGCAACATGTTATAATTATGCTTAGCCTTGGGCTGAAATTTTGAGGAGTGGGGCCCACCACATTTATGAAGGTCTTAGAGGAAATAATTTATACATTTAGTTCCTTAAATTTTGGGCTTTAAAAAAATACATTTTTGAGGCCCACCATAGTTAAATTTAATTGGGTCCATGAATGTAGATAGTTGTTGAATTCTTTAAGCCCAATTGGGCTGGAACTTTCCAGATAGGCCCATTGAACTCTTGGGCCATTTTTTATCATACTATTGTGATGGGTTAGTAGGCTAGATTACATAAGTAGATGGGCCCTTGGTTGCCCACCAAATCAACTTTATACTTGGGCCGGGTTGTAAGCTCAACTTACTTGAATAAGAGTATGACATTTGCCCATGTGGTTTGAGCAATGAGTTGCCCACTAGGCCACCATAATATATGGGATTAGAGGCCTTTTATGTTGGGTCCTAATCTTTTTCCTATGGGCCCATAGTGGTATATATGGGTTGGGTTATGTGTGTTCCCCTTGGACCCATATTTTGGGTAGGCCTTGGGCCGCCATTTCTAAAGCCCAACATGAGTATTTATGGTATGATTATGGCTACTTATTTCTTATTTTTGATGTTGCATTGACCTTGGGCCTTGATTCATGATCATTTAGAGATGGGCTACCTCTTGGAGACCAATTGTGGTTGGATGTCCACATTGGTAGCCCTAAGGTAGGCCCATGGGCTTCTATGGGTGGTTAAAGGCCCACCATAGACCATTGCTAAGCCGTTTCACTATTTTAACTTATACCATTATTCTCCTTAGTCTCATGGGCTACCCCAGGTATAGGGGCCCCCACTAGATGTTGTATTCCTTATGAGGAATTGGTTAAGTACCTAGACCCTTCATGGTTAGGTAGAGAGTTCATCTTCACCTTATTGGCACCTCTATTCATCTTCATGGCCCACTCCTATACACATCATATGCATGCTTGGTTGATGTATGATTAGCCATGGTTGTGTCATTGTGTAGGACATGTTAGTATCTCCTTGAGAGATGGATGCTTGGAATTGATGCGTGGGTGATTGTGTGATTCATACATCTGACATTACATAGCTTGTGGATATCCGCCCTTACTTCATTAGGGCCTTGCCTCTACAAGGGTATTCGTGGATGGCCGTATGTGTGGACACGGGAAATATTAGTTGAGCATACGAGGTGCATAGGATGCCCATGGGTAAAATTTTCAAACTTCCATGGTACCAAGGATCTGCTCCAACGCCGTGACCAGGTGGAATACATGAGCGCACGAGGGCCTTATACCGTTAGGCTGTAACTCCCACTATCGTGTAGTCAGTTGGATAGGGGTGTGGCCTTACCTACCTAGTGCATAGTGGGCATTGCTAGGTTGAGTCTGACCAGCTCGTAAATGGGTCCGCTACCGTTAGGCCTTGCTGGTGATTGATTGTCCACAGGCGGGTAGTGAGGTCTCTTACGCTCGTTTGACTGTGCGGGGTCTGTAGAGCAGCAGTCATTCAGCAGTGTAATGGACCCCGATGATTTTATTATGGTTGAAAATGTACTTGACATATGGTTTGTTTATGAGCACTGGCATTACTTGCATTACATTAGCATTGGTTGTGTAAGCCCCTTTATGCATTGCCTTGGTATGGCTCCCAGTACTCATTGCATCGTATTCATGATAAGCCTTGGTATAGCTCCCAGTACTCATTGCATCGTATTCATGATAAGCCTTGGTAAGGCTAGTGATATTCTCATTGAGCATGTTTCCCTTCTTGCACCTCCTACTATTCTTCTGTGCACCATTGTCACACACTTACACCACCCTCTAAGCTTCTATAAGCTTATGTACGATTGATGCGTGTAAGAGATTCTAGGCAGGCATCGTAGCAGCAGAGCGTGAAGTAGAGCTGAGCATTTGATGACTCCAGTGTTGCTGACCTTTCTCTCTTTTCCTATTATCTCATGTATATCCTTTTGGACCTTTTGGATGGTTGTAAAAGTTCAAATTCTTAGTGGATTTTATGATGTGTGCCCTTTGTTATTCTCGGATGTACTTACTGTGATCTTGGGTATGCTCGTATTAATAATGATTATACTATTATGAAAATCCTCCTTGTTGGATCCCAGGATCGGAACCTGCCTCAGGAGCTGTAACACCCTGTACTTTTTAGTACTCGAGTGTTACCATGTAAATTAATTTAATATAAATACAAAAATTTTATATATAAATAATGCAACATAAACACATACACTACGAAAGCACACTTCATAAAGATTTAAAAATGAATAAATAAATAAATAAATTTCATAATAAATTGAAATATAATTACAATCCATATTAAAATATGAATTTCAATCGTAAAAATCTACATTATGTAAATTAATGAAATTTATAATAAATAACACATTTCAAACAGTATTATATAAAATTTAAAACCTAAAACATATATAATTATACGAATAATATATATTAACCTTTGCTCCTTTTCACTAATATTCAAAAGATTAACAATCAGTAACAATTATGCATATATAACAAAATACATCTCCTTTTTATTAATGTAATTCTTTAAAATAATAATAATAATGAAAAATAAAATAAAATAAATAATAATAATAATGATAAAGGATAGTAATAGTAATAAAAATTAATATTAATGGTAACATATGGTTAGAATTATGTATAAGGGTCCTACAAATGATGCATTAGGAGCTTTTGACCGTTGATACTCGAGTGGAGGCTAATCCAACCATCGAACCTACATAGTTATCCCTTATAGGACGTAAACAAATTTTTATGGACCACCTGAGCCTTGGGCCCATCTGATCTTTGGCCTAGGTCTCTTTTAGGGCCCATAGAGTGGGATGGACAGAGTGGATTTCCCACAAACATCACGGTGGACCCCACACAAACGTTGTATGTGCACCATTGATGGTGCACTCGCCGTGCACGGGCCCTGGGAGACCGGTCAGCACGAGCTGACCCGTGCCTGCCCAAAAATGGGAGATTTCTCCCTCTCTCCTCGGATCGGCAGCGGACGTGCAGGCGTCCCGAATTTCTGATCAGTGGCCCATCTTCACGGTCCCTACGGACGATCCAAACCGTCCATCAGGTGCATCCCTCAGGCCTAACCAAAACCATGGCTGTTTCACACGAAACAACACACGAGTGTCCGCACGAAAACCGACGCTAGAAGAGCCCGAAAGCACAAAAATCCCAAAAAAGGAAACTGTCGCCGATCATTTCGCTGCCGAATCGGTGCCCCTCACAGCTGGCTTCTTTCAATCTCAGCAGTCGAGGGCGTCACTTCCTCAATACCAGGGGAGAAAAACCGCGGCTGAAATTGCTCCTCCTTGGTTGTTTTAAGAAACCAGATGCTGGGATTAAATCTTTGCCTTTCATTCGAAATCCATCGGACCTAAAGGGCGTTGGAATCCCTACAAGAAGGGAAAGAAAACACCCGGATCTCTTGTTCTTGCACCCACACAAGGGAATCCAACTGTTTCCCTCTAAACTCAAACTCACCACTCTAAACTTCCTTAAGCTTCGAAAACGCTTATCTACAAGCTTTCTAGGGTCCATACGGACCATCTGAATGGAACAGATTGAAGGAAGAGGTGGTGTTTTCAAATTCACCATTAATGGCCTATGTCTTCTCCATCGCTCAAAAATGAGCCAGGCTAGGTTCGGGCATGCTGTTCTCAAGTTGGATCGTGTTGATGGATTCGGCTGGAAGAGAAAAGAGAGAAAGAAGAAAGAAAACAGAAAAAGAAAGGAAGAAGAAGAAAGAAGAAGGAGACGCTAATGTGCAGTTGTTGCACCGCACCACCACGCCTGGACTCAGTCCGAGTTCTGGGCGAGCTGGTCGAGTTGGGCCTGAGATCAGTCCGACTTCTGCTAGCTAGAGAGAGAAAGGAGGGAAAGCATGGAAAGAAAAGAAAAGAAAGAAAAGAGAGAGGGAAGGGGAGAGCCATTTTTCTCCTTCCTTCTTGTCGCTGGCTCTCTACCGCACTCGGATCGACCCGATAGAGTCGCCGGGCAGAGCTGCTAGCTGTTGCAGTAGGAGAAAAGGAGAATGAGAAATCAGGGGAGAGGAAGAAAATCGATAGATAGAGAGAGAGATAGAGAGAGAGAGAGAGAGTGAAGGAGAGGGGTGAGTCGCGAATTGCTATCGACTCAACTCGCTGACTCGAGTCGAGTTGCTGACTCGTTTGTGGGCCTGGGTCCAGTGCGGTAATGTTGGAGTTTTCTAGCTAATAAAAAAAAAAGAAGCGAGAAATAAGAGAGAAAGGAGAAGGAATGAAAGAGAAGAAGCAGAGGGAGAATGTTGGGGCGGTGGGCTTGTTGAGCCGAGTCAACTCGACTTGAACTGAGTCGACTTGGTGAGCCCACATCTCTTTATCCAGATTTAATTTATTTTAATTATCATTGCTATTGTTATTATCATTTTTTTTTTTGGATATTAAAATTAGATATGATTCACCATTAGAAGATTATTCATATGGGTATTAGTTGATTCATATAAAAATCTCCATTATTAAAATGTTAATATTTTACCTTGTCATTCTTAAAATATTATTTTTAACTCTAGAACACGCTATTTATTTCCATCAGAATGACTATTAGTGCCACATTGGCTAAATGTTAAGGATATTGTTAATATTACTATTTGTTTTAGAATTATTAGCAATATGATCCACCGTTAGTTGTTATTAGGTAATTTAATATAATAGTAGCCATGGTTAATATTCCTAAATTAATAACCAATTTATTTGATTAATCTTATTTACTTATTATTCCCTTTCATAATATCATCCATGACCATACAAAATAAGAGTTCAAATCCTATAAACAAAACCTAAAAATCTAGCCTAAACCATAAGCCTAAGTGATACAAACCCTAGGTTAAAACCCTAACCCTAATTAGCGTGTAAGCTTGTACCTAATTGTATAACTTTACAATTCATAATAGGGTTTGATTCTAAGGAAATACGCACTCTCTAGCAACACTGGTAGGCGATGCAAACTATAAGGTGATGATTCTTTCCCTTAAGCTTTCCATATTCTCATTAGCTTAAGTTATGGTTTTTATTTAGATTTATAATTGATATCTCTCTTATAGTCACATGTGTTAGCTGGTAAAGGTTGAATTGTTATATTGCCTGCTTAATGTTCATCCTGTATATTTGTTCATGCTTGTGGATTATTGTGTATTGCTTATGGACTTTAAACTGGTTACATTATTGGAAAACCCCCACCTATACATGTACACCCATACTTGGGATGTAACCCGACTGGTTGTGATTAAAATGGACCTTCGACTTAGTGGTTATTGAGTGGTAATCTAGATGGATCATTGATGTGGGCATACCATCCAGGGTTGTTGTATCTAAAAGTTTTAAGGGATGGTTTTTACAGTATAGTTTTGATATTCGCCCTATGTGGCATATTTTGATACCCGGCCTATATGGTTTTATTTGTTATTTTTGCTATATGAGTTTGATATTTTATACCTTGCAACCATGTGATGGTAAGCCCCATGTAATGTAATATGATTGGCCACTAGCCGACGGGTTTCCATTAAACATCCTAAGATGGTAGTCTCATGAGCCGGGAATGGTAGTATGGGACCTATTCTTTCCCGTAGTGACCTTGAGTTTATTTAAAACTGGCTGATTGTAACTGGACAAATAATGATTTGGCTAATCATGCATATATGGCACAGACTAGCGTCTATCGCTAGGCAGTCGTTACGCCGCACTTAGTATGCTTTCGCTGATGACTAACCTCTGTCCGACTGGATGTTTTTTCCAGGTCGTGATTCGCATTCCGCACGATTAATTTCCGGGGCATTGATTGCGCATTTGTATGGGCGACGACCCTGTCCGCACGAATGAGCATCCCCGGGGCGTGAACGCATTCCATACATCCATGCATCTAATAAGACCTGCATCATGTATTGTTTTGTATGTTTTGATTTATAACTATGCTTACCTAATGCGGCGGTGTGTAATCTTGAGAGAATTCACACTGAGTTGGTCACTCATCCATCAAATATACAACCGTACAGGTAGTACAGGTCACTTAAGTGATATGCATGTTCAGACTTGATGAGGAGCAGGGTACGATCGCCAGGGATACATGACTATATTTGCCTGGAGGAGCCGTGTGATCTTGCAGCTTATTTTTATATATTTTCTGTTATTTTTCATGTATTAAATTCTTGTAAATCTTATACTTGTTAAATTCAGAGACATTAATTTGTATAAGTCATTTTGGGCAGCTTCTTGTATATTTGAAGGATAATGGAATTTTCTTTTATGTCGATTTGTCTACACTACGCTCATTTGCTTATTCTGATGAAAGAAAAAAAAATGTACACTCGAATTTGACCATCCTTTAAGGTTAACACTCAGGTTTTGGGGAAACGGGTTGTGTACTCGGGTCCTAAAAACACGGAGCATTACAGGAGCCGAGAATGGGATACTATGAAGGCTGTTACGGCCAGAACCGGCCATCGGGTTCCTTGAGATTTCGATTACCGAGTCTAGGGCGTGACATCAAGGGTTTCATATCAGACTAATCTCACATCAGCCGAGTTTACAAAGGCCATGCTGATAGAACTCGAGAAATTAGATGAAATACAACTAAAAGTTATGGTAGCCCGCGCTTATAATAAGAAGGTGGAAAAAAAAAAAACTTTGGAGAGGGCGATATGGTTTGGAAGGTAATATTACCTCTCAAAACCATGGATGTTGCTTTTTTGCAAATGGTCGTCCACTTGGGATAGACCATTTACTATTGAAAAAGTTCTTCAAGGATGTGCTTATGTCCTTCACGATATATGGAGAAATTTTATATTAAAAAAAAAAAAAAAACCTATCAAAGGTCAATTTTTAAAGACTTATCATCCTAGTCTATGGGAGGTATGGCTAGATTAGACCAAACAAAGGGTAGGTTAATCACATATCATAAATGATTAACCAAAACCTGTCAAGAGTCATAACAGACATAAAGAAATATTAAGTTTTATTAATAGGCTGATAACAAAAGACAAAACAAGGCCTGGGCCAATTACATATATTAAAAAGGGGAGGTAAAATTAGCATAGAAAAGGTGTAGGCTCGACCGAGGTGCAATTTAAGCATAATCTGCATTCATTTCTTCGAACTCCTTAAAGGCACGTTCCTTAATGGTTTCGGTCATCTGCATTTAAGCCTTCCAAGATTCTTCACTCTCTAGAATGTGGTAGAGGAAGCACAGGACTTGGTCGATATGACGACCAATTATGTTAGCCTTATTCACTGCCTCTTTCTTTCGTTCACTGCTTTCGTGCAACTGAGCTTGATTAATGACAAGATGAGAATTGATAAAATTCAGAAGAGTCTGTGAGTAGTTTGAGTCCCTCCCAGGGTAGAGGCATTCAGTCTCCTGGTGTGGACACTAGAGGGCGGATTCCCCAAGGGTACGGGGGATCTACTCTCTTTTTTCCATTGGTTGCCTTGTTCGAGGGCTTTTGTGATGAGGTAAAAGAATGTTAAATTTGACAAAGTTGCCATTAACCGATTATTATAATTTTACAGTCAGTTAAACTCCATAGAAATGCTTAAGATTAAGAACTCAAAGATCATTAACCATAAGATGACTCATGAGTTTACATTCTAGAGATTCTAAGTAAGGCACTGCAGTTACATAGAAGGAAGATGTCAGGCACCCACTCTGTGTTGTTAAACAGATATTTTAAATCTTGGATTTCTATTATCCTCGACCAATCAAAGGTCAGGCTCGACTAGTCCAAGCTTCAACTGGTCAAAGCCCTGCTTTGACTAGTCAAAGGTTACGCAGACTGCATAAATTTGAGACGGTTTCCGGACTATTCCAAAGTCGGTGCGTAAGTGGGGTTTCTTAAACTATAAATAGGAGTCTCTAGGGCGATTCTAAAGAATTCTAAGGCTTTCTAAAGGTATTCTAAGGGTTTCTAAAAGGGTTCTAGTGTTTGTAAAGGGTTTAGCAAGGGTAAGATTCGAAGTTGTTCGAATTGGGTAAGTCCTCTCTCTTTGTAATTTATACTTTCATAGTAGATTTCTATCGCTTTGTGCCGTAGTTTTTTTCCCGAAAGGATTTTTCACGTTAAATTTGTGTTCTCTTATGTGTGCTTGGTACTTTCGGATTCCTATCCTAGATCCATCTTTATGTGATTCCGCAACACAAATCCCAACAAGTGGTATCAGAGCAATCAATGAGGCACAAATTTGAATCTGCAGGATTAACGTCAATGTGAAATGCCAAGTTTGATATTGGGAAGTACTCAGACAAAAATAATTTTGAGTTATGGAAGATTAAGATGATTAGTCTATTAACCAAACAAGGCGAAACTAAGGCTCTTGAGGAGCAAAAATCAACTATGAAGCATGAAAAATGGGAGACTCTTGATAGTAATGCTTTAGCCTCCATCCGTTTGTCTCACGGTTGAGGTTCTCTACAATGTTATGAGGGAGAAAACTTCGGTTAAGTTATGGGCAAAGTTAGAGAATATCTATGTGAAAAAATCCTCTGAAAAATACCTATACTTGAAGCTACAATAGTATAACTTTAAGATGGCAGAGGGTGGAGATCTGGAGGCCTACATCAGCAACTATAATAAATTGGTGTGCAAATTGTTTAATACGGATGAAGTGATCAAAGATGAGGAACGAGCATGTATATTGTTAAATTCTCTTTTAGGATCATATGAGTCATTCTAGGACACGAGTGCACTACAAAGAAAACGCTGAGTGTCGATGTCGTTATCTCAACTCTTTACGAGAATGCCATGAGAAAGTTTAACGACGACATGGGAATATCTTTCGATGCACTAATTACGAGGGACAAAAATTCTAAGCAAGGTATTGGATCTTCAAGCTCTAGATACAAATCCAGGGGCAAAGATAAATGTAAGTTAAAGTGCTGGAACTGTGGGATGGAAGGACACATGAAGAAGGATTATGTAAATCTTAAATCTAAGAGAGAAAAATCTGAGGCTTCATACAGGGAGGCTAATGCTGCCACGTCAGATGGATCGAGTGGATGTAATGGTGATATCTTATCTATGTCTACGATCAGATGCCCATACGATGATCATAGGGGCGAGTGAATTCTAAACACGGGCATCCTTTCACATGACTCCTCATTAGATTTGGTTCACCAGCTACAGAGAATGCAATGATGGACAGGTGTTTATGAGCAATGATAGTGTCTGTAATGTTATGCATGTTGGTACTATAAGACCTGTATCATAGTCTGTATCGTTTTATAAGCTTTCGTAGTCCTCCTAGTCGAATTCCCGCAACTCTCGACTGTATTCGATGTTTACGCGTGATCCTAGGCAGAGTCCTGTATATCGGAGTAAACTCGACTCGAAACTTATACCCTTGCGACCGCGTCGTCGTCGTAGTTTCGATGTCGCGTATTACTCGCTGAGGCGAGACACGGGCCAGGAGATGCAGGTCTGCATTAAGTTCGAGGAAAAAATCACGCGTTGTAATCCTGAGAGAATCCATCACATCAAACGTCAAGTACACATTCCATCACTCCCATCACTCACACCCATCCCCAAGTACAACCCACCTCCCTAGCTCCCATCTTCATCATCCAAGCTTCATCTCGACCGTTGAATCTCTCATCCATTGGAGATCTAGAGTGCATTTATGGAAGGAGAAGTTCATGATTAAAGGTGGGTGATCCACCGTTAAATTTTAATTTTTTTAGGGCCCACTAGTTGTTGGACCCACTTAATGTATGCATTGTATAAGAGAGGGGCCCATAATGACGAGGTCCCTACATCTCACCGTCTCTCTCTCTCTCTCTCTCTCTCTCTCTGTGTGTGTCTTTCTCTCTCTCTTGTATGGATGGTGTGTGTGTGTGTGGCCCACTATGAAGTAAGTATTTCATCCATGTCGTCCACCGAGTGGGCCCACCTGGCAGTCCCTTTGGACGGGTTTGATTAAAGGAAAAACTCATATATCAGCTTGATAAGTAAAGTGGCCCTCTAGTGTAAACCCCACCATATGTGTGTGTGTGTGTGTGTTGCTTAGGCAAAACACAAACGTCACTGATCAAGATCCCTGGTGGGCCACACCACGTGGACCCACCCTAGTGCATGTGAGAAATCTAAACCATCCATCCAGTGTCTAGACTCTCTGGACGCTGGACCGATCTTGGTTGTATATTATATAATATATATGTGATATATATAATATATGTATATTATGACATATATCTGGGTGGGCCACTCCCACGTGGGACCCACCTTTATCATGTATATCAATACCATCCAGATGAATTTGGATGGTGGATCAGGGCAGCAACTCCTTTATACATATAATTATTATATAAAATATATATATATACACAATATATATATATATCTGTGGGCCCCACGTGGGACCCACCTGATGGCAGTTAGGATGGACGGTGTACATACAACAGCTATATATCATATAGCTGGTGCATTGCGTCACCAGTTCTGTGGACCCACCAGATTTTGGTGATGATGCTGATCAGATGGTTTTGATTACCTGATATCAGTCTTTGAAGTTGGACGACTGACCATTTGCCTTTATTTGTCCATTTTGGTGGACAATAGTTGGATGGTTGGGATCTACTCTCTAGCGGTAACAGGTGGTTGGCCCACTAACACAACAGCCATATAGCTGTTGTCTTGATGTCACCTATTAAGGTGGACCCCATATGCGATGTGTTTCATGTAACCGTCCATCCCTCTGACATGATGGGCCACGTACGTGGACCCCACCCTGATGTATGTGATTCATCCTAATCGTCTATCCATTTGGTGAGCTCGTCCTAGGCCTTAGGACTAAAAATGAGACAGGTCTAGCTATCAAGTGGACCACACCGCAGGAACAGTGGGATTGAACGTTTACCATTGAAACCCTTTAGGTTACAGAAGTTTTGGACCACTATGATATTTGTTTTCCCCCCAGTTCAGGTCTTTATGACCTTATGAACTGATTGGATGGAAAATAAATGCTATGGTGGACCCTTTAAATTTTAACAGTGGAAATCATTATCACCATTGTTGTTTGTGGTGTGGTCCGGATGATCTTTTGATATGATTCATTTGTTTAGATAATGCTGCAAAAATGATCTTTATAGATGGATGAATAGTGTAGTTGTTGTGGCCCATTTGATACGGTCCATTGTGATATATTTAAGGCCCATGGGATGTGTCCTTTGTGATGTATATTAGGCTCGTGTTAGAGGCCCATGATGATGTACATTAAGCCTTTGTGTGATACTGTGGGCCCATTGTACGTTTGGTCCTATGTGGGCCACTCCTTGAGAGCAATGTTGGTTAAATGTCCACATTGATGGGTAATGATTGGTTAAATGTCCACATTATCAAGACCGATTGCCAATGCCAATTATCAAGGTTGACTACTGATGTTGATTATCGGTGCTGGTTATTGATACTGATTATGAGTATGTGACAGTATAGCATCACGATACATGCCCATACGCATCATCTGCATGTTTGTTATGAAATGTAATTGACCATTACATATGTCATAGTACAGATGGTTTATGGGACTCCCTGATAGGTAGAGTTATCCCACATGAGCATACGGTATGTACAGAATTGATGCATGATTGGACCATGTGACTCATGCATCTCGCATTGTGTGATTATGATTACCATATGCCCTAGCGACATCAGGGTCGTACCCTCCACAGGCATATCGTAAATGGTTAGATGGGACACTGAAAACCTGTTACTAGCATCGAGCCGTCATAAATGACTCTAGGTGAAAATTCCTAAACCCTCTTGGTACTAGAGGACACCCCAACCTCGAGATCGAGTGAATATATATGAGCGTATGAGAGCCATATACCAGTAGGTCGTGCCTTCCACTATGTCATGGTCGGTTGGGAGGGGGTGTGGCCTTACCTGCCTGAGGGAGTAGGCAATACTAGGCTGAGTCTGACCAGCTCGTAAATGTGTCCGCTATCGACGAGCCAAGCCGAGCCGATATCGGTAAGCGGATAGTGAGGTCTCTTCCACTTACCCAGTTATGCGCTTGATGGGGCAGCAAGCTGGTGTGGAGTGTACTAGACCCCAGTGATGATCTTAGAGATGTACCGTATTATTGTGTGGACTTATTGAGTAAGAGTTGCATACGCATTCATTCATTCATTCACTATCCACTCGGGCTGATGGTGCACAACTGTTTGTTATGTATACTTTCACAATGGCCAGGATTTTGGTTGAAGCACACGACAAACCTGAGGTCAGGAGTTTACCACATTGAGTTTGACTATCCAAATTTAGGTATAAGATTAATTTGGATAGAAGTCCCTTATGGTGGACCCCGTAGCCTGCGATACTACGTACTATCATCCCGACTTCACACTCTAGCTTGGTCATTTCATTCGCATTGCATATTATATTACATTCGCAGGCATATAGCATTTTGAGTTGTTATGTTGCTACACTTATATGGCCTATACGGACTTATGAGGATTTTTATATTACATTGTATCCTTGATATCTGATATTTGGCTCTCTATGACCCCTCATTTGCATAATTGATCTATATTGTGTACTCTGATATTGTATGATTTATAGACTTGCAGTATTTCCACTTACTCTGATATCGTATGATTCATGATCTTGCTAGTAATTTCGATATTGTATGATTAAGACATTATATTGAATACTTGACACTTATCTTGTGCATACACTTAGACCGCCCTCTAAGCTTTCTATAAGCTTATGCACGATAGATGCTTGCAGGTGACATTAGGTTGCAGCAGCATCGAGCTTGGAGCGTACAGCTGACTTCTGAAGCTTTGATTTTTGATATATATATTTCTCTTTCAGCATTGTGCTCAAATGATTATTAGTGGATATGTGGTGATAATGTTATTCTTGTGATTCGGGTATACTTGTGGTTATGTTTCTTATGAGACAAATTCATGTTGAAAATTCTCCTTGTAATATCCCAAGATCGGAATCTGATGTATGGACGCCGGGAGCCGAGAATAGGGTACTATGAAGGCTGTCGACAACGGATTCGGCGATCGAAAATTTTGTGAGCCCGGTTTTCGAGTTTGGGGCGTGACAGGTACAGTGTGCATAAATTTTGTAAGCGTACCTTGACTGAGGTAAGATACGTTCCCGACATGAAGAATGTCACGCCCCAAACCCAAAAATCGGATTCACGTGAATCCCGATTATCGAATCCGGTGCCGACAGCCTCCGTAGTGCCCCATTCTCAGCTCCTGATAATCAAATGCTAGATTCTAATCCTAGGATCCTACAAGGAGGATTTTCAGAATGAATTTTTTTTTTTGAAATGGAGCATAACCACAAACATAACCAAGTCACAAAATAACATCACCACATATCCACTATATTAAAAACTTTAAGTACAATGCGGAAAGAAAAATACAAGGTAGTCAAAAAGCTCCAAAAGGTCCTGATACGCACTCCTGCCTCAGCACTATTGCTGTCCAACGCTACCTGCACGCAACTATCGTGCATAAGCTTACAAAAGCTTAGAGGGTGGTGTAAGTGTGTGCGAAGGGCAAACGCCGAGTGCACAATATCAGGTAATGCGGAAGTATGCAGTAAGTCCATGAATAAAATCAGACATACCAAGGCTATGTAATGCAAGATATGAATGTCATCGGCCACACCAATGCAATGCAAGGCCTACATAGTCGAATGTCATATGCGAAATATAATCCAAACAAGTCGGTACTCATCATATACACATATCAGTACAGTTCCATTCTGGATATCATCGGGGTCTAATACACTTTGCAGTGACTGCCACCTCCCTAGCTGCACAGTCAAGCAAGCGGAAAAGACCTCACTATCCGCCTGACCAGTAATCTGTCAATACCTACCCGGCTCGTCAATAGCGAACTCATTTGCGAGCTGGTCAAACTCAGCCTAGCTTATAGCCCCCTCACTCAAGTGGATAAGGCCACACCCCCTTCCAACAAACTACAACACAGTGAGAGATGCGGCCTACTGGTTTCGACACTCGGGCGCTCATGTATCCACTCGGTCTAGACGTTGGAGCATCTCCTGGTACCAAAAAGGTTCTGAGACTTTCACCCAGGGACATCCTAAATGCCCACAGTGCTAAAACTAAGTATTTTCGGTATCCGATACGGCCATCCACGATGTACCTGTGGAGCCATGGCCCTGATGTCGCTAAGGCGTGCAGTGATCAAGTCACACATATGCGAGATGCATGAATAACACCATCAAATCATGCAGCAATTCAGCGCGTACTGTGCGATCATGTGGGGCACTCTGTCTCATAACGAGTCTCATAAATGGTTTGCCCAATGGCGTATACTATGATCAGTCACAACTCAAATCAAGTATACATATGATGCGTATGGGCATGAGTCATGGGATTATACTAAGCATATTATAAAGTGATGAATAGTAACTAGTATGGGCCTATCAATGGACCCTAATGAGAGCTACAATGTGGACATTTAACCAACATTGTACATACAATGTAGACGTCAAACCATCATTGCTCCTAAGGCACGACCCGCCATAAATATCATTACATGAACCATGAGAAAAGTACATTGCAATGGACCCTAAGGACATCCGTTGGGCCTCGATCCATGGGCTTAGATACATCAAATGGGCCGTATTGTATGGCCTTACATTCATCAAATGGGCTGCATTAATGGGCCTTACTAATGAGCCTTATGTACATTGCAATGGTCCATGATCCATGGGCCTTGAAATACATCAAAGTGGGCCTATGGCCTTATCAAATGGGCCTAATCCCATAGGCCTTATACACGCCAAATGGGCTTAATCCCATAGGCCTTATACATGCCAAAAGGGCTTAATCCCATGGGCATTATATATGTCAAATGAGCTTAATTATTTGGGCCTTAGATATACACTAAGGTAGGCCTCAATGAATGGCCACAGTTACATCAATATGGGCCCTATACACATGCCAAGGTGGGCCTTAAAAATGGCCTCAAATATATACTTACATACATACATATATATATATATATATATATATATATATATATATATATATATATATATATATACACACACACACACACATACATGTATATGAATCATGTCAAAGGATCAATCGATCCTCACTTCAAATAGTAGTGGTGGGACCCACTTGAACCACGGATCTGACTCATTCTTTAGCTCGTGCCTTACAATGAGCTTGCAAAGTGGATTGACGGTTGGGGTGCAACACAAGCATCGTGGTGGGGCTACACAGGGTATCGTCTAAATGGACGGGGCAGATGAACACATGCATCCTGGTGAGACCCACGTGGTGGCCCACCAGCTATCTGGACAGGATTTGTTCCCAAGCCAGGGACGGATGGAGTGGGGGAAACACATATACCATGGTAGGCTCCACCGTCCAGGCCGCCTGAACGGTGGTCTAAAACACATAAATCACTGTGGGCCCCATGTGGGGCCCACCATAATGTTTGTTTTCCATCCAACCTGTTGAGAAGGTCGTACAGACCTGGGTGAAGAGAAAGAAAACAAATCTGATTTTGATCCAAAACTTCTGTGGACCTCAAAAAGGGTTTCGAGAGTAGACATTCAATCCTACTGTTCTAATGATGTGGGCCATCTGAGCGTTGGATGCATCTCATTTTTTTAGAGGGCCCACCTCATGGACGGAGTGGATGGCATAAATACATCATGGAGGGCCCACCTCATGGGGGTCCCGGCCTCTTGGCCGCCCGTCAGCCGCTGGACGACATTATAAAACACATACATTCTAGTAGGTCCCATCCGCCTGGACGGTGGGATGGAACGTACATCACTGTGGGCTCCACGTGAGGGCCCACCATAGTGTTTACTTGTCATCCAATCCGTCCATAGGGTCACACGGGCCTGGGTGGGAAGGAAAAAAAAAAATAAATTTCAGATTGATTCCAAACTTCTGTGCTGCCCAAAAGGACCCCAATGGTGACCGTTCAATCACCGTGTTTCCTGTGAAGTGGATCACCTGAGCAATAGATGGATCTGATTTTTGGCAGGGACCCACTTCAAGAGGTGGCCCACCGTATGGGTGGTTTGAATATTACACATACATCATGGTGGGGCCCATGCACAGGACCCCAGACACGTCCGCCCAGCTCCATGGACGCTGGCAGCGTCCTGCTGCACAACAGCAGCAGCGCTGCACCCTCCTTCCAAAAATATTTGGATTTAAAAAAAAAAAAAAAGTTTTTCGACGGTTTTTCGCATGTGGGGCCCTCTTCAAACGAATCTACTGCATCCAATGAATTTTTCAGTCCATGCCCCATCCATCAAGACCAATATTGGGTATCTCCTGGCATGTTCGAAAATTTAAAATGAATTTTGAAAGGTAAAAATCATTTTTGCTAAGGTATGGCCCATCAAATGGTCAGATCAGCCTCATCTTTCGGCTCAACACCTAAAATGATCTAAGGAATGGAATGGGTGGCTTGGATTAACAACATATGTAAAGATGGGACCCATTTGAATGGTCCACACAAAGCTTTAAACCAAGCTCATATATGTGTTTTCCAAATGACGTCCAGCATCCAGGGACGCTGGACGATTTGGCATCCCAGGTGCCAAAGATGTGGGCCTGCTCAGGTGGGCCACTAGATGATGGATGGTGTCGATGCAACACCTATAAAGTGGGCCCCACTTCTAGGTGGCTTAGGTAAAATACATACCTCATGGTGGGGTCCATCCAAGTGGGCCCCAAGGCCATATTATCACAAGAAAAGAAATCCAAAAAGAGAAGGAGAGAGAGAGAGAGGAGAGTGGGACACGCGTGATGGAGGGACCCCGGTACTATGGGCCCTCCCTTCCATGCATTCAATATACAATAAGTGGGTCCCAATTCATGTGGGCCCATTAAATCGAAATTCAACGGTGAGGATCCTTTCTCCACTAAAATAGACGGTCTAGATGACTTCTATTTAACCTAGGAAAGTAAACACCACGATGGGGTCCATGGAGATTCGCCCCATCATGGAATGATATGAAAAATCAAGGTGGGCCATCGACCACATCTTAGGGTCCAAAGTGAGATCCATACCATTGATCGGTAGGCCTCACTTGGCCCATCATAAAAATAAAAAAAACTAGCCTATAGAAGCACTCACCTATTGATCTTCTCGGTCCGTTGGAAAGCCTATCTCCTTGTGCTTCTCTTTGATGGTGGATGATGAGATTTGGATGGCTAGGATGGAAGTTATGGGGATGAAAAGTGGGCCACACAAGGTCACTTCTCTCTTGGGAAAACCTTGGATGTGTGGGCTCTTGCTTGGCTTGGAAAATGTTGAGAAACGAGAGAGAGAGAGAGAGAGAGAGAGAGAGAGAGAGATGTAAGGAGAAGTGATGGGAGATGGTGAGTGATGGGTGAAGTGATGGATTAGTTGACTTTGGGTTTGCTTGACTTGTGGAGAAAGAAAGCATGGGTGCTTTGTACTTGACATGAGAGGTGATTGATGAAATTGATTGATGAGATTTATGGGATATATTGTAGAGATTTTCTTGGGATTTACAACACGTGGTGTTTTTTTCTCGAACTGAACGTGGGTCCACATCTCCACGTCTGGGTATCGGATCGGTGCGTGCTTTACGGCGTTAGAACCGCGGCAGCGGTGCGGTCACAATGATACAAGTCTCGGATTAAGCCGACTCAATTTTATAGGATATGGCTTACGATCATGCGCAAATTCGATTACAGGTCGTAGGTCGCCGAAATTTGACGGAAGGATTGCGGGAAGCGATGGAACAGTATGGATTAGGATACAGGTCTTACAAAGAAGACCCTGATCTCTCTCGATGTACTTGAGGCAAAATGATGCAAGTTCACCGAACTTGATGGTTCCCTTAAAGTATTTAAGAAGACACAAGTAATCATGAAAGTGTAACGACTCAGTAATCTTTACAGGTTAATAGGGAGCACTTCAACAGGTGGAGATGCAGTGGCTGTAGTGGATTCCACACCTGCACGTGTGTGACATGCTGGGCATGAGCACATGAATGGGTAAGGCATGAAGGCTGAGACGGGCGAACAGAGATACGGAGCAGGTGGAACAGCCACATGTGAGAAAAATCACACAACATAATCGCAGGATATTAGCAAGGTAAATGGACGACTGACCAACATCGCATATGCTCTCGTTAAAGACGAGGGGGATCTGTCAACTATTCAAATGGCTCTAAGTGAGCCTGGTGCTAGAAATTGGAAGTTGACTATGAACGATGTGATGGACTCGTGCCAAATCGACACATGGAAGCTAGTGGAGCTTCCAGTGGGTCGAAAAGTGGTTGGATGTAGGTGGATCTTCAAGAGGATACAACATATATACGGAGTGAAGCTAGTAGCGAAGGGTCATATTCATAGAGAAGGGATCGACCTCTCAGAGATATTCACGACGGCGGTATAGTAGGTGTCTATTAGATTCGTATTAGTGCCCAACGCAACTTGAGGTGGAGTGGATGGATATGGTTTTTTTTCGAAAGGGTTTTCCATGTTAAATCTTTGTGTTCTCTTATGTGTGCTTGGTGCTCTTAGATTGTTATCCTAGATTCATCTCTGTGTGATTCCGCAGCACAAATTCCAATACTCTGCCCATACGGATGTACGTTCTTTACTTCACAAGATCTAACTAATTCCTGAAGAATAAGAGTAATTCAAGCGTGTAGGAGATGTAATGCAATGCAATGATACTAGTAATTGATCAATCTAAATTTCTGATGTGTAGGATCTGAATCTATCGGCAAGTTGTAGAGCATATGTTCGAAATGATTATATGTAAAGTGCAAAGTATATATGTATAAGATGCTTGATACTGTGCTTGTGATAAATGATGGCCAACTGGCTAAGGTATATGGTGGACCTGTTGCGCTTATATTAACAGGTCTCAAAGCATACCTCCACCAGTCAGATATGATAAAATGATGGAATGAAATGTGTATATTAAAATGAAGGCTGACTGACTAAGGTTTTTGATGGGCAGGATCTGATTATATCGGTAGTCCTTAGAGCATAAGGTCGCCAGTCAGATGCATGAGAATGATGAAAATGTACTAGGATGTTGATATATATGAGTGTAAGGGTTGAAAAGGGAATGAATCTTACACGATGTTAATGTGCTGATTTGATGAAATTAATAAGACTTGAATGGTTGGATGAATGGTAGTGTCGAAAGGATAGATTGAGTGACTCATATTTGAACTTAGGTGACTAAGGAGGTTTATAATTTAGACAAGCTAAACTAGACCAAGGTTGGGCTCTTTCTCTTTCTCTCTCTTACTCTCACTCTCTTTGGTGGAAGGATGCTTCCTGATGGGTATGCTCTCTGAAATGAGAAGGGATGTCTTGGATGAGAGAGGATGTTTTTAAATGTGAAGGGATGGGGGCTATTTGTAGTCTCGCAACCTAGTTTCTTGGTAATTCCTGGTGATTATAGGGGAAAAAAGTGGTTGAATGGTTAGGATTAGAGATCGCCACATGGCATCATCTCATGGGTTGAATGATGTGATAAAAGAGTAATTTTGGGTAAGGAGATAGGCATTGGAGTAAATCTACCTCAACCGTACACTTAAGGTTTTTTTTTTTTTTTTAAAGAAAAAAAATGAGGGATGCTACCCCAAAGGCGTGGAGTGCCATGTGGTCGGCAATAGCCCTGCTGTCACCAGTTCTCACTTGGACTCCCTGCTTTGGCAGGCAACATCCTCCAAGCATATGAAGGCTCTACTGTGAGGGTTGCTCCTTTGAGGTTTCGACCATTTCTTCCATCGAGCTTGATTTGGGGCTTGAGTTCGAGCTTGGTTTTGGGCTTAACTAGGTGAGTGTTCACTCCCCAAGTGCAGGGTTGTGATGTAGTAATAAACTCGGTAAGACCGAGGTCGAATCCCAAGGGACTGATACCTATACGTTATCTGAAACTAAGTAGAATTAGAACTAGAATAAAATGTAATCTAAATCAAATAGAATTTAAGGAATAATTGTGAAATAATTATCTAAAACTTTAAAAAAATTCAGAGAAGGGGAACTAAGGATTCAGAGGATCCACTTGTAAAGATCATGGAGATCTTATGCCAGCTTTAAGAATCATGGAATTTAACTGAACTTACTTTGATCTAGTTTTCAAGAGATAAAAGGTATATGAATTAGAATAGATTTCATCACCAAACCATACCCAGGAGACAAAGTAAACAACAGAATTAAACTAATTACCAACCAATCACATGTATGAAGGTTAGGAAGGGTACCGACATCCGACCATGCCCAGGAAACTATGGTGAATAACAGGGCTTCCTGACGTTATAAACATAAAGGAAAGGAACATGCTCAAAGCTATCACAGACCCATTGTAATTTCAGTCACAACAGACCATTAAAAACTAAAAACATTCCTTTTAATTAAACTATAATCAAAATCAATTCAATATAAACAAAACACAAGCAAAGGACTCTCCCATCACGCTACAAGCTTCACCTCTTAGCCCTAGCTAAGAGGTTTAGCCTGTCATGGATGGGCTAATTCTCTCAAAATTCATGAAAACAAAAAAAAATAAATAAGAAAAAAAACAAAAATCTCTAATCTTTCTCTCTCTCTCTCTCTCTTCACGTTCCAACCCAAGCCTCCAAGCTGTCGAATCCTTCTAATGTTTTTCTTCTCTCCTTTTATAGACACAAGGAGAGTTGATGCTAAAGTGTTGGAGTCGGCGGAAAATTGCGAGAAACATCCCTGAGTCTGCACTCCAAATCACAACAGAACCGGGCTACACACGTTCTTGCGCTTGAGCTGCATTTGGCACGGATTGCTGACCAATCTGACCACATGAATGTGGTCAAGACCTCTCTCTCCACCATTTAGACGGCCCAGATCGTTGATCTGATCGTGATCAAGACCATCAAACGACCCACAGTGGCCGGCTTTCTCAGATGTTGAACGGACATCAATTCTGCGCTGGATTGGTGGTGGGGCCCATGATCGCTTTTTCCAGAGAAATCCACCCCGTCCATCAGTTTCTCCTCGCAATTTCGGTTAGGATTGGCTGATTTTGAATATGTTTTGGCACAACCCACATAGTTTTCATTCAGCCGTCCATCCTATGTTTGGGCGGTTAAAAATAAATATCCACTGTCCATTGAAATTCCATCACCTAGGAGATGGTTACGCCTATACTCTGGAGTGAATGGATGGCTCAGATCAGTCGTACAATTGATCATGGTGGCCCACGAAAACCCTTCCGCAATCTCTGTTCAATGGCGCCAAAACAGGAAATCAAATTCCTTTTAGGAAAGATCGGTCCAAAGCTGCTGTTGGCCGATTCCTTAGGTGTGATGCTCATCCAGTGCACATGTACTATGTACGTGCACCGTATAAGGTGGGTCCCACCTTGATGTATATAAGAAATCCGCTCCGTCCATCCATATTTTCAGCTCATTTAACCCGTTGAGACCAATTTTGAAGCATATCCAGATATCAGGCGGGCCCCAATTCACAGATTTATGGGTTGATCTGTCTATTGGGCCACTTCCAGAGAGATCCAATCGGTGAAATTTGACGTGTACGGTTAATTTATGGTTCTTAGGCCATGTATGAAGTTTCGAGCCGACCAGATGGTGGAAACCCTGTGATCTTGCAGTCTGGCTGGTTTTTGGGCCACTTGAGCTTCAGTTTTTCGATTTTCTCGGATCTCTGGCGTGTAATTCCGTCGATCTTGGTCCTCTGGAGTCCGTCCATGGCCTTGGTGAATTCTGAGCGTTAACTCCATGCCTTTAGCACCTTTTTGCAGTTCATGCTCTCAAATACACCCTGCATCACAAACACGGTTAAAACCGGGCGTTAAACAATATCATGTTCCTAAATCTAGGCAATAACTGGGGTCTGATATGTAATATTTGACCCTCAATAGTGAGTTAACTGGGTTATGGGGTTGGGTAGGCTGACTGGGTGTGTTAATTAAGTGAGTTGACCGGATGAATTGACTCATCAAGTGAACTCAATGCCTAAGGATTTGAGGTTTCTAGGGTTCAAGGTTAAGCTTACTAGGTTGACTAGGTTGAATGGGTTGAGTCTATGTGGTTTAAGACTAGGGTTCCTAGGGTTTAGGCTTTTAGGGTTAGGGTTTAGGATTGAGGTTCGATTGTCTATCCATTCATTCAAACTCTATTAGCTTATCAGCCTAGGGTGGGGTGTCTACACCTGAAGATTATCATCATCCTCTTTGGATTGAACTTGGATGGTCCGCAACATCACCTTATTAAAATGATGTTGTCGAGTCCAATATAGGCGATCATACCTGGCCGCATCATATTAATCAGAGAGTGTGTTTGACTCCTTGTGCATGCTCATTTGCATGAGCGTCCAAAATTTCAAGGTCTTTTTCGCCAATAAAATAAGCATTGCCAATGCATTGGAGCTTGGTTAGAGCATCCAGAAGTTCTTTCAGGGGAACATCATTCTCCGCTATGTCCCGGAACTCGTGGACAAATAGATAAATGTCAAATTAGGTAGTGTAATGGGCAAAAGAATCAATATTGACGGAAAAAAGATTTTTCCTTAAAAAAGCTTAGACCCTATTGAGAGGAAAAAGGGGTGTAGAGGCCATGGTAGAAAGCAAAAGAGGTTTTGGATTTGGAAGTAGAAGGAGAATTGAGTGTGTAGGGGAACTGGAACCAAGGATTCCTTTATATAATTGCACCTGAAGTCGAATCATCATGACGATTGAAGTACCTTTTAATGGCATAAAAACATTCCCTAAGAAGATGGAACGATTAGTCACATGACTTTTCATGTTTTCGCCATGTCACTGAGACAGTTATTCCAGATCAAATATCGATCGATCCACATCAGAATGTAAGACGTGCTCCTGGTCATTAACTTTATCCTGAGATTTGCATTGAATAGCCATGAATGTGCCGTAAGCGTTGTTCGTTTTATATGGAAGAACAAGTGAATGTTTATCTTTCAAGGCAAAGTTAAGATAGATAGGCTCACCAAAAGGCAGAAAATGGATAAAGACACAAAAATCTATGATTGTTGGACCCACGGGGCCGCATATAGAATAGAAGGTATTCGTTGATCGACTCTAGAAGGTTGAGGCTACCTTAAGGAGGAAAGTATTAGCTGCATATTCATGTAAAGAACTGTTGATACACTAAAAAATTTCAGCTTACTTCCATGTATTGTCATGTTATGCTTCTACATGATTATATTATTCTGCTCAACCATTCAATGATTTCGGCCATGCTCTTGAAGGCTTAAAAGCATTGGTCAGATTTGAGAAATGATTGATTAGATGTGCAGAACTTCTCAAGGACAACCTGGAAACATGGCTCTATCAAACGAAGCTGCTTGTGAGTGGGTGATCTCGGGATGAAAAGTTAGGCCAAGTGTCAAGTATGCCCTACTCAACTCAACGGGAGCATTGAAAATAAGGTTACTGACAACTCCAACAAAAAGACATATAGATCTATTATGAGGGATTCGTCGAGGAAGACTGCAGTGGTGGAAGAGGGAAAAAAACCATGGTAATTGCAAGAAAAATTAGACAAGAAAAGGAGTCTAAGCGAAAGAGGGGGAGAAATAAGAGGCGAAGAAAGTTAACACCGACCCACATAGTGTTTATATATATTGGTCACAGTATGTCCACATTAATGAAAGGGTTATTATAATTTTCTGTAGAGAGTGTTCGTATGTAACGTGTCACAAGGGTATCTGAAAGAAAGAAAGCAAATAATGTTGTTCGTTTTTACTTTGGCCGATAAGAATCAATAGAGAAGTGACACGTTGATGAAGGACCAATTGCATTAGTTACATCAGAAAATGAAACAACATCATTTTCATAAATGTGTGAGGCAACGTTGTGCTCTACTTCTAATCCTACCTGAAATAATTAATAAAAAATGACAAGTATTGTTGCACATTAAAGAAATAGCATGCAGAAAATATTTGAATGTAATTAATAGGTCTTTTACATGAGTACTACCCGTACCAATATAATACTACACGTGACAGAGTTGCTATATCGATTTTGAGAAGCCTTCACACGCTACACCTGACACAAAACGAATGGAGTGCCAGCAAATATATGCCACGTGTATACAATTTCAACGTGAATGTGTATCAAGCTTCATATGCCACCCGAGTACCATATAATTCCCCCTGAAGCGGATTACCCGGTGTACCATACACCAGCTATACAGCAGGTGTATTAAGGTCAGCAAGTTCTGTGGGTCCCTTACTGAGACGTGTGTTATATACAAACTGTACATACATTTATTGAACTCGTTTTAATGCTGGAGAGGAAAAATAGGACAGATGTAACGATCAATTGGACCACACCGACAAATACAATGGGGATTGAACGTCTGCCATTGAAACTCTTTTGGGGTTCACGGAAGTATTGGATCAATATGAAATTTTTTTTTTCTCCTTCATCCAGGTCCTTGTGACCTTATGAACAGATTGGATGGCAAATAAACGTTATGGTGGGGCCTTACAAAATTTTTAACAGTGAAAATCATTATCTCCACTGGTGTGATCCAGTTGATCTTTGTATATGATTCATTTTTTAGATAGTACTCTAAAATGATCTCGAAAAATGGATAAACAGTGTGGATATAATAAACACATCATTGTGGGTCCCATGTAACTTTGTCTCCTTTGAACTATTCATACAACTCGGAGCTCGAGGGGTGCGGATTCGGTACACCCTTGTCTGTCCAGAGAGCTCAAGACGGGCTGGATGTGTAGCCCCTTAATTAGTGGAGAGTGGTTACATCAGATGGCAGAGGGCATGTTATGGAGTTTTCCAAAAAATTTCCAAACATCTCAATTTTTTCACCTTCTATGTTTTTTTGAGTGAATCCTGCTTATCCATGTACGAGGATTAGATATGAATAGGTTGAGTAGCGGGATTGGCTATTAAAGTGATGTCATCAACTTATATGAGCCTCACCATGATGTATGTTTTGTATCCACGCCATCCATCCATTTGGAGAGATAGTATTAGGGCATAATACAAAGAATGAGTTAGATCCAAAGCTCTAGTGGACCCTACCACAGAAAACAGTGGGGAAAGTGACACCTACCATTAAAAAGTTCTAAGGGCTATGAAAGTTTTCGATCAAGTTGATATTTATGTTTTCCTTCTTTCATGTCTACTTTAGCACATGAATAGGTTGGATCTGAAATAAACATCATGGTGGACCTTCGGAAGGTTTCAATTGTGGGCGTCACTCCCTCCACTATTTTCTGTGATGGGGTCTACTACAGCCTTGGATCTGCCTCATTCTTTTTATCATGCCCTCAAATGATCTCTCAAAATGTATGGAAAGTTTGGATACAAAACATACATCATGGTGGGCCCACAAAAGTTGGTGAAGTCACTTTGGTAGCCAATCTTGCTACTTAACCTGTTAATAGCTAATTCGCGAATCCATCAGGTAATTGCAGGAAGCGGATTGCTCACTGAGTAACGTATGCTAACCGTACTGAGTAGACTTTATGTGTCTACCACCGTTCATGCATTGTATAAACTCTGTTCATCCATTTTATCATATAAATTTAGGGCTTTAACCCAAATATTTAGCATATCCAAATCTAAAGTGGACCGCACCACTGGAAAGAGTGTGAATTGAAGTCTACTGCTAAAAAATTCTTAAGAGACAACATAAGTTTTAGATCAAGCTGATATTCGTGTTTTCCCTTCATCTATGTCATTGTGATCTTACGAACCGTTTAAATGACAAATAAACATCACTGGGCCTTGGAAAGGTTTCAACTACGGAAATAAATAATTCTACTGTTTCCTATAGTATGGTATATTTAAGCTTTAAATATACTTCAAATTTGGGTTGAACCCCTAAAATGATATGAAAAACCAGATGGACAGCGTGGATAAAATGTATGAATTCATAGTGGGCCAATAAAGTTTACTCAATACAATAAGAGCATACTTAGTATGCAATCCGATTTCGTAATTGTATTTGGGTTTCTTGGAATGCATGTTATCTATTTGGTGTATGGATTGATCCATCATGAAGTGACGTAACCAAGTTCTTTGAGCCCCACCATGATATATGTTTTGGATCCACACTGTCCATTTTTTTGGAGAGATCATATTTGGTCATGTTCTAAATAATGAGTTAGATCCAATTCTCGAGTAGACCACCCATACAAAACAGTAGAGAGAGCGACACCATCATTAAAAAGTTCTAAGGGCAACAAAAGTTTTTGATCAAGTTGTTATTTGTGTTTTCTTTTCTTTTATGTCTAAGTTAATACATGAAGAGTTTCGATCTCAAATAAACATTATGGTGGACCTTTGGAAGGTTTCAACGGTAGGCATCACTCTCCCCACTATTTTTTATGGTGGGGTCCACTTTAGCCTTTGATCTGACTTATTCTTTGTATAATGCCTTAAAATGATTTCTCCAAATGTATGAACGGTGTGGATACAACACATGCATCACTGTGAAGCCCACAAAACTTGGCGACATTACTTTAATAGCGCATCTAATTCTCAACCTCCACGCACGAAAAAAGTTAGTAAACAAAAAATTAGGAGACGGTTAAAGTTCCCCGTGTACCGAGTATAAACACGAGCTAACGGCTCCTTTTACTAACGTCGCCCCATTTCTTCATACATGCCCGCTTTCCACCACTCAATGAGCTACACGTCAGCCCATCCTGAGCTCCAGAGGCAACGGATTGGCTACTCACCCTGACACCAGCCCCGTGACTGGTGGTCGGTGCTCTGTGGGCCCCACCATGATGTACGTGTTTCATCTATTACGTTCATCCATTTTTAAAGATCATTTTAGGGCTTGATATGTAAAATTATAGGGATATAAGTCTTAGGTGGGCCACACCACGGGACAAAAATAATGAATGGATATTCACAATTAAAATCCTCTTAAGGCCCACTATACTGTTTATTTGACATCCAATCTGTTGATTTGGTCATAAAGACCCAGATAATGGGAAAAAATAAATATTATCTTGATCCAAAACTTTTATGGCCCCCAAAACGTTTTTAATGGTCAAAATTCATTCAAAACAGTTTCCTGTAATGTGGTCCACTCGAGATTGATATATACTTCATTTTTAATGATATCATAAAATGATTTATAAAAATAGATGGACGGCATGGATGACACAAATACATCATGGTGGGGCCCACAGAGCACCGACCACCAGCCAATGGCTGGTGACAGGGGGAGTAGCCAATCCGTTCCCAGCTCCAGACGGGTGGGGTTAGTACCAAATCCGCGCCCGGGCTGGAGGAGCGTCAACACTCGTCTTCGTACAACACGTACCTACACCGGATATATAGCTGGTGTGTGGTACACCAGCCAATCCGATTCCTGAGTAATCGCTGGCGCCACACGTGGGCGTATGACAACTTTGTCGCCTGGTGTCTCTCAGTCTAATAACTGACCAACGACAGGCCGTGCATGACATCTTCCAGTTTGTTATCTGCGAAACGCGGCACACGTGCCAGCTTGGCACAGGTGTAAGAGATCTAGGGCAGTAATTAGGTGGATCCTATCCTACCATGAACGTACACGTGGAGAAAATTAGGCGGGTCACGTTCATACACAGAAAATTGACGGATAGAAACAAACTTTTAGTAAAGGCTAATATTCACAGCGAACATGGCCCACCTATGAGCGTAATACCTAGATTTTGGGCAGAACGTATTCACACGAGGTTTCGCATGGCCAGGATCATGCACAGGAAGGCCTTGTTGACATATGTGCCACCATTCGCTCCTTCAACCTCACCTCTGAGTGGCTTGACATGTGCGCCACCGTTCACCGTTATATAATTTTACCTGTTCACTTACTGAGTAGTTAGGATTTTTTTTCAACTCATACCTTTCCCATGAATAATTTGCGGCCGTACCTACTTTTGAACGGTCCTGATCACCCATGCCATGGCCCATCATAATGTATATAATATATGTGTTTCATCCACGCCGTCCATTTACTGAGTGATTTTTTTGGTTAGTTTGTTAGTACCCCCGCACTGTCAGTTCTCACTTCATGTGGTTTTTTTTGTTAGTTTGTTAGTACCCCCGCACTGTCAGTTCTCACTTCATTGTTAGACACACCCCGCTATGGAATTGAGGTACCTCAGTGTTTGAAACGAGGTGTCTTTCACGCAGCCTACCACTCGAGCCATGCACCCGGGGTATCTACTGAAAGGTTAAGTAGCGAGAGTTGCTTACGAAGTAACGTCAGGAAGTTCTGGCCCTATTATGATGTATGGATAGATCATTTTTAGGCATTATCCAAAGAATGATCACACTACAGTAGACCACACCACAGTAAACAATGAGAGGGTGGACAACCGTTGAAACCTTTCAAATGTTCATTATGATATTTATTTAAGATCTAACTTTTTCATATGTTAACGCAGACATCAAATAAGGGAAAACAAAAGCATTAACTTGATTGAAAACATTTATAGCCCTTTGAATTTTTTAATGGTGAGATCTACTCAAAACTTTTATCTGACTCATCATTTTTCTAATGCTCTGAAATGATATTTTCAAATGAATGAACAGTGTGGATACAAAATATACATCATAGTGGCGCTAGATAAATTGGTGACATCACCTGTGTCTATTAAACCTGTTAGTTGCTAATCCGCTTCCGGAAACCTGACAGACAGGGTGGATTGGGAGTGAATTGTCCGTGAGATGCCCGGGCTGTGTGGGGTCCACATGGATGTGGGTGTAAAATCCACTCCGTCCATCTATTTTGAAATACTACAGCAGTATAAAATTTTGAAAATCAGGCAGATTCAGAACTCAGGTGGGGCCAAAAAACAAAACACCAGGAACAGCAACGTCCACTGTTGAAACCTTCATGGATGGAAATCTTTATGGACCCCACACAACGCGGGATATTGAGATATCTGTGCGCCGGGGTCACACGCAATCCACTCCCGGGTCGATTTGGGGTAAATAAATCCAAGTAGGCCTCACATCCACCTGGTGCTGATTCACTTACAAGTTCACTACTGAAGTGACGTCATCAAGCCCCGTAACCGACCATGAAGCGTGTTTCCTATTAATAGGAGGCACGGGAAAAATAATAAGATATATCTAAAGTTCAAGTGGAACTCACTATAGAAAATAGTAGCGGCAGACCTCTATTGTTCAAAATTTCTTAGGGGCCATGGAAGTTTCTGATTGAGTTTATATTTTTTGTTATCATTTCATCTATCTTTATGTTAACTTATGAATAGGTTGGATTTAGAAAATGCATTATGGTGGGCTTTAAACATACTTACAATGGGTGTGATTGATCCCATGGTTTTCTGTGGTGGGTCCACTTGAACATTAGGGACGTGTTTGGATGGATTATCCTACCCCCTACCATCCCATCCGCTGTTTTGGATAGTGGGACGTATCTTGCCCTCTTAAATAATGTCCAGATCTGAGATGGATTTATCAATTTCAAGATGAGAGTTTTCACTACTATATGGAGCCCACTGAGATATCAATGAGATATCCACTCCTTCCAACATTTTCATCAACCTGTATTTAGCTATAAACCTATTTTGAGGAAAATATAAAATAATGAGTGAGGCACATCACAAGAAAATATGAAGATACAAGCTCATTCATTTATGACCGTCCAAACAAACTGCTGTATATCCCATTGGCTATCACAGACCCATGGGATCTATAGACAAACACTGTCACATCATCATTATCTTAAAATCCATTTCATCCCTCTTAATCCCCATGGGATCGGTCTGGCCAGACACGCGATCTTTTCAAACAGTTGAACGGCATGGATACAACACATGCACCAAGGTGGAGTCCACGTGGCTTGCTGACGTCACCTCTGTAGCATTTGGCCACCGACCTTGACAGTATCTAATCCGCGCCCGGATCTATCCACTTTGGTGTATCTAGGGATCCGCTTCGGTGGCGCCCGGCTATGATACGGTGGAGCTGTCAGAGCCATCTCTCCACGCTACCCAGATGGGATGATGTATCAATCAGACCGTCCAATGTAGTAAGGATTATCATGGATGGCTAGTATTTCACAATCACCCATATTAGACAATTACATCCATCCATTTTCTTCATTTGTTGTGTACTTAATGTCAATTGTTAACCATTTTTGTTATATACCGTCTATTTTGAAGGGCAATAAATGGATGGATAGGATCATCCAATTTATTTTTATTTAAAACCATTTTTCATCCACATTAAGGGCATTTAGATGGACATCCCGATTAAACAGAACGACCACCACGTGTGCTGTGCAGAGAGATGGATCACACGTACCATAGAAATGAAAGTTAAAAACAAAGACAAATGCTGTCAACGGGCCGGGCCTGCGTAACTCTCTATCGGGTTTTGAATTGTTTCGGGCCGGGCCATAGGGCCACCAATGTAAAATTCTGATTTTTAGGCCCGAACCCGACCCATTGACACCCTGACGTGCCACCACACTCGCAAGCGACTTCGCATTTTTTCTTCCTTGGCTAGTACCTGTGTGAGACCGTTGCTTCTCACACGTGACAGACTTCGAATACCTGTGCAAGATCCAAGCAGCCCATTGGTGGGCCACACATTGTTGTTGTCATGTTTCGATGGTAGGCTGATCTGATCGGACGGACCACACATGTACACGAGAAATTGCCCACCAGTCGAAACTCATGCTACATGTATGATCTACTTGATTATCTGAATTAGTCTATTTTCAGATAAATCATCTTCACGATGGGACCCACCAATGAATGGCCTTGATTCATGCATGTGTGAGAGGCGCATATGAGGCATCAGTGAACGACAACACTTCCCAAACGTATCGGGACTCTAACCATTCGATCGGGGGTCATCTTTAATTCATCCAAGCCGTTCGCATGAGGCCCATCTTATAGATGGTTTGGATCATAGAAACATGATCCCTGATCCAGCGGCCATAGTATGCGTCGATATGTACTGTAACGAACTTCATCATCACAAACAGGATATGTATGATGCCAGCACACGTGCGAAGTAGTTAGGATATGTATGATGTTTCCTTACGAACACGTGCCGTTTAGCTCAGATCCAAGCCGTCAAAATTGCAGATCCAGTGTAGATTAGTGAAAAAGAACTGACATCCAGTAAATGGACATTTTTTTTTGGTTGAATTTGGACCGTTTACTACTTGCATCATTACCGTTGATTAGTTTCCATCGATACCAGCTGTAATTACGCTTCCATAGTAAATTTTCAGACACAGCCTAACTACAGTAACTCCTACCGTTGATCGGTTTGGATTGTATCAAACGCCACGTGTACATACGGGAGCCTCGTATTTATCCGTGCCACAAAACCGCGCTAGCGTACCCTGCGCCGGTAACTACCGGCGTTACGCAAATCGACAGCCACGTGTGTGGAAATTTCATAAGATCCACACCGTCCATTTGATTTGATGACTTATTTCAACCGTCGAAACAAAAACTTGTAATAATCCAAACCACAGAAAGATCACACCATAGCAAAAATTTGAAAGGAAATGTTTAGCATTTTGGTGTAGTGTTTGCATGCCATAAAAAATAACGCTATTCCAAAACTCGGGCGGCTCGTACTACGATGACTCGGAATCTTTAGGTATAACTATTATGTGGCCCACCTGAGTGTCGAATCTGGCTGTTTTTTTGGATCATGTCCAAACTAGCGGTGGTCTAGTTGATGGACGGCGTGGATTTAATGCACGCTACCTAGGTCCAGGTACGCAGGAAACGGATTGGCTACTCCCCTGCCACCGGTGGTCGGTGCTCTGTGGACCCCACCATGATATATGTGTTTCATCCATGCCGTCAATATGTTTTTAAAGATCATTTTAATATATGAGACCAAAAATTAGCTATATCCTAGTCTCAGGTGGACCACATTACAAGAAACAGTGTTGAATGAGCTTCGACCATTAAAAGCCTTTTTGGGCCATTAAAGTTTTGGATCAAGACAATATTTTTTTTTCCCTTAATCTGGTCCTTTATGACCTAATCAGCAGATTGGATGTCAAATAAACAGTTCAGTGGGCATTGGGAGGATTTTAATGGTGGATATCTAATCACTATTGTTTTCCTTTGGTGTGTTGTACCTGAGATTTATATCCATCTTATTTTCCGGATAAAGCCCTAAAATGATATTTGAAACTGGACGAACGGAATGGATGAAACAAATACATCATGGTGGGGCCCACATAGCACCGACCACCAGCCACGGGGCCGGTGGCAGGGGGAGTAGCCAATTCGTTTTCAGGTACGCATGCCTTTTCGAATCCTACACGCACTCGGGTATGCTGGCCCGCGAGAGGGGTTCTAATAACACACGCGCGCGTAGGATTATCCGAGCTGCATCTCATTCGAAACTCCATCTATAAATACTGCCGTCCTCTCTACGCCATTCCGATTTCTGAATACTGCTTTTACCATTTCTCCGAAAACCGTAGAAAAAAGAGTTGATCTCTGCAGCGAATAAGAACTAGGGTTTGGAAAAAACCCTAATTTCTCTGCAATCCAAATCCTAATTTTCCTCTCCTCTCTGTAGAAATTCAACTCCTTCCCTTTTCCGGCCCGATCATTCAAAACTCCAACGCCTCGATTCCTATTTCCGGACGATTCTCCCTCTATAATTCAATACCAGGGACCAGAGCTTTGGAATTCGATCTCCCGGCCTCGTACTTTCATGCTGCGCTCCGGAATTAGAGTTTTGAAAGGTCAGGAGCTGCTGAAAATGATATCCTTGAGGCTGTTCTCGGCGTTTCGGACAAGCGGATCGTAATTTGGAGGGATTCACGGGATCCGGTTGCTCGATAGGTAGTTCTGATCTTGCGTTGGCTTTTGTGCCGTTTGCCCCCGATGTTGATAGAAATGTGATTTTTGATGTATCTGGTGGGAATGAGTTGATTTTCGCAGTAGTTTTTGCTAAAGTTCTGTGTTTTTTTTTTTTTATGTAGTATTTCTGAGATTTTTCTACTTGATATTTGAGATTTGGATATGTTATAGAGGAAATTCAAGTTGATTTTATTAGTTATTTGATCCGATTTTCAGTTAAAATAGTTAATTTTGAATGCTAGGTTTTTGCTGTGTCAGTAAATGCTCTGTTTGGTTCCAGTCATTTATCGCTTGTTTCGTGTTGTCTGTATTTTCTTTTTTTGTTCACGTTTTTCAGATCATCATCATCATCATATAAGCCTTATCCCTACTGATTGGGGTCGGCTACAATACTGTTTGCATGATGATGATAAAACTGTTTTTGATATTATTTTGATGGAGAATTGAGTTTTATTTATTTTGGGAATTTAGAATCATTAGTTCCTTGATTCATCTCTCTCTGTGTGTGTGTGTGTATGAAATTTGCTGTTTTTTTAGTGCAAGATTTCCATGCATCACTTCTCTATTCAATTTGTTTCCTGTTGTTGTTGATGACAGGTTTTCTCCTTTTTATATTTGAAAGGAAAATCTACTTTGGGTTGTCTTTTTAACTGATGATTCTCCTGTATGTACCTGGGCAGTTGCGATGGGATTTTATTTTATTTTAACAGAACTAGCTTTTGATTTGCTAAAACTATGCATCATTAAAGGACATGGGGAGGGTTTTAAACGAAAATGAAGGGCATTTAGGTAATTTTCAAGGTGAGGCCGTGTGCTAACCGAAGCTCCTCATCAAAGAGACTGGCTTTCCTACAACGGCTTCTCCTCTTCCCTCTGCCGAGTCTTGCAAACCCCTTACTCCCTCTGCATGTGCATTGCTGTGCCGTATCAACTAGAAGATGTAATGTGTGTCATGTATTATAGTATACCGCTAAATAATGCATGTGGTAGTGTATTTGGGAAGAGTGCTTCTGTTGTTTGGTACAATGCCTGGGTTTGTATAGGAGTGGCATGAAAGTTATTATTCCCCAAAAGAAAAAAGTAGTGCATAGAGGAGTACATGCTTGTATGGTGTGTGGGTTATTCTTTCTTGGCCGAAACCAGTAGAATTTTTGGAGTTTCTTAGTGGGCATATGCATTTTATGATATCTAGGCATGGATTGCCATGCATATGACAAGGATTGATGCATAGGCATAGGTTGACATGCATTAAAGTATCGGACACAATACAATACAAATATTTCAAAATAGTCTGGTCGCATAAGATGTGTTACTAAGAAACCATGTAAAAAAGACACACATGTTGTCGTAGTACAGTTTTATTTGTTTATTTATTTATTTTAATTTTTAAGTGTAGTGAGACATAGCTCATGTGGAGATCATTTTATCTTTAATTATTATTGTTTTCTAATTTAAGATTTTTTATGTGGAAAAAAATCTTATCAGGAAATCCGAGAAAAATCACCATAAATCCTCTAAAATTGTTCTCCCATATCCCATACTTTTTTGCTTCAACCAGCCCCACTAGCATAGATTGTGATATGGTCTGAAGATGACATAGGGATCAACGTGATGAGGTTGATCACCGTCTTCCTCAAGGATAACTACTTCGAATCCACGAAGCTTCTCTGGACTCCTCACAGAGACTTCTCGAATCCACGAGGAAAAAGCAAGAAAATAAAAATAATATTCTAGAAAATTTGTAAATTGATTGATAATTGAAGTAAACGAGTCTACAACAAGGTGTCCCGTATCGGTATCGGTTGGCGTAACGGTGCTCTCCGAAACCGATACGGATACGGGGGCGTAACGGGCCATAACGGCGTAAATTTTTTTTTTTGCCAAAAAAATATGAAAAAATATGGATTAAATCCGGAATATTTTAAGCATTTCAAATATGCATTTATTTATAAATTGGAACATGTTTATGGTGGTGTAACGGTCCACTCTTTGGTCAGAAGTTGTATCGGACTGTCTGATGAATTTATGAACCAGATAACCTGAATTTGACTACAAAATTCATATATTTAATTTTCTAACTATCTACTATCAATGATAGATATATTAGAATGAATGTAATATAAAAATATCTTACATTTAGGGGTTTGCAATTATTTTTGAGGGCCAAAATTCATGCGTAAATAGAAAAAAATGTAAAAAAATAAAATAAAATGGCACCCCAGATATGTAAAATGTACATTAACATGTTCTACTATGATTAACACATCACATGACATCATTAAAACAACAAAAGAATCATTAAAAAATGATTTTTCGAATTTTTTAAAAAAGGGCCAAAATAAATGCGTAAATAGAAAAAAAATATAAAATGACACCCCAAATCTGTAAAATGCACATTAACATGTTCTACTATGATTAACACATCATATGACATCATTAAAACAACAAAGGAATCATTAAAAATGATTTTTCGAATTTTCAAAAAAAGGGCCAAAATAAATGCGTAAATAGAAAAAAATATAAAAAAAATAAATATAAAATGGCACCCCAAATCTATAAAATCACATTAACATGTTCTATCATGATTAACACATCATATGGCATGATTAAAACAACAAAACAACTATTAAAAATTGATTTTTCGAATTTTAAAAAAAGGGGCCAAAATTCATGCGTAAATAGAAAAAAATATAAAAAAAAATATAAAATGGCACCCCAAATCTGTAAAATGCACATTAACATGTTCTACTATGATTAACACATCATATGGCATCATTAAAACAGCAAAAGAATCATTAAAAAATGATTTTTCGAATTTTCAAAAAAAGGGCCAAAATAAATGCGTAAATAGAAAAAAAATATAAAATGGCACCCAAAATCTGTAAAATGCACATTAACATGTTCTACTATGATTGACACATCAAATGGCATGATTAAAACAACAATACAACCATTAGAAATTGATTTTTCGAATTTTAAAAAAAGGGGCCAAAATTCATGCGTAAATAGAAAAAAATATAAAAATATATATTAAATGGCACCCCAAATCTGTAAAATGCACATTAACATGTTTTACTATGATTAACACATTATATGGTATGATTAAAACAATAAAACATATTTAAAAAAGTATAAATACCTATTTTTGGCGAATTTCTGAAAATGGCCCACCGAGCTTTGATTCAAGAAAATCTATAATATAATGTGTTTTTATCTCAAATACCCAGCCAAGGTTGGTCGAAATTAGTAGTAGAAGGAGTGAGAAATAGTTTGGAAGTAAGAAGTTTAAAAAAAATAGCAAAAACAAAGCTTAAAATGGAAAAAGGTCGATACGGGCCTGTTACGGCCCGTAATGGGCCCGTAACGGCCGATACGGGTATAAAAAAATGTATCGGCCGATATGGCCCCGAAACGTGTAACGGTCACCACCGTTTCCGTTACGGATCCGATTTGGCATTTCATGGTCTACAACCCTTTAAATAGGGATACTGAGCCTTGGAAGAAGTTTTAGAATTAAACTACAACTAGAACTCCTTAAAATGCATAACTTACTATAAATAGTAATTTTACTATTTATAGTAAGTGTCCCATGTGGCTTGACCACGCTATTCTCCTAATTTTTCTAAACACTTTTCATGTTGCAGGCAACTTCTAAAGCTCAAAGGATGAAGAGTTATAATCAAACTAAAACTTACTATAAATATAAAATCACCATAAATCCTCTAAAATTGTTCTCCCATACCCCATACTATAAATATAAAAAACGGAAATAAAATGGATTTTCAACTGTAGGCAACCCGATCTGATGGAATCTTGCAAATTCGGCATAGGCAACCCGACTATAGTTGGTTGGCTAAAGTAGCTTCTCCTACCCCAAAATCACATATGGTACGTTGAGTAACTCATTCCGTTTTGCGAGATACGCCTATTGTAAGGTTCTAACAGTCTGGATCACCTCTGCCTCCGATTGGGCCTTCTGTGATCCATCTTGGACATGAAAGTGTCCGCGACCCGCTTTACATCAGTCCCCTTCGCTTCAAAAGAACTCATCCTGCTTTGGTCAGGTGCGCCCCATAACAATGCCCGGATTAAAAGTTATGGCCAATTTACGGTTCACTTTCTTTTGGTCCAACCATGCTAGGAGTGTATCGATGCCACATCCTACATCAGAAGACTTGCTTTGATACTAAGGAGAGAGAGAGAGAGAGAGAGAGAGAGAGAGAGAGATTAGGGAAACAAGAGGTGTTGTATGTTGTATCCCAAAAGACTAGCATGCACATGGATACATATGTTTATTAACTTGAAAGAATATAGCGCTTCACTGGAGAACATGGATAACACAATTACATTTTCTTCCTACAACGGAAATTATGAGACCAACAAATGTGCCAAGTGATCTTGCAAAAAGAAAAACACAAATATACTAAGTGGATCCTCAACTAAAAATGGAAAGGTACGCACTCTTTTTCTTTTTTTGAAAGATAGATAGGTACATTGAGAGAGAGAGAGAGAGAGAGAGAGAGAGAGAGAGAGAGAGAGATTTGTAATTTATTTTAATCATGCTTCTTTTGTGCATGCTTTTATTGTATTCTTTAATCTTACAAATTGACATCGGGGATGAAGGTTACAATCAGGTTTTTGTTTACAAAAATTGAAAGAGGCAATTTTTGGTAAGTTAATATGAGAAATGGGGATTTCTTGAATGGATAAGATGAAATGATTTATTGTGTAATGTATTTTGTGACTGTAATGGTGACCGTAACAGTCACCATTGTTACCTTTATGTATGAGTTGTACTGGCCGTTACAATCTCTTCTTCTTCTTCTTCTTCTTCTTCTTCTTCTTTTAATTGAAAAATCCCCCAAAAAACCTGTATTTGCCCCGTAATGGGCTGTTATGGGGCTATTATGGCCTTCGTGAGGGGCGTAATGAGCTGTTATGAGAGCTGTAACGGCGGTTACGGGTCATTTTTTCCATAGCGGTCATCCATCACAACCCTGTAATGTGCAATGATGGCCATCATACTTTTACATAACGCCCCTTTAGGCCCCATAAAGGCTGTTATGACACACCATGATTGTGTGGGTGAGATTGGAATCCCACGACCCAAGTGGTCAAGGATATGTGAGATTCGAAAATCAATACATATGAGAGTTGGATTTGACAAAGGGGGCTAAATCAAGACAATCGAGAGAGGATTGAGGAGCCCAATTAAAGTTGTGGAATATGTGAGAGTGATCAGGAGATCAACATCAATCAAATTATGATCTACCCTTAATCATCCATTTATTAATGTGGTCAGTGATTGGTGGTTAGCAAATCCACACCATTAGATTGGTCTGAGTAGATGTGCTACTCGCCATGTTTGTTGTAGGTATAGGAAAAGCTACATGGATGATCGATTTTATCTTAATGCAAAGATAAAGTTCAGTTAAAATTTCTATTACATTCAAAACATTATTGCAGGAAGTAAACTTCAAAGTGCATATGAATTAGCCAACATATGCAATTTAGAAGATTAGTCCGGATCATCAATCTCATCGTGTTACAACAATTAGATTTATGGAAAGCCAATTTGTCTATACAAATTTAAGTATAGAAAGGCAATAAATGAATGAAGCAGAGTAACACGCAACTCTATGTGCATTGAAAGGATTTAATGGTTGGTTAACACCTTGTCTTTGGGTGTGCTTGAGGGGATTTGAGTGTATTCCAAATACAATCACTCATTTGGTGGAATTGAAGGTATACCGAATACATGCTTTAGGTGTGTTTTGAAATCTCGGGTTTTTTGTGAGATTCAGGTGTATTCGGAGTGAAATGGCTTTTTGGCCCCCTTTTTAAATGCAATAGAGTCACATGTTTGAAGTGGGGTCCCTAGACTACTAATCCATTGTACATGCGGCACATTGATGATACCCCAAAACAATCTAATAATTGGGTACAACACTAAAATCACATCAATAAAATTATCTGAATTGTCCAAAATGTTGGCCATATAAATGGACGTTTAAAAAAATGCTGGTGAGTCGCTCATTTGTGATCCTTACGTTTGCAGCCCACCCAAGGCTCAAAATTTCCTCTTTTTTAGCCAAAGTGCATGTTTTAATGGGCTTGTTATAGTTTCTGTCAAATATCGCATGTGTATACTAATTTGGGATGTTGAAGTTGATTTAGTTAATCAAATTTAGGACCTGTGAATATAATAAAGAATCCCAATGCATTCAAAATACAATCTCACAAATGGAATGTTTGGATTCTAGTGCATTCCAATTACAAGCTACTAAATGCAGTTGAGGATTTAGAATCACCTTGATTCTAGTGTATTTGTGGATTGGAATCCATTACATTCCAAATACAAGGTCGCAAAACAAGAAGGAATTAAGAATATCGAATACGTCAAGGAACCATGCCAGATTTGAAAGCAATTTTAGAAGAAGAGGAAGAAGAAGAATTGAAGAAAAATATTGATTATCGTAACCAAGAGAGTAAGAAGTTAAAAAAATAGTAAAAGAAATATTTGAAGTAGCAATTGAAGAAAGACTAGAATAATATGAAGATTGCTCATGCTGCAACAAAAAATAATGAATTTGAAGCTGCGATTGCAAATATCTCAAAAAAATAAAAATAAGTAAATAAATAAATCAAAATTAAAGGGGAATTTTGTTGAAAATTAATTTTAAGAAATTAATTATATATGAGTCCAGTTATTTAAGGTGTTCAGGAATATGAGAAGACAACTTTATGGTACATGAGAATATGAAAAGAATTATGGAAAAATGTGAAGTCATAGCTAATGTTTTTCTTATTTTTGTAAATAAGTTGTTCATAAATATTAGAGCTAGGCATCAAGTTGAGTCGAATTGAATTGGGTCCAGCTCGATTTGATCCAAAATTTCCATGGCCTGACCTAAACTCGATCCGATCTGGGACCAAGTCCGGGTCACCTAACTCGATCCGATCCGGTCAACTACTGGCCTAATTTGATCCGAGTCCGACTCGGTCAACTCGGTCAGGGAAACCGAGTCGGATCAGATTGGGTACGGTTCGGATTGGTCCACCAATGAGGCAGGGCAGGCAAAATACTCCAAAATACAGGATAAAATAAAAAATAAAAATGAAACGTACGGTACCTACTTGATCAATGGAGAAGATGAACGGTGATGATGAATGGGCTGGGCAGCTGAGTGGCTAGATCTGAGATAGGCGTGGCGCTCGTTTGGATAGAGAAAGAGAAAGAAAAGATTAGGGGTTATGGGTTCAGGTGAAGAATGGTGATGATGAGGGGCTGGATCTGAGATGGGTGCGGGCCGTGTGGCGCTCGTTCGGGTAGAGAGAAGATTAGGGTTCGGGTGAGGGTAGCTGCTGCTGGGCGAGATAGGTAAAAACTAAAAAGTAAAAATTTAAAATTAAAATACTACTTATATAGACCAGACTGGATTGGATCGGATCGGTTCGGATCCAATCAGATCGGATTAGTCCGGATTGACCATTGATCCGATGTACAGTCGGATCTGACTGTGCCAACTCGATTTGACCCGATCCTAGCCTTTGGTTCGGTTCGGATCCGTCGGATCAGGTCAGATCGGTTAGGTTTCTACCCAACTCTACTAAATATAAAAGAAAATAGGGTAAGAAGAGTAGAAAAGATAAAGTGTAGAAGGAACATTTGTGGTGGAAGTGATGACCTGGTATATTTGAATTAAGTAAAAAAGTTTTCTTTTGATAAATTGCCACTCATGGTAAAGTAAAAGATACATCTCCAAAAGTATTCTTTGTTTTTTTTTAATTTTTCTTCAGCCGTGCATGCTTTTTCATCTCTCTGTTTTTTTTTTTTTTTTTGGTTGCCTTGGATACTTTCTAGGCAATAAGTTTTATAATGGTAAGACAACCGGGAATCAAACCCTCAATCACTCGCACACTCCCATGTCTCTACTATAAGCCTGAATGTCATCACTTTATCGGTGATCGAACTATGTTGCACTGAGTTGAGAAGTCTTAACTTTGCTTTGGTCTAGAACTTTACTTATTACATAATCTCTATCTCAAGCATTTGAGTCAATAAGAACCAACGATTACTCTACTGGCATGCCTACTTATTGACTGGTTCCATTGTGAGTGAGGAATGCTATTCATTTGGTAGAAACGTGTGTAACCTAGAGTTCAATCTCTAGATGTCCTACCATTATAAATCTTATTGCCTCGGAAGTGTCCAAAACTATAAATTTTTGTTTTAAAAACGACGAGAAAAACATGCACAGTTGAAAGTAAAAAAAAAAAAAAACTGAAAACTGAAAACAAAAACAAAAACAAAGAAGACTTTGGAGATGTATGGTCTTAAGTTGTATAAAGCTCATTTACTTTACCAAAAGCGGTCTTTTATCAGAAGAGATATTATTTACTTTATTCAAATATACCACGTTACCACTTTCACTACAAATTTCCGTTCTACACTTTTTTTCTTCTACTTTTCTTAGTCTACTTGCTCTCATATTTATGAACTCAAAACATTAACTACGACTTTATTATTTTTTTCATAATTATTTTTATATTTCATCTACCATAATATTGTCTTTTCATATTCCTAAACTCCTTAAATACATGATCCCACATAAATAAATAAAATTTTCAAAATTAATTTTGAAAAAAAATTAACTTTAATTTTCTTAGGAAAATTTTCAATCATGGCTTATAATTCTTTTTTTTTTTTTTTTTGCTGCTGCAGCATGAACATGCGTTCTTCATACCATTCCATTCTTTCTTCAGTCACTGCTTCAAATATTTATTTTGTTATTTTTTAAAAATATTCTTCTTCTTAAGTTGCATTCAAATCTAGCTTCCTTCCTTCATATCTTCAATTTTCTTAATTCTTTCTCATTGAACTCCCTTCAATGCACAAAGAATTGTATGCTCCTTTGCTTCCTTCTTTTATTGTCTTGGCGCACTTACATTTATGTAGGGGAATCAGTTTCCTATGAGTCAAACTGTTGCAACATACTAGGGCTGGTGATCCGGTCCAATTTTCGAATAGTGTACGTTGGCTCATTGAGATGCATTTTGTAATTTCCTTCCTGCAATACTGTCTTGAGCGGAATAGGAATTTTAACTAGTAAATGAGCTCTCTTGCATATTTTAATCATTTACATGGTGCAGGCTTTTGCTTGTGGTTTCAGATTTTTGTAGACTGATCCGTGGAGAACCATAGATTTCTATATTCAGAACCTTCACTCATGGATAAATCTACTTAGATTCCTTGGATTCTTTTAGTTCAGTGAATTGCCCAGAGAATAAAAGATTTACTCACATGCATATCATATTTTGCAGTTTATTCAACATGTACCATGCCAAGAAGTTTTCAACTGTAGGCTTAGTGCCCCATAAGGCCCAGAGTCCTGAGCAGCTGGCAAACATTGGAGTTCTGGGTGGATCTACAGCAAACAACTCAGCTGCTTCTGGGGGAAGTGGCAAGCAGCGGTTACGTTGGACGTCAGATCTTCATGATCGCTTTGTTGATGCCATTACGCAACTTGGAGGACCAGATCGTGGGTATTTTCTATTAATGGAAATTCATTGCTGGACTTGAGATATAAAAAATAAATTAAGTTTGGACGTCCCATTGTATTAATGCAGTGCAGTATTACTGAAACCACACTACCCTGCAAATCTCAGTGCTCATGAACATACAGTGCAATTTGGATAATCTGACCCCATGACTATGTCTGACCCCCAGAGTCCATCATGGAATTTTTCACTTGCTAAGCAAGAGCAGAATTAGGAGAATCTGCCATTTGCATTGACAAAGAATACATGCCCATGCAACCTGTAAGTGACATGATACTTGAAAGGAAACTGCTTGTTCAAGGCACCATCTATTTGGGCCATAAATAAGGTAAGTGTCATATAACTTCCATAACAATAATCACAATTGATAATCTTCAAAATAATAATAAAAATAAAAAAATAAAATTGAGTTTACCGTCCTTTATAGATGGAAATGAGGAACATCATTTCATGTAGCCAAACCCAATTAGTTTGTATAAGGCTTAGATGATGATGATGATGAATAGCAGCTGTATGTGTGCTTCAGTATCAGAGAAGTTGCATTTCCATTTTCTGTGGGTCCAGACTTGTGTCAACACTGTCAATTTTGTATGTACCTGAAGTTCATCTAGCCATGGTTAATTATCGTCTAAAACTGAGTCCACTGGGTTTCAGTGATCAACAAATCAAGACATGAGGCAAGTCACACTGCAAATGCAGATTGAGTTGAAATGATTCCGACCAAGGTTGATGCCTGTCTTACTGGTTTTGGTCTCTGGGTGAATCACACTCTGAAAACACTATTTAAAACCATCGCTCTAGCTAGAATGCAGACTCTGATTTTCATATAGTCAATCTTGTTTTCTACTTTCAAATGTTCATTGAACTTATTCTTATTACTCCAGCACATAAACAAGTACTTATTCTTATCACTGAGTCCACTGGGTTTCAGTGATCAACAAATCAAGACATGAGGCAAGTCACACTGCAAATGCAGATTGAGTTGAAATGATTCTGACCAAGGTTGATGCCTGTCTTACTGGTTTTGGTCTCTGGGTGAATCACACTCTGAAAACACTATTTAAAACCATCGCTCTAGCTATAATGCAGACTCTGATTTTCATATAGTTAATCTTGTTTTCTACTTTCAAATGTTCATTGAACTTATTCTTATTACTCCAGCACATAAACAAGTACTTTATCTGCGTAGAACTAAGCTTTATGCTGGCAACTCGTGATGCTTTATGTTGTTATTTAATTTGATATGGACTTAGATGGTGGTGTTGTTTCATGACTGACGGTTTGGTAGAATGTAACATGCCATGCTTCATTGAGTGGACTATTTGGGTGAATGCATGGATTTGGTTTGTTGTGAATCTTTTTCCGAGCAAACAGAGGATCCTGAGTCTTTTATTCATTGTAAATAATTATATTTGGCAATGATACATGTTAGGGCGGAAACTAAGCAGATGACCTTTCATTGGTTATGTGCATTGACCTGCTCGGATGTCACCCACAGTTCTGTTGGCTTCCTCCACTGTATTGTGCTATTGGAAGGGTTTCTGATTTTTCTTTTCCGTATCAGATGGGTTTTACTGTTTCTGATTAAATATATTTTTTTTCATGTTGTGATCTCTGTTCTTCACTTCAGATGTACTATTTCATTGGAAAAAAAAAAAAACTTATGCAGTTTCTAATAAAGCTTATGATCACTTTATGGCTGTCCCAAGATACGTGTTTGTTCTCTCTTTTGCCCTTTCCTTGTGAGATGAAGTTGCTATGTATTTTATTTTATCTATAGATTCCGATAAGAGGTTTGATCACATCCAGCGCCCCAGCATACTAAGCCTACTATGCTGCACCATTTTCCCTGCCAAGGTGTTGCATGTGTAGGACATCCTAGCTATACAAAATCTGGGCCCACAGGAAGATCACCTGGTGCAAAGAATCAGGCTGACCATTCATCAGGTGGGCCACACCGTTGAAATGAATGGATAACCACCAATCTAACCCCGAGTACTGGTGCTGCCCACCTTTTGTGTCCTGCACATAGGGCATGTTGATGGGATCAATGCTGCAGCGTGGTAAGCTTAGCATTCTAGGGGCTGTATGTGATGGTTTCTCTTTCAATGAATGGTATCTAATCTGACTGTTTTTTTCCTCTCAAAGAGTGCTTCTTGTTTATAGTCATGCAATCCTTATTTTGGTTTCAGGAGCAACTCCAAAAGGTGTTCTAAGGGTAATGGGCGTACCAGGACTCACTATTTATCATGTGAAAAGCCATCTACAGGTATTGTTATTTCTAGGGCTTTCCATTCTCAAGTTCCAAGCCCGTCCTCTCTTCATTTCAGAACGACTGACCAGTCTTCATCCTTCGTGTTTTCCTGTAGAAATATCGCCTTGCAAAGTACCTTCCTGAATCTTCTGCTGATGGTAAAGATACCATTCCCTCCATTGCAGAATTCATTCAAATTGCTTGTTCCAATGGATTCCTTACCGGTTTCAAATGATCCTTAGATGATATCTGAATTTTAAATTCTATTTGAATGTTTGATTAATCAAAGACATGATTTTTTCTGATAGGCTCCAAAGATGAAAAGAAAGATTCCAGTGATTCCCTCTCTAGCATGGATTCTGCACCGTAAGTAAAACACTTGAATTGCTATTGTTTGGATGCATAACGGAACTAAATTTTGCAAATGTTCAGTTACTAAAAGACTTGTGGTAGTGGTCATGAGGAAGTAACCCTCGAAATTGCAGTTGCATTCCTTTCAATTCAAGTTGAGGTTGAAGGTAATATAATTGCATTTTGGAGCCAAAACCGCCATTATGAATACCAAGGAAATTACGGTTTGGTTATTTCCGTTTTCTTAAATTGGCAGGTGCAATTCTATTCTGTAATGCAGCTCTTTGCTTTAGTTTCATTTTCTTTCCATAGTATGCATGACTACCCAAGCTGGTAGTCCACAGGCCCAAGGTTCTTGCTGTGGGTCCATCATGGATGACCCAGTGCTGAAGTTGCATTGATTGGAAGATCCGGACTCTCCAGTTGAAGTGAACCATTGGCCATTCTAGTTCGATCCATTCATTTGTGAGGTGCAGGAAGCCCTACAAATGATGGGAATTTTTTTCATCCCAGTCAGAGGGTAGGGCCCATACATGGTGGAGGGCCCCAATATCTGTAACATTAGGTGGTTTCATGCACGACATTTACTTTTCTCTATCCAATGGTTTGGAAGATCATGTAACATGTTACAAACCCCTTCACCTTTACAGAGGACTACAGATCAGTGACACCCTGAGGATGCAGATGGAGGTGCAGAAGCGACTCCATGAACAGCTTGAGGTTTCCTTTCCTTACTCTTTTCTTTCTATAAAACTTTTTTTTTCTTTTTTTTCTTTTTTTTCTTTTTACACACACCCCCACACCACATGGGCACTTGATCCTAGATCTCAGTGTTGAAACAGTCTGTCTACCACTGATTGATGGAGCCAGACCTGCAGGAGCTTCCATATTCATTCTCAGATTGCTGTTTCAGGTGCAGAGACAGTTGCAGCTGAGAATTGAAGCACAGGGGAAGTACCTGCAGAAGATCATCGAGGAACAACAGAAGCTTGGTGGGGTTCTCAAGGCATCTGAACCTTCAGCGGCCGATGAGAAACAGAAGCTCCTTGAGCCGCTCCCTCAGGATGGCCTGGTAGAGCCTGTGTCTCCACTCAAGAAGCAGAGAGTGGATGGAGAGGCACTCGACACTACCCTGCCACCGGGGCGGCCGCTACCAGCGGCAGATGAGAAGCCTGATCTGATTGGCCAGTGGGAACATGAATTGTATGGGAGTAGCAGTGTTGTTGGATTTGACTTAGACACGGGAATGGTTTTCAAGGAGAAAGAAGATGGCGGGAGGGGGAAGACAACACGGCCAGAAGCAGGTCCCACCTAAAGTTCTGAGACTGGTGGCAATATTCAAGGGACCTGCTGTGATCATGCAGGGTCTAGGTGGCTGTCCTGGGCACAATGTATCATTCATGCTGTCATCCATTTGTAAGTATATTTAGATTACAGGTTATTAACTAGCACTTTGAGTGCTCTCCTAGATGCTTGTGACGGGTGTAGGGAGCCTGTGTGATAAAATGGTGTGGGGCCTGCATGATGTGTCACATCCACCCCGTCCATTTGTGTCGGCTCATGTTAGGACATTACTGGAAAGGCAAGGCCAATCAAAACCCAACTAGGCCATGCCACAGGGAAAAGCCGGCATGCGGACGATTACCATTGTAACCCTCTAGGGGTCCACTGTTTTTTGTCAGGCTGATGTGTGGTTTTTCCCCTCATGATGGACAGGGGCCTACTAGGATGTCACACCCAGTCCTGTCCATTTGTGCCAGCTCATGGTACGATGCGAGCTCAAAAGATAAGGCTGATTCAAAACTCAAGTTTGTCACACCACAGGGAAAAGTGGTCATGGGGCCTACACTGAACCCTTGCTGGGGCCACCCAAGTTCTTGATCAGGCTGATATCTTGTTTTTTCCTTCGGTCACCTTATGGATGTTGGATGTGATATAAACATCACGGTAGGCCCCAAAAGGTTTCAGTTGGGGGTATACCCATACCGACTGTTGCCTGTGGTGTGGTCTACTTGAATTTTGGACTGCTCATATTTTTGGGTTCATGAGCTGGCAGAAACGGTGGACGGAGTGAATGTTTCACACGTATCACGGTGGGCCCACAGTTTTTTTGTTGCACGGGCTCCAAATTTGTGTCCTCTCTTGTATTAATAGCAACAGGAATTTGGCACATGGTAGTTATTCTCTGCAGGTGGGTTCCACTCACATGAGTCATATCAGTAGTTGATACCATGTCTCTGCATTCTGTAGCTCATCTCCTTGTATAGTATGGGTTGGGATTGCTACAGAGCTCCTCACCATTAGATGTAGAGGAAACGTGTATAAGAAAAGCCGTCAGATGGTCGAGGAATTACATGATGTGGCCCGTAGCTCATTGGATACTCCTTGGGCCTCGTTTGGCACCAGGGATTTGGAATCATACGGTTGTGTTTGATACCTGGATTCAGAATCCCTGTAATCCAAAAGTAGCTATGTAGAGTATATTTATAGGGGTTTGAATTTAATAACAAAATCAACTTTAATATCCTTAATTAGTGTATGTATGTAATGTTTGTCACAACGGTTGTAATAGGCACCCATTAAAATATATACTTTGGTAAAAAATGATGAAATTTCAAGTCTTGGATGGGCTGCAAGCACAAGATCACATCCTAGCGACTAACGAATGATTTTAAACAGTCCATTTACATGGACAATGTTTGGATGGCGCAGTTTTTCCTATTAAAGTAATTTTAGTGATGCAGTTGATAATTTGATTGTTTTGGAATCTCATTGGTAGGCCATGTGCCAATAGATTAGTAACCTAGTAACAAACATGTTACAAGTTAACTCTCGGATGGATTTTAGATGTAATCCTAGCTTCCACCTTGGGTCTACATCTTGTTCATTAACATCTCCGAAATATTCTCCCATGGTTAGGAGAGTCAAACCAAACCAACTCTCCTATGGGATCCACCTGACCATAGATTATTAGATCATTGTCATGAGGCGGTACTGTACTAGACTAGAAACAGAAAAGAAAGCCCAGCCATGGTAGTTCATCTCTAAGGGCCTGTTTGGGAGCGTGGATTTAGAACCCCAGGATTGGAAACCAATCCTCGCGGTGTGTTTGGCACCCTGGAGTGTGAATCAACTTCAATTCAAAAATACCTATGCATGGTATATTTATAGGGGTTTGAATTTAATTACTAAATTAATTTTAATATCTTTTATTAGTGAGATATATAATTTTTGACACTATGGTTGTAATAAGCCCACTGAAATATATGCTTTGCCTGAAAATGATGAAATTTCAAGTCTCAGATGGATTGCAAGCACAAGATCATGTATGAGTGACTAACCAACGATTTTTAATCGTTGATTAATATGGATGATGTTTGGACAGTGCTGATTTACATGGACAATGTTTGGATGGTGTTGATCATCATTAGTGGGCCATGTGCCCAATAGAATGATACTGTACAATGACATAAATGTTACACCTGCAACTATTGAAATGATTTTAGGTGTAATCCAAGCTCTCACTGTAGATTGCAAACCCCCTCAAAGAGGGGATTAGAGAAACTGCTGGATTTAAAACCCCTAGTTACTTTATGAAGCCAAACAACCAATAGGATTTGAAACCCCTAGTTACTTTATGAAGCCAAACAACCAATAGGATTTGAAACCCCCTCCAATCCCCTCCAATCCACGGTGCCAAACGACCCCTAACTAATTCTCATTCCCGGCACAAGGGGGGTGCTCTTCGAGGGAATTAGAAATCTCCTGGACTTGAAACCCCCAATTATTTTATAGTGCCAAACATATTGAGGGATTTGAAATCCCTCCGAATCCATGGTGCCAAACGACCTGGTAGGGTTTCATTTGGATGCCTACAAATCCTTTCGTTGTAAGGGATTTATAAGTAAAGAGTTCAGTAATAGTGTTTGCATGATAAAATCCTGTTATAAGCACTTTACTGACAAGTGCCCCATTTTTTCAATCCCTGGGCAGAAATTCCCCCTTTCATATTAGGGACCGTTTGGATGCCGTGGAACTTTACACCTAGAAAGAGTTTCACCGCATGGAGTTCTATTGGGCTTTTAAGTGGTAATATGTTTGGAGGTAAACAAATTATGTGTTTTGGCCAACTTGTGTGCAGCGCTTATAATGTATGAAGTGGTACATTGCTCCAAAATTGGCAAATCACGTAAAGATGACTTTATTATTATTATTATTGTTATTGTTATTGTTATTATTGGGGGAGGGGGATGAGTGTGTGCCTTGAAAAAATTACAATCTGAAAGTTTTTAATAGTATTTATTACATCTATCACTCTCGTGTGGTCCATTTGATAATCAATCATCAGTTTAATTCATTCTTGCTGAACTTGTATAACTAACTCAACGCAAAATTCAGCCAAGTCAATCCAACTCAATAAGATTTCAAGCTAAGATAAAAGAAAACCTGTGCCCATGATGCCTCTGATCCGGTCATACAGTCAATTGTTTTTTTTAATTTTTTCCCTTCTTTATTAAGGTGAAAAACAAACTAGCAAATTTCAGACTTACAACCATAGCCAAAATAGCAATTTTCTAAACAGTGCTGGCTACGCACACCTTTAAATGAGGAATACAACATCAATATAAGTGCCCGTGTACTTAAATAAATAAATTAAAAAGAAAAAGGAAAAAAGAAAAACAAAAGAAAAAAAGAAAGAAGAAGCTCTACCGGTAATAGGCTTGCTTTCGAAGAACAACCACCGTTTCATGTAGATCAGAGTGTTATGGGCAGCCATGCAACAAAAAAGCTCTATGGGGCCACTGTGATGTCAATCTTAAATATACTTCCTCTGGCAATTTGGCTGGCTTATTTTAAATCATTGAACCAAAATAAGGCAGATTCAACTGTCTATGACTAATTTGACGATGTCAGATCTAGCGACATAGATGATGTTACGTCATAGCAAAATCTTAATAAGAGACATGTATATGTGTGTGTGTGTGTATATTTCTCTGATGGCTGAATTTGATTATAATTCAAAAAGTTACAATTGGTGTAAAAGGAATAAGTCCATTTAGCTATTGTCATGAGACGTGTTACATATCATCACTCACATAATGAAGCTGACTGCTCACTTTGGTGGCCTTGTGGCTGATAATGGGTAATGATCGAGATATGATCATGGTTATATAGCATTATGCAAAAGAGACACTTTAGGTCAAAATTACTCAATGAGCTATGAAGTGATGTAACAACAATGCTAAGTTGGCTGATTTTCATGGCGCATGATACATATTCAAGTACAAGAAATGATGACGATTATCTATATGTGGTTTCTTACCTATGTAATGGACTGAGCACATGCATGCAACTAATGGCCAACTTATAACAAATGATTAATATAGATGGTGTTGCATAATAAACTACAATTGTTTATGAGTCTAAATAGTTATTTCCACGACAACAAATGAGATGAGTAGGTATGAAGATCTTTCTCTCACTGCTGCCTAGAAATTCTACAAATAAAAAGAAGATTGAAGAACTTTGAGCCCTCACCAAACCAACACAATACAACTCTACGATATAACGCTGCTTATATTAGTTTAATCTAGTTCTTAGTCTAGTTTAGTTTAACTCTTAGTGGAATTTAGTCAGTCTACATTACTATCTTGGACTGACTTTAGTTTAGGAGTATTGTAATCTAGTTCATTTACGCCATTATGCTATAGTGACTTTAGCTTAAGAGTAGTGTAATCCAACCTATTTATGTTGCTTCGTTGGCCTGACTTTAGTTTAGCTTATATTATAATTCCCTTTATTTATGCCTAAATTGTTGGACCAGCAAAAACCTTAGCTTTAAACCTTCTTATCTATCTTATCTATGCCATAGTCGTTAGATTGTTGGGTTTTCTCTTTTATTTGTAAGTATTTATCGTTAATAAATATAATCTATTTTATCTCTATTTCTTTTAATTTTCAAGCAATTTTAATTGATCTTTTTTGCAATTATAGTGAGAAAAAATCTTTTCAGTAAAAAGGCAAAAAGAAATCGTTGGAAGGGCGAACCCTTGCAAATTGCCTAGTCTTTATTACAAATGGTTGAATAGATAGTTGACACTGTTAAGTTCTCGGTCTCTCAATCTACATTGGCATTTCAGGTCAAAGTTGTTCAATTCAAATTGAGTCACATTAGGCTTTGACATGCCTGACATTGCCCACACAATCAATAGTCAAATTTGGAGAAAAAAATTATCACTCAAAATTGCCATATCATAGAAATAATAAGGATAAGGACATACATCACCGGAACCTTATTAGAGTTCACTTAGATAGTTGGATAAGGATGAAATATATATTTCCCTTTGTTATAGTAGACTTACCTCATGGAGCAAGTTGGATGGCATATATACATTGTAGTGGATGTTTGTAATATTCCAATGGCAAGTGTTTCTCTTCCCCAATTGTTTACCATGGTGTGGCCCACTTGAGTTTTGAATTAGACAAATTTTTTAACTCACATGCTAAAATGCGCTAGATTAACTTATTAATGGAATGAATATCAAAATAGACACCACAGTGGGCCTCCCAAATATTTTAAATTTTTTATGGTCTTATTCTCACACCTATATGAATCCAAGTGCTTCCTCTTAGAAATCACCCGTATAATGTGTGTTTGAATGAGATTGCGTGTCTCCCACTATAGGATGATTCACTTAGGGCTTATTTGGGAGCTTAAATGAAGGTAAATAGGAAATGGAATTGGAGGTAAACAATTTGAGAGTAAATGGCTTAATTAAGCTTAGATGGGAGTAAACAAAATGCATTTAAAATTATTTAGATGGGAGTAAATGGGAGGAGTTGGAATGCATGAGAGCTTTTTAATATATTCATAGGAACATATATGATATCCCAAATTAACTTTAATATAATAAATTAGTGTACATATGCAATATTTAATAGAATTATCATAATAAGCCCATTGAAATATATATGTTGGCCAAAAATGAGGAAATTTCAAGCCTCAAGTGGCCCACAAATGTAGGGATTACAATTGTCCATTTAGATGGGCATCCTTTGAATGTTTTGTATTATTTTGTTGGTGTGATTTAAGTGATGTAGTAGATAGTTAGATTATTTCAGAGCATCATCAACGTGCCACGTGTATGGTGGACATGTGCATAGCAGCACATTTGTTTACTCATACAACTCTCAAGGGAGCTTAGAAAAGCATTTTCACTCCATTTATGTCTAAATCTTTTCTAAAAAAGAAAATTTCATTTACATACTCATTTACTCTCATTTTATTTTATTTCTATGCATTATTTTCCATCTAAACATACTTAAAGTACCGCTTATATCCATTTACTCCCATTCATATGTTTTTCTTGATAAAATATATCATTTTTAGAAATGCTCATGCTAGATTACTTGCATGTCCAACTAGTTGGGTGCATGGATCATCATTGTATCGGTATAACATCCAACCCATCTAGCAAGGTCTTTTCACAATGAAAGTGGGAGACTTAAAAAATCAAGTAGATCTAATTACTAGGTGGGCAACACGGTAGACAACAATAAACAAATTAGGACTTTCAGGTACTCACCCAAGACTCATGGATTAGGTCATTGGTTTGGAAAGCCAAACGTTTCCTAGTTTGCATGTGTTCCAAACGTTTCCTAGTTTGCATGTGGATTGGCCTTAGTGGCCTGGATCAAATTAGGACTTTCAAGACTTTTTGGTTTTGTTTTTTTGTTTTCCCTAGCTTGTTAGTACACACCTCCATTGTTAGTATAGGCTACACTGGTAGCCACCCTCACTAGGGAATTGATACCAAGACCTCAGTGTTGAAACAAGGTTATCTTCATTTAGTCTGCCACTTGAGCTATGAATCAAGGTGTGGATCAAATCAAGCACAAAGCACAGGGGTGGCATGCTAAGATTTTGAAACTCACATGAAATAGGGTTAACCTTAGTGCATCCAAACTCCGCTTCAACCCTCTGGGTCCCTCCATTCTTTCTAAAGGGGGTGTACCACACCACATGAAGTAGTGACAATTGACCTAGTGAGGTTAGTACCTGATGGATGCTCCTCTTAAGATCTTGTAAATAACTTCAAAATCCCAGAGGCCCATCCACCCAAGCCTTTTAATAATAATGTACATGTGTGAACTTTTAGTGGGATTTCACTACCTATGAGTATTGAACCCAAGACCTCTTGTCAAGACTCCTCGGAGTCTACCGTTGAGGTAAGGACTCGGAACCCAAATACATGTGTGAGCTTGAAGCTTTCCATCAGGTTGGTCTTGCCCCAATGGTAGACTCACGGGCGTTTCAACACCGGTCTATGGTTCCCATACCCATCCGTGATGAAATCCTACGACGGCATGAGTGTAAGTGGGGAGTCTAACAAACCTATCTTTTCCTGCTTTCCATTTTACCACGGAGAACATCTTTGATATTCTGCCAAAGTGCAGTAGATGCTATACAAGCACTCTGAGATTAATAATAAAATGCATACCTAGCATAATTTCTTTTGAGCTAAATTGCTTAAATTGTATATCTAAGTTCATGTATACCATTGACCAAAAAATTCCAATTATTAGATTATGTGACCATCAGACGGTCATCATCAACAGTCCTATATCAACCAATAAATGTCCAAGATTCAGAGGTTAGGATTGTTCAGCCAATTATAATTTCGAGCCATCTATTCGTTGGGGCCCATCATGATTTTCTTTGAAATCAAGGCAGTCCTAATCATCTTGGTAAATAGACGGTTGTAAGAGAAAGGACAGCTACATCACTTGATTGGTTTGATTTTTGCATGTTTGGATGTGAAACTTTCTCTAGATTCTAGTCAAATGGACGGTTCGGATTTATTGCTCGTTTATCCAAATATTCCAGTGCACCACTGTAACTTATATGACCCGAGAGCACCGATCATTTCTCAATTTGATACTCTGACGAGTGAGACAGATCATACATGGGCGCTACTGAATCATACACGTAAGTACATCTAATTCCATCAAACCGCCCAAATCATGGGCCCCACTTTAGATGGGCTACGAAATAACAATCACGAGAGTGGAAAGTAGTCAACGGTCCAGAACTCATCACAGGAATCTTCCATTCAATCTGCTTTCAGGACATGACCTGACTTTTGTGGGTCCCACAGTTTCAACGGTTCAGTCAAAGTACTGTGTACGGGAGTATGCAAAGGAGGTGAAAAAGTTAGATACGGAGTGCGATGCTTGATGTGCTGGCACAACGAAATTGCATATTCAGTATAAAATTAAATAAAATAAACCGTCCAAACGGTGGGTCGTAAATTGGATGGATGATAAATTAAAAATTACACTCATTTGATTTCTAAAATAGTAGATTCTTGGACATTTAATGAACGGTCAAGATAAGAAGTACAAAACCATCCTAATTCAAGATTATTGGCTTTTATTAAGAAGTTATTATTGTTTAATCAACCTGAATTTTGGCTGATTATCTAATTTAAGTGGGTCTCGGTGTTTAGACGGTTTGTATTTAGTTGGTACATGAGATGTGTACGGATACTGAGTGCCTGTGTATGAACTGTCACTTTCTGCCAGAGTACTGGATTACTTATGAATATATTCGGATGAACCATCACCGTCTGCCACAGTTCCACAGTAAAATGAACAGAGCTTTCCTAAGCTCACACGCAGGTACATGGTGGACCAACTCACACGCCACTATACGTGGTAGCATGGCACACGTATACGAGATCCAAGCCGTTCTTGGGGTGGGCCCCTGATGATTATCCTTAAGTAAGTTCAATTTCTCAGGAATGTGGTTCAAAGTTAAAGATAAAAGCTCAAATGGTTGAAAATTTATCCATTTCTAATACAGTGGCTAACCTGTAGGTTAGAGTAGTAAATAGGGAAACGGCTGCCACCAGCTAATGGCCGGTAGTCGGTACTCTGTGGGCCCCACCATGATGTATGTGTTTCATCTATGTTGTCTATCTATTTTTCATGATCATTTTATGATATGAGACCAAAAATGAGATATATACCAATCTCAAGTGGACCACACTATCGGAAACGGTGTTGAATGAACATCGACCATTAAAACCTTATTGGGGCCATAAAAGTTTCGGATCAAAATGATCTTTGTTTTTCCCTTCATCTAGATTTGTATGACCTAATCAACAGATTGGATTTTAAATAAACAGTATAGTGGGCCTGAGAGGATTATAATGGTAGATATCACTATTGTTTTCACGTGGTGTGGTCCAACTGGGATTTATCCCTCTCAGTTTTGGAATTAAGCCTTAAAATGATCGGTAAAAATGGATGAATGGAATAGATAAAACACATACATCATGGTGGGCCCCACAGAGAACCAACCACCGGCCATGGGGCCTGAGGCAGGGGGAGTAACCAATCCGATTCCGTTAAATAGATATTAAGGTGGGCCCAGGTGTTTCTATTGGTGAAAATTCAATCATTACCGTTTCCTATGGTGTGGTTTACTTGAGACTTGGATCTAATTCATTTTGGAGCTCACGGTCGAAAATGAACAGTAAAAACGGATGGACGGCGTGGATATACAATAAATACATCAAGGTGGGCCCCACGGTCAGGGACGCACCGGGATGGTTGAGGCCGGCGCCGCAACTAATCCCCAAGAGAAAATGACCACTGTAGGCAAAACCTTTTACCCAGCGGTTTTTATTGCCGAATACAAACTTAAGTTACCAACTTAGACTAGCACGTGCGGACAGCGACTTTGAGCACGAAACTACCCCTCCTTTTCACTGCGAAGACGAGAGCTGACGCTCCTCCAACTGAGAGTTGTACGAACGGCTTAGGAGAGATCAAAGTTACATGGCCCCACAGTTATGTATTTATCATATCCACAACGTTCATCCATATTTCAAAATCATTTCGGAGCATTATCCAAAAAAAAATAAATCATATCCATAAATCAATGGACCACACCACAAAGAGTAGCGAGAAAATTGATTTTCACCCTTAAAAATTTTTGTAAGGCCCATCGTAACATTTATTTTCCATCCAATCTATTCATAAGGTAACAAAGGCCTGGATGAAGAGGAAAAACAAATTCCATTATGATCCAAAACTTCTGCAACCCCTAAAAGAGTTTCAATGGTAGACATTCAATTCCCCATTACCTTTTACTGTGTGGTCCACTTGATAGCTAGATCTGTCTTATTTTTCATCTCAAGCGTTAATACGAGTTCACCGAATAGATGGACGGTTTGGATATAACATACACCTCATAATGGGACTCACAAAAATCAGTGGGAATTACAACTGGGAAAGGGGAAAAAAAAAAAGAAATTTGAAAAAGAAGACAGCAAGTTGGGGTTGACCGGGTCAACCCGGTCGACCGGCCTATGGCTACGGATTATAACCGCAGCCATAATCCGTAGCCATAACTACAATTTTATGCACTTTTTTTTCTTTTTTCTTTTTTCTTTTTTCTTTTTTATTTTTATTTTTTGCATGGAGAACTTTATTGTACCTACATTTTTCTTTAATACATGTTTTTATAAATATGTGTGTGTGTGTATAAATTTTTCTCTCTTTTTTTTTTCATTTCTTTCTTTATTCATTTAACAAGAATATCTTCTAAACTAAAATTAGTTACTTGACATACCACATGATTTTGGGGTAGAAGAAGCTATTTTAGCCAACCAACCTAGTTATTTTCCAAGATTCCATCAGGTCAATGGTCGAAAATACATTTCATTCACTTCACGATCAATTTCAATCACTTCATGGTCAAACTAAAAATTGAGCGATGCAAATATGAAATTGAGTGAGTAAATTGAAAATTGAGCAGGACAAGGTATAAATTAAGTGAGGGAAGCTAGAAATTGAGCGAGGTAACATAGGCGTTCAGCGAGGGAATCTAGAAATTGAGCGAGACAACTTAAGATTTGAGCGAGGAAAGCTAGAAATTGAGCGAGGGAACCTAGAAATTGAGCGAGGTTTAGGCTACGTTGAAATTGAGCGAGGGAACCTCGCTCAAATCCTAAGTTGTCTCGTTGAATTTCTACGTTGCATCACTCAATTGCTAGGTTGTCTCGCTCAATTCCTAGGTTCCTTCGCTCAATTGCTAGGTTCCTTTGCTCAATTTTGGGATTTGATAATAAGTTCCGGTTTAAGTTATAGGTTTTGGTTTTAGTTTAGGCTATAGGTTTTGATTTAAGTTTAGGTTATAGGTTTTGGTTTAGGTTATAGGTTTATATTAAGGTTTAGGTTATAGGTTTTGGTTTAGGTTAAGGTTTAGGTTTAGGTTTAGGTTTTTAGATTTGAGAATGGGTTCGGGTTTAGGTTATAGGTTTTGGGATTTAATAATGGGTTTTGGTTTAGGTTATAGGTTTTGGTTTAGGTTTAGGTTATAGGTTTTAGTTTAGGTTATAGGTTATAGGTTATAGGTTATAGGTTTATGTTATAGGTTTTTGGATTTGAGAATGGGTTCGGGTTTAGGTTATAGGTTTTGGTTTTGGTTTAGGTTATAGGTTTTGAGATTTAATAATGAGTTCGGGTTTATGTTTAAGTTTAGGTTTAGGTTATAAGTTTAGAGATTTGAGAATAGTTTTAGGTTATAATTATAGGTTTAGGTTAGGTTATAGGTTAAGGTTTTGGGATTTGAGAATGGGTTTGGGTTAAGGTTATAGGTTTTGGTTTTGGTTTAGGTTATAGGTTTTGGTATTGGTTTTGGGATTTGAGAATGGGTTCGGGTTTAGGTTATAGGTTTTGGTATTGGTTTAGGTTATAGGTTTTGGTTAAGGTTATAGGTTATAAGTTTAAGTTTAGGTTAAGGTTAGGTTTAGGTTATAGGTTTTGGAATTTGATAATGGGTTCGGGTTTAGGTTATAAGTTTTGGTTTTGGTTTAAGTTATAGGTTATAGGTTTTGGGATTTGAGAGTGGGTTCGGATTTAGGGTATAGGTTTTGGTTAAGGTTATAGGTTATAGGTTTAGGTTTAGGTTTAGGTTAAGGTTAGGTTTAGGTTATAGGTTTTGAGATTTGATAATGGGTTCGGGTTTAGGTTATAGGTTTTGGTTTTGGTTTAGGTTATAGGTTATAGGTTTAGGATAAGGTTTAGGTTTAGGTTTAGGTTATAGGTTTTGGGATTTGAGAATGGGTTCGGGTTTAGGTTATAGGTTTTAGTATTGGTTTAGGTTATAAGTTTTGGTTAAGGTTATAGGTTATAGGTTATAGGTTTAGGTTTAGGTTAAGGTTAGGTTTAGGTTATAGGTTTTGGGATTTGATAATGGGTTTGGGTTTAGGTTATAGGTTTTGGTTTTGGTTTAGGTTATAGGTTATAGGTTTAGGTTATAGGTTTTGGGATTTGAGAATGGGTTCAGGTTCAGGTTATAGGTTTTGGTATTGGTTTAGGTTATAGGTTTTGGTTAAGGTTAAAGGTTATAGGTTTAGGTTTAGGTTAAGGTTAGGTTTAGGTTATAGGTTTTGGAGTTTAATAATGGGTTCGGGTTTAGGTTATAGGTTCTGGTTTTGGTTTATGTTATAAGTTATACGTTTAGGATAAGGTTTAGGTTTAAGTTTAAGTTATAGGTTTTGGGGTTTGAGAATGGGTTCGGGTTTAGGTCATAGGTTTTGGTTTTAGTTTAGGTTATAGGTTTAGGTCAATTTCATGTTTGTCCCGCTCAATTTTCAGTTTGCCCCGCTCAATTTCGAGTTTACCCCGCTTAATTTTCAGTTTGCCCCGCTTAATTTTCAGTTTGCCCTGCTCAATTATTAATTGAGCGGGGCAAACTAGAAATTGAGCGAGGCAAACTAGAAATTGAGTGGGGCAAACTGATTTTTTTTTTTGCTTTTGTGGGTCCCATCATGATGTATGTGTTATATCCTAACCGTCCATATATGAGCGGGGAAAACTAGAAATTGAGCGGGGCAAACTGAAAATTAAGCAGAGCAAACTGAAAATTGAGCGGGGCAAACATGAACGTCCTAAAATAAAAGGTGAAAAAATTAGATATTGACAGTGGAGTTAATTTCATGTTTGCCCCGCTCAATTTTCAGTTTACCCCGCTCAATTTCCAGTTTGCCCCGCTCATATATGGACGGTTTGTATATAAGACATACATCATGATGGGACCTATAAAAGTAAAAAAATAAAATTGAAGTTTACCTCGCTCAATTTCTAGTTTGCCCCGCTCAATTTCCAGTTTAACTAGAAATTGAGCGGGGCAAACTGAATTTTATTTTATTTTTGTTATGTTGCTTTTGTGCGAGGGAAGATAGAAATCTAGTGAGGCAATATATAAATTGAGTAAAGGAACCTAGGAATTGAGCGAGGCAACCTAGCAATTGAGCGATGCAACGTAGAAATTCAGCGAGGCAACTTAGGATTTGAGCAAGGGAACCTCGCTCAATTTCAACGTAGCCTAAACCTCGCTTAATTTCTAGCTTCCCTCACTCAATTCATACCTTGTCCTGCTCAATTTTCAATTTACTCACTCAATTTCATATTTGCCTCGCTCAATTTCTAGTTTGACCATGAAGTGATTGAAATTGACCGTGAAGTGAATGAAATGTATTTTTGACCATCGACCTGATGGAATCTTGGAAAATAACTAGGTTGGTTGGCTAAAATAGCTTCTCCTACCCCAAAATCATATGTGGTACGTCAAGTAACTAATTTTAGTTTAGAAGATATTCTTGTTAAATGAATAAAGAAAGAAATGAAAAAAAAAAGAAGAAAAATTTATATTTATATATATATATACACACACACACACACATATTTATATAAACATGTATTAAAGAAAAATGTAGGTACAATAAAGTTCTCCATGTAAAAAATAAAAAATAAATAAAAAAGAAAAAAAAGTGCAGAGCATTATAGTTATGGCTACGGTTATAATCCGTAGCGATAGGCCGATCGACCGGGTTGACCCGGTCGACCCCAACTCGCTGGCTTCTTTTTCATTTTTTTTCTTTTCCCTGTTGTAATCCCCACTGATTTTTGGATTTTGGGATTTGAGAATGGGTTCGGGTTTAGGTTATAGGTTTTAGTTTTGGTTTAGGTTATAGGTTTTGGGATTTGAGAATGGGTTCGGGTTTAGGTTATAGGTTTTAGTTTTGGTTTTGGTTATAGGTTTTGGTTTAGGTTTTAGGTTTAGGTTTAGGTTTGGGTTTGGGTTTTGGGATTTGAGAATGGGTTCGGGTTTAGGTTATAGGTTTTGATTTTGGTTTAGGTTATAGATTTTGAGATTTGAGAATGGGTTCAGATTTAAGTTGTAGGTTTTGGTTTTGGTTTAGGTTATAGGTTTTGGCTAAGGTTATAGGTTTTGGTTAAGGTTATAGGTTATAGGTTTAAGTTTAGGTTATAGGTTTAGGATAAGGTTATAGGTTTTGGGATTTGGGAATAGTTTTAGGTTATTAGTATAGGTTTAGGTTAGGTTATAGGTTTTGGGATTTGAGAATGGGTTCGGGTTTAGGTTATAGGTTTTGGTTTAGGTTATAGGTTCTGGGATTTGAGAATGGATTCGGGTTTAGGTTATAGGTTTTGGTTTAGGGATTTGAGTTTAGGTTATAAGTTTAAGTTTAGGTTTGGGTTTAGGTTTTGGGATTTGAGAATGGGTCCGGGTTTAGGTTACAGGTTTTGAAATTTGAGAATGGGTTCAGGTTTAGGTTATAGGTTTTAGTTTCGGTTTAGGTTATAGGTTTTGAGATTTGAGAATGGGTCGGGTTTAAGTTATAGGTTTTAGTTTTGGTTTAGGTTTTAGGTTTAGGTTTAGGTTTGGGTTTGGGTTTTGGGATTTGAGAATGGGTTCGGGTTTAGGTCATAGGTTTTGGTTTGGTTTATGTTATAGGTTTTGGTTTAGGTTATAGGTTATAGGTTTAGGATAAGGTTTTGGTTTAGGTTATAGGTTTTGGGATTGGAGAATGGGTTTGGGTTTAGGTCTTAGGTTTTGGTTTTGGTTATAGGTTTTAGGACTTGAGAATCGGTTCGGGTTTAGGTTATAGGTTTTGGTTTTGGTTTTAGTTTTGGTTTAGGTTATAGGTTTTGGATTTGAGAATGGGTTCGGGTTTAGGTCATAGGTTTTGGGATTTGAGAATGGGTTTGGGTTTAGGTCATAGGTTTTGGTTTTGGTTCAGGTTATAGGTTTTGGGATTGGAGAATGGGTCCGGGTTTAGGTCTTAGGTTTTGGTTTTGGTTTTGGTTATGGTTTTGGTTTAGGTTATAGGTTTTAGGACTTGAGAATCGGTTCGGGTTTAGGCTATAGGTTTTGATTTTTGTTTTAGTTTCGGTTTAGGTTATAGGTTTTGAATTTGAGAATGGGTTCGGGTTTAGGTCATAGGTTTTGGAATTTGAGAATGGGTTCAGGTTTAGGTCATAGGTTTTGGTTTCGGTTTAGGTTATAGGTTTTGGGATTGGAGAATGGGTTCGGGTTTAGGTCTTAGGTTTTGGTTTTGGTTTAGGTTATAGGTTTTGATTTAGGTTATAGGTTAGAGGTTTAGGATAAGGTTTTAGGTTTAGGTTATAGGTTTTTGGAATATTTGAGAATGGGTTCGGGTTTAGGTTATAGGTTTTGGTTATAGTTTTATAATTTTGGTTTAGGTTATAGGTTTTAGGATTTGAGAATGGGTTCAGGTTTAGGTCTTAGGTTTTGGTTTTGGTTTAGGTTTTGGTTTAGGTTATAGGTTATAGGTTTAGGATAATATTTAGGTTTAGGTTATAGGTTTTTGGATTTGAGAATGGGTTTGAGTTTAGGTTATAGGTTTTGGTTTAGGTTATAGGTTTCAGGATTTGAGAATCGGTTCGGATTTAGGTTATAGGTTTTGGTTTTGGTTATAGATTTTGGATTTTAGAATGGGTTCGGGTTTAGGTTTAGGTTTAGGTTATAGGTTTGGGGATTTGAGAATGGGTTCAGGTTTAGGTCATAGGTTTTGGTTTTGGTTTAGGTTATAGGTTTTGGGATTTGAGAATGGGTTCGGGTTTAGGTCAAAGGTTTTGGGATTTGAGAATGGGTTTGGGTTTAGGTCATAGGTTTTGGTTTCGGTTTAGGTTATAGGTTTTGGGATTGGAGAATGGGTCGGGTTTAGGTCTTGGATTTTGGTTTTGGTTTTGGTTTTGGTTTTGGTTATAGGTTTTGGTTTGGGTTATAAGTTATAGGTTTAGGATAAGGTTTAGGTTTATGTTATAGGTTTTTGGATTTGAGAATAGGTTCAGGTTTATGTTATAGGTTTAGGTTATGGTTATAGGTTTTAGGATTTGAGAATGGGTTCGGGTTTAGGTTTTAAGTTTTGGTTATGGTTTTGGTTTAGGTTATAGGTTATAGGTTTAGGATAAGGTTTAGGTTTAGGTTTTAGGTTTTAGGATTTGAGAATGGGTTCGGGTTTAGGTTATAGGTTTTGGTTATGGTTTTGGTTTAGGTTATAGGTTATAGGTTTAGGATAAGGTTTAGGTTTAGGTTTTAGGTTTTAGGATTTAAGAATGGGTTCGGGTTTAGGTTATAGGTTTTGGTTATGGTTTTAATTTAAGTTACAGGTTTTGGAATTTGAGAATAGGTTCGGGTTTAGGTCATAGGTTTTGGTTTTGGTTTAGGCTTATAGGTTTTGGGATTTGAGAATGGGTTTGGGTTTAGGTTATAGGTTTTGGTTTTGGTTATAGGTTTTTGGGTTTGAGAATCGGTTCGGGTTTAAGTTAAGGGTATGGTACTTACAAATACAAATATAAACATAGCCTGTCCAAATGGCCAGGTCCTTCCAATGCCGTCCATAGTAAATGAACAGCTTCATCATGGTCATAACAGCGGTTCCCACCTTCGAGGGACCCCCGCTCTTCCGGATAGCTCCGACGCACATCCGGGTCTGCTCCATTAATTTCGAGCAAATACATAAACATGGCCTGTCCAAATGGCCAGGCCCTTCCAATGTTGTCCATAGAAAATGAACAGCTTCATCATGGTCATAACAGCGGTTCCTACCTTCCAGGGACCCCCGCTCTTCCGGATAGCTCCGACGCACATCCGGGTCTGCTCCATTAATTTTGAGCAAATACATAAACACGGCCTATCCAAATGGCCAGACCCTTCCAATGCTGTCCATAGGAAATAGACAGCTTCATCATGGTCATAACAGTGGTTCCCACCTTTCAGGGACCCCCGCTCTTCCGGATAGCTCCGACGCACATCCGGGTTTGCTCCATCAATTTCGAGCAAATAATAAACACGGTCTGTCCAAATGGCTAGACCACTCCAGTCATGTGCATTCTTGAGTCAAGAGACGTACCAGATGCTTAAATCTGAAACATGCATTTAAACATAAAATGGCATTGGGAATCGCTTCTCAAAATCGCAGACTGTTTTCTTTTGAAACTCGTTCATCTCACCTGAAAACCTGTCACATAATGAATAACTATAACTACAATGATAACTATACATGTGCATTCTTGACAAGAGACGTACCAGATGCTTGAATCTGAAATATGCAGTTTCAATCCTCCCACATGCAACATCCACCTGAAATTCCAATGGTATGGACTTCAACAAAATGTTCAGTTCAAGCTACAGTCCGCATTCCAGTTCAAGTTCAGTTCACAAATGAGTTCCAGTTCACAGATTTGTCTGGAGTTTAGTCTATGAATCAGTTGACAAATTAGATTAGGATCTGCTGCAATCACATGATACAATCCAGTTCACATGAGTGCATGAATCAGTTTACAAATGAGTGTAAGAAAGAAAAGTAACCATTGATTTGGAAAAAAAACCATTAATATGCATCACTTCACAAAAACCTACAATCCATCACTGCAATCACAGAACAAGTCAATGAATCACTTCACAACCATCCATCGATCTGCATCACTTCACAAGCATGTGCATTAGTTACAAAAGTCTAGGATCTGTTGCAATAAGAAAAAGTCAATCAGTTACACAAATAAGTTAATGAATCAGGCTATAAATGAGTGCATGAAGCGCAAGAACCCATTCTCAAATCTCAAAACCAATAACCTAAACCAAAACCAAAACCTATAACCTAACCCGAACCCATTCTCAAATCCCAAAATCTATAACCTAAACCTAAACCTTATCCTAAACCTATAACCTATAACCTAAACCTAAACCTAAACCTTATCCTAAACCTATAACCTATAACCTAGACCAAAACCTATAACCTAAACCAAAACCAAAACCTATAACCTAAACCCAAGCCCATTCTCAAATCCCCAAACCTATAACCTAAACCGAAACCCAAACCTATAACATAAACCCAAACCCATTCTCAAATCCCAAAACCTATAACCTAAACCAAAACCAAACCTATAACATAAACCCGAACCCATTCTCAAATCCCAAAACCTATGACCTAAACCAAAACTAAAACCTATAACTTAAACCCGAACCCATTCTTAAATTTCAAAACCTGTAACCTAAACCCGAACCCATTCTCAAATCCCAAAACTCAAACCCAAACCTAAACCTAAACCTATAACCTAAACCAAAACCAAAACTAAAACCAAAACTTATAACCTAAACCCAAATCCATTCTCAAATCCCAGAACCTATAACCTAAACCAAAACCTATAACATAAACCCGAATCCATTCTCAAATCCCAAAACCTATAACCAAAACCAAAACCAAACCTATAACATAAACCCGAACCCATTCTTAAATCCCAAAACCTATAACTTAAACCAAAACTAAAACCTATAACTTAAACCCAAACCCATTCTTAAATTCCAAAACCTGTATCCTAAACCCGAACCCATTCTCAAATCCTAAAACTCAAACCCAAACCTAAACCTAAACCTATAACCTAAACCTAAACCAAAACCTATAACCTAAACCCAAATCCATTCTCAAATCCCAGAACCTATAACCTAAACCAAAACCTATAACCTAAACCCGAACCCATTCTCAAATCCCAAAACCTATAACCTAAACCAAAACCAAACCTATAACATAAACCCAAACCCATTCTCAAATCCCAAAACCTATAACCTAAACCAAAACTAAAACCTATAACCTAAATCCGAACCCATTCTTAAATTCCAAAACCTATAACCTAAACCCGAACTCATTCTCAAATCCCAAAACTCAAACCCAAACCTAAACCAAAACCAAAACCAAAACCTAAACCCAAATCCATTCTCAAATCCCAGAACCTATAACCTAAACCAAAACCTATAACTTAAACCCGAACCCATTCTCAAATCCCAAAACCTATAACCTAACATAAACCTATACTTATAACCTAAAACTATTCCCAAATCCCAAAACCTATAACCTAAACCAAAACCAAAACCTATAACCTAACCCGAACCCATTCTCAAATCCCAAAACCTATAACCTAAACCTAAACCTAAACCTTATCCTAAACCTATAACCTATAACCTAGACCAAAACCTATAACCTAAACCAAAACCAAAACCTATAACCTAAACCCAAACCCATTCTCAAATCTCAAAACCTATAACCTAAACTGAAACCCAAACCTATAACATAAACTCGAACCCATTCTCAAATCCCAAAACCTATAACCTAAACCTAAACCTAAACCTTATCTTAAACCTATAACCTATAACCTATAACCTAAACCAAAACCAAAACCTATAACCTAACCTGAACCCATTCTCAAATCCCAAAACCTATAACCTAAACCTTATCCTAAACCTATAACCTAAACTCAAATCCCAGCGGGGATTACAACAGGGAAAAGGAAAAAAAAAAATAAAATGAAAAAGAAGCCAGCGAGTTGGGGTCGACCGGGTCAATGCAATGCACTTTTTTTATTTTTTATTTTTTTCTTTTTATTTTTTAGGGATTATCCCGAACCCAAACCTGATTTCCTAAACCTAAACTTTAACCTATTCTCAATTCCCTAAAGCTATTACTTATAACCTACACCTAAACCTAACCTAAACCTATAACTTTAACCTAAACCTAAAACCTAAACCTAAACCTAAAACCTAAATGTATTCTCAAATCCTTAAACCTAAACCTACACCTAATCCTAATCTCAACTCCTTAACCTAAACCTAAACTTGAAAACCCAAACTAAACCCAATCTCGAACCTGAACCCAATTCCCTAAACCTAAACCTTAACCTATTCTCAATTCCCTAAAGCTTTAACCCATAACCTAGAACCTATAACCTAAACCTAAACCTAAACCTTAACTTAAATCTAAACCAAAACATATAACCAAATTTTCAGTTTGCCTCGCTTAATTTTCAGTTTGCCCCGCTCAATTTCCAGTTTGCCCCGCTCATATATGAACGGTTTGAATATAACACATACATTATGATGGGACCCACAAAAGAAAAAAAAATTCAGTTTGAGCGAGGTAAACTGGAAATTGAGCGGGGCAAACTGGAAATTGAGCGGGGTAAACTAGAAATTGAGCGGGGCAAACTGGAAATTGAGCGGGATAAACTGAAAATTGAGCGGGGTAAACGGAAATTGAGCGGGGCACACTGGAAATTGAGCAGGGCAAACTGGAAATTGAGCGGGGCAAACTGGAAATTGAGTGGGGCAAACTGAGCAGGGTAAACTGAAAATTGAGCGGGGCAAACTGGAAATTGAGCGTGGCAAACTGGAAATTGAGTGGGGCAAACTGAAAATTGAGCGGAGAAAACTGGAAATTAAGCGTGGCAAACTGAAAATTGAGCGGGGCAAACTGAAAATTCAGCAGGGCAAACTGAGCGGGGCAAATTGAGCGGAGCAAACTGGAAATTGAGCGGGGTAAACTGAAAATTGAGAGGGGAAAACTGGAAATTGAGTGGGGTAAACGCTCAATTGAGCAGGGCAAACTGGAAATTGAGCGGGGCAAATTGAAAATTGAGCGGGGCAAACTAGAAATTGAACGGGGCAAACTGAAATTTTTTTTTTTTTTTGCTATGCTACTTTTGTGGGTCCCATCATGATGTGTGTTATATCCAAACTGTCCATATATTTTATGAGCTCATATTAAGGCTTGAGATGAAAAATAAGATAGATCTAATATCAAGTGGACCACACTGTAAAAGGCAACCTAGGATTTGAGCGAGGCGAGGGAAGCTACAAATTGTGCGAGGGAACCTATAAATTGAGAGAGGCAACCTACGAATTGAGAGAAGAAGCTAGAAATTGAGCGAGGCAACCTAGGATTTGAGCGAGGGAACATCGAAATTGGAGCGATGCAACTTAGGAATTGAGCGAGGGAATCTAGAAATTGAGCGAGGCAACGTAAAAATTGGAGCGAGGATTGAGCAAGGGAACCTAGAAATTGAGCGAGGTAACCTAGGAGTTGAGCAAGACAATGAAAAAAATTTAACGAAGCAACCGAGTAATTGAGCAAGGGAAACATCAATTTGAGCGAGGCAAGCTTGAAATTAGGTGAGGCTAACATGAATTGGAATGAACTTTAAATGTAATTGACTTAGCCTAACAATTTGCTTTATTGAATTTGACCGATCAATTAATGAAATTGACCGAGATTTACATGAAATTCTCTTCGGTGAATTTGATCGAGCAATTAATGAAATTGACCGAGCGGTTCATAAAATTTTCAGTACGCACTTATAGTGCTGAATTAACTAAGTTTGGCACACCCAGATCCATAGCTCAATTGGCAGACTGAGTAGAGATACCTCATGTCAACACTTGAGGTCCTGGTATCGATTCCTAGCGGGGGTGGCTAACATGGAGTGTGTGTATTGACATGGGTGTGTACTAACAAGCTAACCTAAAAAAACTTTTTTAAAAAAATTAAAAGTAAAATATAAAAAAAATTAAAAAATTAAAAAATTAAAAATATTGAGTTGGGCCCACCTTGAATGTATGTGAACTATCCATCCATTTTTCCATCTAAAGCAAGGGTTTCAGCCCAAAATGGTGGCATATTGAAATATCAAGTGGATCACACCACAGGAAACATTGTTTCCACCGTGGAAACCTTGTTATGCCCCTACAATGATGTTTTACTTGTAATCCATCATGTTCATAGGATGATTTTCGCATGGATGAACCGAAAACCAAGATGGGAGCTTCATTCGGCATTTCAATGGCCCACAAAAAATTTACGCCGTTTAGGTAAATGTATATCATACCTGTCATGCGTATTGTCTTCCATGGAGGGAACATTTTCAGGAAAAACGAGATAATGTTGATTAGGGGTGTACATCGAGTCAAACCGAGTAAAGCTGGCCTCATGTCGACTTGGCTCAGCTACTGGCTGACCTCAGCTCGAACTCGGCTAGGCTCGGTCCTTGAGTCTGATTGGCCATCTCAGCTTGGTTTAGTCAGCAGCTTGAGCCGAGTTCGCCATTGAGGCATTTTTACAAACAGCTGAGTTGCAACTTCAAAATCCCACTATTTTACAAACAAATGCAATTGTTTCATGTACATACTTTCCTTGCCACCGGCCACATTTCTTTGAGTCATTTTATCAGATAGTTGGTGAGTAACATCAATGGCAGAGTAACCGATTCACTGAACTGGTCCGATTCGAGCTGGATTCTGTCCAAGTTGAGTCGAGCTGAGGCTTGCTCGAACTCATTTTCGAGCTCAAAAAATCAGCTCAACTCAGCTTGAACTTAGCTTTGAACCGAGTTGAATCAAGCTTTTTCAACTCGAGTCGAGCGAGCTAACCGACCTAGCTCGGTTCGTGTACACCCCTAATGTTGATGAATAGAGAGGGTGGGATCCAGCTAGAGCGTGGTGCGATCCAAGCAACAGATGTAGCGGTGGAGTTTTCGTCCTTGTTTTTTTTTTAAATGGAGCGAGAGAAGTGAGGGAGAGGAAAAGCAACGGCAGTAAAAAGGAGGGGTAGTTTCGTCCTCAAAGTCGCTGTCCGCGCGTGCTAGTCTAAGTTGGTAACTTAAGTTTGTATTCCGCGATGAAAACCGCTGGGTAAAAGGTTTTGTCTACAGTGGTCATTTTCTCAATCCCGAATTTGGGCTGCCTCTATCCCGCGCGTGTACTTATGAAAACTCTTCCTGCATCTCTCTCTCTCTCTCTCTCTCTCCACAGAATGCCCATGAAAACGTTCAAACCCTAACCCTAGATCAACTGACTGAAAAATCAATGGCAGTCTCCGCCTCGTCCCCGAGGACGGAGGCGATTCGCCAAACCCTAACACTAAATCCCCTAATTCTTCTGCTGTTGCTGGTGCTACTGCTTCCGTCGGCTTCTCCGAACAGCGAGAGCGACGCTCTCCACGCGCTGCGGCGGAGCTTGTCGGATCCGGACAACGTGCTCGAGAGCTGGGACCCGACGCTCGTGAATCCCTGCACTTGGTTCCACATTACCTGCAATCAGGACAATCGAGTCACCAGATTGTAATCCCCTCCCTCCCTCTCTCTCTCTCTCTCTGCATTTCTAGGGTTTCGTTCGTTGCAGCAGTGAAAAATTGTGTTTTTTAATAGAGGAGAAATGCTGAGCGCGGTTGATCGACTCTGACATGCACTGCCTGTTGAAAAACGAGAAATGCCTGCGAGATCGGGGCCGCTCATTGGGCGATCCCCACTATGTAGACGCTATATCTTGAAATTCACTTAGATACGATTATTATGTGGGCCAGAAATGTAAATAGAATTTGGATGACATCTATTTAGTGGTGATTGCCTGATGAGCGGCTCTGGTCTTCCGCACATGTTTTTCGTTCCACCTTTGATGCGAATGCACTTAGTACTCCGTTTTTTTTAGTACTCTGGTTTTTAGAGCGGCATCTTTTCAAATTTGATCTTTTTGAAGTTGTGAAGATTCTGATTCAGAGATAGGGTGAGAGAAATTGTTGCATCTTTTTAGTTTGAGGATTCGGTGGAGTGATGATCTCTCAAAATATAAGGTCGGTTGATCATGTTCGGTTCGTTCATATGGTGATTTTTGCTGTGTTGCAATGAAAAAAATCCAAGCCGTGTTTGAGTGCTTGGCAGAAACAATGGTTTTTCTCGAATTTAAGGTCAGTGGATCTGTTTTTTTTTTTTTTTTTCCTGTAATAGTGGGGATTCTGCTTTGAAGTTGGGATTTTGTATGCCGTGGTGAAAAAGACGAATCTCTCTCTATCTCTCAATGAGTTTGCTTTCACATTTGGGTTCATTACATTCAGTCAGTAAAATTCTAGCTCTTTCTGTGAGGGCTTGGTGAAAATCTTTCTTCTCTTATTCATTGGATCTATCCCGTAACTGTTAGGATTTTTCTATTACACGAAGGTTGTGTTCATTGTGCAGCAACAAATCTTATCAATCTCTATGATTTTTTGAATCCTATTTATATCTTGAAGTTACAGTAGATTGATACAGTTCAGTTACATAAAGGGTAGATATGGAGCTTAACATCTGTATTAGGGTAGTTTGTCTAACTTAAAGGACAGTTGCAAATCAGAAAAAATAATAACCTTAAAGTATTTTGGATAAAGAGGAATCCCATTCAACTACAAACATCTTTGCTTTGTTGGTCACCACCCTTATCGACCTGCAAGTATTCCAAAAGCATTTGTTGTTTCGTTCCCACCAAATTGCCCATAAACTGGCCAACAAAGCCAATTTGCAAGATGCTTTCTTCACTTTCTCAAGCTTGGCACCATGCCATGCCATTAGCAACTCTTCAATTGAGCATGGCAGAACCAAGAGTCCCCGAAAGGGACGAGAAGGCTTTTCCAAATTTTCCAGCCAAATGGGCATTGCACAAAAAATGGTCAATTGTTTCCCGTGGAACTGATTTCAGAATCGGCAAGACATGAAGGTGTTAATGAGGGGAACAAGTTTCTTGGTAACTGACTAACTGTGATGTAACACTTGTATAATCGAGGAGTTTATTTTAGGATTCTTTAGGATTAAGATATTCTAATTATGTTCATATATAATTTTGGTTAGAACTCATTTTGGTTGTAATCAACCTATGTACTAGACTATTAGATAGTGCTTGATTGTAATCAACCTATGTAATAGTCTATTACCCTACACCTTTGGGAGTTTTGTGCTATCATTGTTGGTCCCAAGCCTAGTTAAATGAGGGTTGCTTCAGGTTGGCAGCTGGCATCAAACTTATGCCATTACTTCTATCATGAATATGAACAACATAATATTCCAAATAGAGTGGAATGGTGGAATAAGATTCATGTAACCGAATCCAATTTAATTGGGATAAGGCTTAGATGATGATGGTGATGATATAATTTTGGTCAGAGATAAGGTCTTCATAGGGGCCTATTTGGATGATGCGTTGCTATCTTTATTATGATTTTACACACAGGAGTAATGTTATTATCCACACAATTGATACCGTTTGCAAAATAGCTCTCAGCTCATTTAAGCAAAAATGATTCGGAAGACAGTGTTTTATCACCATCCAACAAATGTGCCAATGTGTTGCATGTATGTGGATCCACACCGTTCATTAGTTGCAGTATGACATGATCGTACCTCACTAAAAAGTCAGGCACACCAATTCTTCAGGTTGGCTACAATATTAGGGAAAGTTTGAACAGTAGTTTTTTTTTTTTTGTTTTGTTTTGTTTTGTTTTGTTTTTGTTTTTGTTTTTTGTAGACGTTGATACATCCGTCGTGCCTGTTGGATAGATATGAGTTAGAATGGTTATTCACTGTTATTTAAATATGCCATAAGTATTTGCAATTGGTTATGTAATATGGATTTGGACTTTGAGAAATGAAGAAGTTCAACCCATTCAGGAGGATTGGAGTGTTTCATATGCAAAAGCATGTGTGAACAAGGTTTTGCATTATTATTGTCATTTTAGATTGATCATAGGGATTTTATTAAAGCTAGAAGAATCTATGAAAATCCGTTAAGACAATGTATAATGGTCTCGATCAGAAGACAACTTGCAAGAGAAGCATTAAAGATTGGCATCTTGCAAGTCCTGACTGAACAAATGTTATCTAAACCACCAACCCTCAATGTCTTCCATTTTGAATCCTGATCTAGATCATGTGTGATTTAAATCCATATCACTATTTTGCTAATCTAAATTAATGTTTTATATTTCTGAAATATGGTTCCATATTTCACAATGTAGAGATTTTACATTCGTTTATGCAACAATATGCATATATGATGTCATGCGTGTGGAGTGTGGACCTATAATAATGATGTTCGTCCAATGTTCGAAATATCGGTATCGCGCTATGTATCGCACCCTTGGGATACAAATACGCATTGGTTATCACATGGGATATATTGTTTGTATCGCATAATTTATTGCACTTTTTGGGAAACATTGTGAAAATGGTTGAATTTTTCAATGAAACTTCAGGGATTGTTAAACAAGCCCTTGATACACACTTTTAAATCATAACATCTCAAAAAAAAAGGTGCACATAATAAAATTCCTTTGTATAGGGTCCTAAAGCTATACGATGTGTAGCTAAACTAATGCAACTATATTTAAATTGAATGCATGGCATTTATAAATGTATCAAAGACATATATGAAAACACAACCAATTCATTGAAAAGCAAAATAAGTAAAAATTGACAAATATACATATCAATGGTGAAGACTGGTTGTGGCCTACACCCACATAGAGTTGCGTGGTGGCTCGTGATCATCATCTTCATCTTGATGGGGTTAGGAATAGTACTGCTGCTCAACAAATCGACAATATTGTGCCCAGGTCATAGTAGAGTGGTACCAGTTAAGATACTCCTTGACATAACATTAGTACTCCTCTCCAAACTGAATCAATACGCCCATCAGTGGGTATTGTGTAATCGTCACAGTCTGTAACTGATATGGATTTGGGAAGGGCACATATGAAGCTCCTTGGTATCCATATTGTTGGTCATATCCATGCTGTTGCTTATATCCCTGCCCATATGCAGAAGTGTACTCATGACCATGATTGAAAAATGATGTGCCATAACTGCTTGAGTCACTCGCCACACATCCACTAGGTCCATATCCATGCCCATGCTGTGGCACAAAACTCGAGTTACTTTCTTGTGTTTGTAAGCTAGATTCATGTTATGGCCTGTAAGTCGTGCTCCCCTCCCTCGTCTTGATCTAAATCTAAAGCCACCTCGCCTGTCATAAACGCTTGTGTCCCTCATGCATTTTACTAGCAACTCTTCTTTAAAATCCGAAAGTTTCTGAGTCTGCTTTTTCTCTAATAGCTTTTGCCGCGTGTATATCTTATTGTAAATAAGACGGGGTCATGGTTCTCCTGGATGAGAACCATGGTCAGGGCCCTTTGTGGAATGATCGAAATTCTCCTCCCCGGTGAAAGGGCTAAGATGCCTCTTATCCTGACTCCCACCCGCGCTGCCACCATCCCCGTCGCCATCATCATCATTATCATCATCATCATCCTTACAGTTATCAGAATCATGGTCACCCTTATCGCTGCCATCACCATCACTGGACTCATTCTCCATATCACTTTTTGACTTGGTCTCGGTGTCAGATAATGTCTCCCCGCCTCGTGTCCCACGTGATAATGAATGCCGTGGGCTGCCCTTCGGACTCCTCGTCAATAGGGTGAATGCCTCATCAGGAGACCTCTGCTGCTCCACATGTGCGTCAACATGTGAATGTCTCTGCCGCAACATGTGGTTCTGGTCGCCCATCCGAGGTATCCAAGTTATCTGACCTAACCCGTTGGTAAACTGGGTCATCCTCCTCATCCTTAGCATATGCATGCTGTCCGACCGTCATTAGGTCCAGTGGGTCTTCCTGCGCTTTTCTTCTTCCTTCCGTGTGGAGTGGCTTATCTCATAACTTCATATTGTAATGACAATATATTAGCTTCTGAAGCCTGTCATACCCTAGCCTATTACGTTTATTTGTGTGGATGAGGGAGACTGTACTCCAATTCCTTTCACGGGGTGACAAGGACACTGTCTGTGCAAGCACACGGACAACTAGTCGTTGTAAAACCTTGTAGTCAGTCCCGTACATGGACCACCATTCGCCTGCATATCATAAAAATCTTTCATTATTTTAGATTTTTCAAAATAATATGAAATTATGTTTATCGCAGTAACTCACATGCCATCATGGTGTCCTTGACTTCACCACAGGGTGACACCTAAACATTCCAACCGTGTTGCGGAATCTAACAATCTGTTGATGGCGTATAGCAACCAGGATGAGTATGAAATTGTTGAGATGAAGATAAAGAGAATGTGAAGAACATATTTACCTCACTACCAAAGGTGCCTTTCCCTGTACAGTCGGGGAATAAGTGATCATATACCTCATCTACAATCCTCTTTAATAAATTATCTTTGTAGAGTCTCCGGATGTAGTGGTATTTGGGATTTAGGAAATATGCTGAAAACCAATATCTACACATCAATACAACCCTCGTTTATTAGCGCATATAGAGAAAAATTTATATAAGCACTTTCCAGCCTAATGTAGTGGGTGAGAGCGTCTTTTCTCAACGGTCGTCTATTATTGCGTGCACTTACTTTTATATGCGGGGAGCTTTAGCCATGATGACCTCTTTTATCAGCTGTATGGATGGATACAACCACCCCATCGACGGATTTGTCTTAGGGTGTGTTTGGATTCGCATATAGTATTGTATTTGGGTACTATGCATGTATACATTGGATGATTTTCAGAATACATCCAAATCAATCAGATACTAATCAATGTTTGGATTGGAGGTATTGTTTGGCATAGTATACAATACGCTATACAGATCAATGTTTGGATAGGACGTATTATGTCTGCGTATTGTACAATCTTAATTGGGTCATGTGGCCTGTTTGACGTATGGAACTTTCTGATTTCTAGCCCAGATGATTTTCATGTTGAAATGTACCAACTGAACGGTCCTGATCTTACATTGCATAGGTACCGGATATCTTGTAATTATACAAATTCCAAACTTTCATCCGCTGCCGAATACAGTGCAATGAATACGAAGTATTGACTGTAAGCCTGTATTTTGACAACACTATACCGCGCTTTCAATTTTTTGGAAACGATATGAAATCGCGCGCATAGGATATGACGCTTATACGCTCCTATCCAAACATTGAATAATGGGAATATTCGGGAGTATTCAGTTATAATACAATACAACACACTCTTATACGCGAATCCAAACAGGCCCTTATTGTCTACCATCCTCAACACTAGATAAATGGGCTCTTGAATACTCAGTACACTATGCACGCGATCCCAGAATGTATTTCTCGACACCAGCTCTTCGATTCTCCAGGTTACTTCCGTTAACCTCTTTTTTCATTCTTTGTAATCATGACAGGCGAAAAGGTCTCATAACCCGTCTGTGTTTGAGGAGGCTACTTAAGGCGATATAATTTGTGGCGAATCGTGTTGCCTCGGAGCGCACTATATCCCCATCACACCTCTTACACGTTGCGACTAATAACCAGGTGTGGTTGTATATGAAGTTTGTGATGAGCCGTGCATCAGTATTTACAGTCTTCATTGACTGCCTATCCCCGATCGCATCTAGCATGAGATTGATGCAATGAGCTACGCAAGGGATCCAATACATATGATACTTCTTCTGAATATTCTTCCCCACCTGACAAATGCACTTCCATTGTCTGTAACAAACCGCTAAATGTTTTTCCTCCCAACATCTTGTATGACGTTGTGCATTAGTTTGTAAATGTAGTCACCATCTTTAATCTTATTAGTCGCATCTACAGACTTTAAGAACATCGCCTGTCCTCTGCAATAGACCATAAAATTTATGACCAATATCTTCGTTGGTTTGGTCCAACCGTCACACATGACGGTGCAGTCATACATCTCCCATGACTGCTTATACGAATTGATATTTTTGAAGTGCAGTCTTCGTCTTTGCATGTTCATTATCCAAATACTTCCCCATGATCTCAAAGGGCGTGAGTGGCTGCACACCCTCGCCCCCACACTACACTTATCATATTTTTGAAGTGCAGGCTTGCGGCGGCATTCGCTGGGATTTGATTGTATACAACTTTGTTATAAAATTTTCAACTTTCTTCCTCACATCCCCTCCAGTAAATATGTCATTTATTTTCTTTTGTCCCTCCTGCCTCTTTGTACATTCTTGGATCTGAAGGTAGATCCGACACCTGTACGCTACTACTCTTGCCTATGCCCCATAATCCTCCCCACCTACTACCCTCTCCTCCCCCACTTACTCCACTCCCCCCATCACGCTCGTGGATAGACACCTCAAATCTAGGCCTACTTGTGTCCCTCCTCCTCTGTTGATCCCTCTCCCATTGATCACGTATGGACTCTTGAACTGCATGTTTATATTTGGGATCATCATCGCCATCGAGATCCATTACATTGTCATCACCTATATATGGTAGCCGCCCCAGCTCCTCCCTAATCTCCCTCTCTCGTGTATGTCATTCATCTTTTGTCTTCACATTTTTTTCTTTAATATGACCCTCATCTCTTCTCGCACATCTTGTGGGCACTTAGGGCAATCCACAACATTGTGATACCCTCCCACTAAATGCTCCTTCAAGCGGGTTATCCCACCGCTCCTCGATACATGGCCACATAAATTAAAAAAACTCCCGAATCGATTATCGAGAGTGGGTCGGCCGTACCCTCACCTTATATCAGGTTGTCTCCCTCTTCTTCCGACTTATTTTATATGTAAATGAATATTATGTTAATACTTGTTAGGGCCCACCTTGGTGCATGTGCTTTATATCCATGCCACCCATCCATTTTGTCAGATTATTTGAAGGAATGATCCAAAAAATGAGAATTATCCAAATCTCAGGTGGAGCACATAGTAGGGATTTCCAGTTGCCCCCATAAAGTTTTTAATTGTGGGGATTTAATCACTAGTGTTTCTGGGAGTGGCGCATGTAATATTTTGATTTTGGATATGACTCATTTTTGGGCTCATGTGGACCACACCGAAATGGCAATTTATATATAATTGTGGTTCAATCGATCAGTAGACATAATTTATGCAGATGGGGATCCTGATAATGGGGCCAACCTATTGGACAGGTCGGATGTTGCACACACATGATAATCAAATGAAAGTCATCCACTGGATGGACTTAAAATCCAACCCGTTATCACCTGAGACCTTTTCTTACGCATCCATCATGTACATTGGATGGCTGGTACCTGTAGAATACTATGATAGTTCACCCCATTTTAAAAATGATGGTGGTGAACCAGGCCATGGTTGTACAATCCAACTCAGATTGCACGTGTAGTACCACCACTAATCAGTATATTGATCTCATTTTCGCCCCAAATGATGTTTATGGTGTGGCCCACCTTTTACATGGCCCACCTTATAAAGTTAACATGTTTCATTAGTGGTTATCAAGTAATTAAAAAATAAAGTGAAAGAAATAGAGAACTCACATTTTAATGGTAAGAATCATTGCCCCACTGTCATTTGTGGTGTGGTCCACTTGAGATTTGGATATGACTCATTTTTGGGCTTATGATCTAAAATGATCTTGCCAAATAGATGAGCGGGGTGGATACAATAAATACATCATCGTGTGGCCCATTTAACTTTCATCTCCTTTAAATCATTCGTACCACTCAGAGCTCGATATATATATATATATATATATATATACATGTTGTCCATCTATTTTTTAATATCCTTTAAACATATTATTCCAAAAATTAAGCAGATCCAAATCTTTGGTGGATCGCACTAGAAAAGCTAAGCAGATCTATGTCATTTAATGGTAAGTGTTCATTAACACTGTTTAATGTGGTGTGGTCCATCTTAGATTTTAATGTGATTAATTTTTGGTATGACATCATAAAATTGGATATAAAAAAGAATGGATGGAGTGGATCTATTATATGTCATCATTGTGGACTCTACCTTAAGCGTAACACCCACTGAATTGTTTACTTATATAGCACTAAATCCACCACCGTAATTTACATTGTACTTAGTAAACTTTGTGTGGTCCATTGTGATTTATATATTTTATCCACTCCTTTTATCCATTTTAGCAGATAATTTTATTACTCGAGCTCAAAATTGAAGCATATCCAAAGCTCAAATGGACCACACCACGAGAAACAATGTGAATTGAACGTATACCATTGAAAAATTCTTGAGGGTTACAAAAGTTTTGGATGAAGCTTATGTTTATGTTTTCCTTTCATCCTTGTTTCTTTGATCTTATGAACGGGTTGGATGATAGAAAAACATCATTGTGAGGCTTGACAAGGTTTTTTTTTTTTTTTTTTTTTTTTTGAGAGATAACAAAGACTTTCATTAAAAGGAAATACTTGGAGGAAATCAGCCCGCTGAGATAGCAAGTCAATTGCCTCCATACAAAAGCAAGTTACAATCCTTTAAAGGCATTACATTGGAGGCCCACTCGAAGATATAAAACTGGACTCTTTTCACTATGGATACCGTTGAGTTAGACTCCCCTTTAAAACATCTCCCATTCCTTTCTTCCCACACCGCCTACCAAGCTGCCATAAGTGATATTCTCCAAACCATAGATCTTTGCTTTCCAAGGGTAATGCCGTGCCAAGCTTTTAGCAACCGCCCCATTGAATTTGGGAAGGCCCATGAGATATCAAGCCAGGAGAGAATAGTTGACCAGATCTGGTTAATGAAAGGGTAGTGAATGAACAAATGATCCACCGATTCTGCGTCTGTCATACAACAAAGGCAGATATTGGTGACGGGTCAGTCAGGTTGAACCCGCCCAACTTTCAGCCCTAGCGGCCACCATATATAGGTGACAACGATGTAGTGGATCTTGATGGCGACGATGATCCCGAATATATACATGCAGTTCAAGAGTCCATACGAAATCAGTGGGAGGGGGATCAACAAAGGAGGTGAGACATGAGTAGGCCTAGATTTAAGGGGTCTATACATGAGGGGGGGGGGGGGGGGGGGGGGGTAGGCGGGGAAGATTAATGGGCATGGGCAGGAGTAGTAGCGTGCGGGTGCCGGATCTACCTTTAGATCCGAGGATGTACAAAGAGTCAGGAGGGACACAAAAGAAAATAAAAGACACATTTAGTGGAGGGGATGTGAGGAGGAAAGTTGAAAATTTTATAGCAAAGTTTTTTATATATGATCAAATCCCCGTGAATGCTGCCTCGAGCTTGCACTTCAAAAATATTAAAAGTGAAATGTAGCGTGCGGGTGAGGTTGTGCAGCCGCCCACCCCTCTTGACATCATGGGGAAGTATTTCGATGATGAACATGCAGAGATGAAGACATACGTCGATTCGTATAAGCAGTCATGAGAAATGTACGGTTGCACCGTCATGTGTGACGGTTGGAACGGACCGACGAAGATCTTGGTCATAAATTTTATGGTCTATTGCATGGGACGGGCGATGTTCCTAAAGTCTGTAGTAGCGTGCGGGTGCCGGATCTACCTTTAGATCCGAGGATGTACAAAGAGTCAGGAGGGACACAAAAGAAAATAAAAGACACATTTAGTGGAGGGGATGCGACTAATAAGATTAAAGATGGTGACTACATTTATAAACTAATGCACAACGTCATGTAAGATGTTGGGAGGATAAACATTTAGTGGTTTGTTACAGACAATGGGAGTGCATTTGTCAAGGTGGGGAAGGATATTCAAAAGAAGTATCATATGTATTGGACTCTCTGCGCAACCCATTGCATTGACCACATGCTAGAGGCGATCAGGGATAGGCCGTTGGTGAAGACTGTAAATACTGATGCATGACTTATCACAAACTTAATATACAACCACACCTAGTTATTAGCCGCGTTGCGCGAGAGGTGTGGTGGGGATATAGTGCACTCCGGGGTGATGCAATTCGTCACAAATTATATTGCCTTAAGTAGCCTCCTTAAACATAGACAGGGGTTACGAGACCTTTTCATCTCTCATGATTACGTAGAATGGAAAAAGTGGTTGACGAAAGTAACCTAAAGAAATCGAGGAGTTGGTGCTGGGAAATACATTTTGGGATCGGGTGCGTAGTGTACCCAGTATTCTAGAGCCCATTTATCTGGTGTTGAGGATGGTGGACAATGAGACAAATCCGTTGATGAGATCGTTGTATCCGTCCATACAGCTGATGAAAGAGGCCATCATGGCTAAAGCTTCTAACGCATATAAGTGGGTGTATGCAATAATAGATGATCGTTGGGAAAAGGACGTTGATGAAGAAAAGCGCAGGAAGACCCACCGGACCTGATGACGGTCGGACAACATGCACATGCTGAGGATGAGTAGGATAATTCAGTTTACTGATGGTTTAGGTCAGATGACTTGGATACCTTGGATGGGTGACCAAAATCACATTTTGTGGCGGAAGCAGAGACAAGAGATTGATGTCGATGCACATGTGGAGCAACAGAGGTCTCCTGATGAGGTATTCAACCCATTGACGAGTTCGCGGCAGTCACTATCACACGGGACGTGGCGGGGAGACATTGTTGACACCGAGACTGAGTCAGAGAGTGATTCGGGAAATGGGTCCGGTGATGGTGATGGCTGCGATAAGGGTGGCAATGACTTTGATGACAGTAAGAATGATGATGATGATGATGGCGACGGGGATGGTGGCGGCGCGGGTGTGAGTCAGGATAAGAGGCCTCTTAGCCATTTCATCGGGGAGAAGAATTTCGATCATTTCATGTAGGACTCTGACCATGGTTCTTGTCCATGAGAACCACAACCCCGTCTTCTTTACAATAAGACATACACGCGTCAAAAGCTACTGCAGAAAAAACAGACAAACTTTTAGATTTTGAGGAGCTGCTGACAAAATGCATGAGGGATACAAGCGTTCGTGACAGGCAAGGAGGCTCTAGATTTGGATCATGGATGAAGGAGGGGAGCTCGAGTTACAGGCCACAACATGATTCCGGATCACAAACATACGAGAGTAGCTCGAGTTTTGTGCCACAGTATGAGCATGGATATAGACCTACGGCGAGTGACTACAGTAGTTATGACACATCATTTTTCAACCACGGTCAGGAGTTCACTTCTGCATATGGGCAGGGATATGAGCAGCAGTATGGATACCAATGAGCTTCATATGTGCCCTTCCCAGATCTATATCAGTTACAGACTTTGACGATTACGCAATACCTACGGATGGACATATTGATTCAGTTCGGAGAGGATGAGTAGCAGCGTTATGTTAACTGGTACCACTCTACTATGACCCGAGCACAATATTGTCGATTTGTGGAGCAACAGTACTATTCCCAGCCTTGTCAAGATGGAGATGATGATTACGAGCCACCACGCAACTCTATGTGGGTCTAGGCCACAATCAGTCCCTACCATTGATATGTATATTTATCAATTTTTACTTCTTTTGTTTTTCAATGGATTGGTTGTGTTTTCATAAATGTCTTTGATACATTTATAAATATCATGCATTCAATTTAAATATAGTTGTATCAGTTCAGTTAAACATTGCATAGCTTAGGACCCTATACAAAAGAAATTTATTATGTGCATTTTTTTTTTTGAGATGTTGTGATTTAAAAGTGTGTATCAAGGACTTGTTTAACAATCCTTGAAGTTTTATTGAAAAATTCAACCATTTTCCCAATGTTTTCCCATATTTCCCAAAAAGTGCAATAAATTACGCGATACAAACGATGTATCCCATGCGATAACCGATGTGTATCTATATCCCAAGGGTGCTATACATAGCGCGATACTGATATTTCGAACACTGGTCCCACATGATGGATGGTTTATATCATTGATCAGACCCTTTGTGGTACCATAAATATGGACCATCCATTTCTTATCCACTGAATAGGTGGGTAAGATCATCGTATTGGAGTGATTTTTAAGATAGATGGGCAATCAAATGTGAGCCCCACAACATGGGGATCTAAATTAATACCAAACCTTTTCTTTTATAATCATTATGGACGTATAAACATTGATTGGTAGGTTAGGACCATCCAATCGAAGTGACCTTTTAAGAGGGATGGAAATAAAAAATAGATTGATGATCCAAATCAGTGATTGGACCTTTGCTATAATCAATATGGAGGGTCATCTTCCTGGCCATTGATCAAATGTTTAGGATCATTTGATCAAAATGGCTTTTCAAATCAATGAGCAATCGAAGGTCAGTGATATGATGGGCATTCTAGATCAATGACTGGCACTTTACAATATATTCAATCAGGATAGATCATTTTTCGGCCATTGAGATGGAAGTTATACTTCCTTTTGAAAGTAATGGTACCTTCAAGTAGAGCCCATTATTTGGTGATTTAGACCATTGATCTAATAGGTCTACCTAAAAGTCTCTCCAATATAGTGGGCCACACCATTTATGGACAACGCATTTTCAAGATCTCCTATTGAGAAGATTTTGGGCTGTGGTCCATTCACCAAAATCTCCTGGATTTGGATTGGAAGATCTTAGCTATCTCGACAATATATGTGGATGGTTTGATGATAAACAATTTATAAGTATTGATTGTGCAAATGAGTGAAAAATCTATATTGTTCGGATTCATGTTAGAAGTTTTGGCATAAGTTTGATGTTGGCTGCCAACCTGACACAACCCTCCTTAATTTGGGCTCGAATTGACAATGAGAGCATAAAACTCCCACAAGTTCAATGTAAAAGACTATTACATAGGTTGATTACAACCAAGCGATATCTAATATTCCATTACATAGGTTGATTATAATCAACAAGTACCCACACCCAAAAGGATGTGGGTATAAGTAAGAAAAGATTTGCCGACTTATGTTTTAATGGAAGTTGTAGTCCTTGATAGAGTGGAATGACGCAAAAGGATTCATATAACCAACCCCAATTAGTTGGGATAAGGCTTAGATGATGATTTTGAAGTAAAAATCCCAACTATTTTAGTTCAAAACTTAATGGCCTGTTTGGATGATGATGAAATGCTATTGCAACTCATTTTTGTCTGATATGCACGATGGATTTGTCAATGCCTGTTGGAAAGTCGACCTATAGTTTAGATTGACCCCACTATTATGGGTCATCTAAAAAATGGATGGGCTTGATTGTTAAATGAGAGTATGGTCACATGATGCATATAGCTAATGTATGGTTTGGAACCTGTACCTATCTGGCGCATTGGCACATGTATTGGTTGATAGTAAAACACAACCAACCCAAATCTTTTTGGTGCAATTGAACTAAGGGCTACTTTTATATAGTGTTAGTTGTGTGGGCAAAGATCATAGAAAATGATAAAAGAAGATATGATCTATTTATAGTGATATTATAGATTAAAAATGTAATAACATGAGAATCTTAACCATTGTTCAAAGAGGGCCACCTAATAGACCAAATCATTTTAAAAGATGGTGGTGAAAGTTAGGTTTTTGATGCGGGAAGTTTTCCAGAGTTGGCATAAATCTCCTTGACATGGTGTGCGGTCATTATGTAAAGGTAACGGTGGCAATCGTTACATGGTACAGGGTTGTAATGGCAGTGCCCCCTATAAAGGCCATGCAACCTTGTAATGGTCCATTACGGGGCTCATATAGGGTTTAGGGGTTTTTTTTTTTCAATAAAAAAGACTGTTATGGCCATTATGGGGTTGGTAATGGTTGTTATAGCTTGTATTGCAAAGGTAACGGTGGTGGCCATTATGGTAACTGTTATGGAATACCTTGCTCCTCGAAAAAGACATTCCGGTTGCACAATGCTTCTCGACAATAGGAGATGAGATTATATGGGCCTCGCCATGCCATAGGAACCTCTCAGATGAAGAAATTGAAGATCTCATCAATCTCCTAAGGTTGCTTTCTCAGGCGTAGCCCATGGTTGGGGTCAATGACATCATGATTTGGATTAAGGAGAAGACTGGCCGATGTTCTTTGAAATCCTTATTCAAATTACTTAGTGGCTCTTCTTCAGAAAGCTCACCTCATCACACTGTCCATGCTTTGCATTATGGGGCTCCCCTCAAGTTTGCCATCTTGGCTTGGTTAGTTGGGAACAAAAAGTGCTATCAATAGATAATCTTCGCCGAAGGAACTTGCTACTTGGAAATGTATGCATCATGTGTATGCAAGCCTTCGAAACAATGGACCATCTCTTCATTCGTCGCTCTTTTGTGAAAGAGTTGTGGGACAACTCGCTCCCTCTTTGAAGTTTTATGGGTGGCTCCTAGGTCAATGATTTTCTTCCTTCTGGCTTGGCACAGAGGCATGATAAGTGAAAAAGGCAGAGCTATTTGGAGGTTGGTCTTACTCACGGGATTCTGGTCACTTTGGGAGGAAAGGAACAATGTTGTTTCAAAAACTGAAGAAATTGGACTTTGGTTTCTTTCAATAGGGCTAAGCAGTTGTTTCAGTGGTGGGTCATTTCTATAAATGTTGTAGATCTTAGTTTTTCCTTTGTAGATCAATTGTGAAAGTTAGGTTTCTTTTGATAAATCACTATCATTTTAAAAATGGTGGTGACACATTAACCTCATGCACATGGCATAGTTTTAATGCAGTCAAAATCATACGAATCACTGATCCAACTTTGGATGGAGTGGAGCCTAAAAATTATAATGAAAAAACATGATATTTACCATTAGAATCTTGCAAGCACATCCTTCACCCCTTTGATTCGTTCTTGCTTCCACATCAAAACCCCCTCGAATCCCATACTTTAATCCTAACCTAAACCCCATATCCCCAAATATCTGAGTTTCCCTAAATCACCGAAACCTTAGATTCCCAAATTTCCTAATTGACCCTAAATTCCAAACTTCCAACCATTCAAATCCCCAATTCCCTTCTAGTAAGACCCGAAACCTCAAATCCCTTTACCAATTGAGCAACCTAAGCTTTAATGTCACTTTTTCCCAAATCCCATGAACTCTATGTTGGCTTAAACCCCAATTTAGAAAACCCTAGGTAGTATTAGCTTTCCTTTTTTGAAATTAAACTAATTCCTATGCTACTTGGATGTTTCTACATTCCCATCTTTAGTATTTAATGGTCATGCATTGCGTAATTTGATATTTGTGGCTTGAGCCTCTCATAGTTGCATGCTTGATTCTTGATATGTTTGATGATTTAGCATAGTTTGTGAGTTTTGATTATTTAGATTAAGTTGCTGATTGATCTTGTTTAATTATTTACTTGCATGCATCCTACACCAATGGGTTTCAAGATAGTGATGAACAATCATGGGAGTGTAGCCCTCAAATGAGATTCCTCCAGTACCACACACGTGTTTGGGCAAGCTATGTACATGCCAAAAAATGTGGTAACATGATGCAAGATGAGAGATGGAAACCATCCATCCAATAGGTCCCATTGTTCTGATGGAAAGATCAGGCTGATCCACTCAGTTGGTATGCCATTATCTTTCATTTTATGTGGACCAATTGTAAATGTTTTTGCACATTCTCAACTCCCTTAGTGAGCAATACTAGCCATTTAGGCCAAGGACTCTAGAAACTGGCATGCGTAGATGAATGGATTGGACCTATCTCACATGTGCCATGTCACTACATGTGAAATGTGTACAATAAAGTGTGCGCACTCGATCTCAACTTGCAGTCTTCAACTGAACTTCAAGAGCCATGCACTGCTGAATAGCAGCTGAAATGAAGGGCAAAATTGGAATGTCAAGTATAGAAAAAGAAGAAGACAAAAGCAGGCAAGAAATTTTCCTTCTATGTAGTAGTATTGATATATGGTGTAGTTTTGGAAACACTGCTTCTTTCCTTGAGTTCCAGAATTTTGCTTGCTATAGAGAGGGGTTAGATAATTGGCAGAAGTGTTGGGCATGTTATTGAAAACCTGGCACCGTATGGCTGTATCAGCCATTAAGAAAAGGAAACGATCACTCCTATTCCATGATATGGGGGCAAATTGGTCTGTTATAAAAAAAAAGGGGCGTATACTATCAACTGATATGGACCGATATACCCCATATTAGTGTCATTACGGGGATGATATGGCCATTACAGGCCGATACAGCTATAAAGGGCCCATTTCGATTTTTTTTTTTATTCTTAAATTTTCTTTACACTTCTTAATTCATTTAAACCATGAAGCTTAGAAGCTAATTTTAAGCTAGATTTATGCCTATTTCAAGCATCAAAACTCAAAATTTGAGTGGGAATCGATGAATCAAAGTGGAGTGGATTATTGTGGTAAATATCAGAAGAGGTAACTCATTGTTATTATTATTTTTGGTTTTTTAATTTTCCCGTCTTTTGTTGTAGCTGTATGTAACAGGCTCCACTATGCCAATTCATGCTTAGTTTGTGTTCAACTAGGGCCTATTCAGTCGACTTTCAGCAGGTCAAGCTGACATTGCCCAACAAACAACATTTGTACTAAAGAATGGTCCGTTGGACCATCAAATACGACTAGAAAAAAAGGAAAAAAGAAAAAAAAAAAAAGAAAGAAAAGAAAACATATTTGGATCCTCACTTCTTTTTTATATGAATTTTACCAATAATTATTTCTATCTCCCCTAGGTATTGGCTAGCAAGTTGGCCGATACCATTACGTAATGCCCTTGTGTTAGGCTGTTTAGTGTATCTTTGCCAGTGGTTCTGTAGTCTGTTGCATCCCAGTAGCTAAGGGACCGTGTTCATGTTTTATTTCAAGGAGAGATGTTTTTTGGAGTTGTTTTGAGGACTGCTGCAGCAACCCATTTCCATATGGAGGCAAGGGTTTGACAATGTGCTGTAATGTTTAGCTTTTAATTGGAGAATTTTATGTTGTTGCCATGAAAGAATCTTAGTGACACATCCCTTTATTTATTGTATGATTCTGCTGTTTTGCAGGGACCTTGGAAATTCAAACCTATCAGGCCATCTGGTACCTGAACTTGGAAAGCTTGAACATCTACAATATTTGTAGGTGTTACCATCTTGTTTACCGTCTTCCATAGATGTTTTTGTATTTATGATGGACTACTTTCTCGTGACATTATATCTATTCAGAATCATTTATGACTGTAAATGACTTGTATACTTTAATTGGTTTGCAACAAAAAAATTTCTAATGTCAAGAAGAAGAGTGATACAATGAAGAACTAAGCATACAGAATTGAGCCCCAACCATCATGGCTGTACTGACATCCCCTCTAGCTAGGGATCTACAAGTTGGCTTCTTGGAAAATACAGTGTAAAGAAATTTAGACATGCCTACTGTCATCTCTAACCTCATTGATCCACATAGCCAATGTCCATGCAAAATAACCAAGCTTACAGGTGTAGATGAAGTGGATATGAATCCTCTTAATGGATTTCCATAACCATCCAAACAATTCCAGAAAAAAAAGGAGAACAATAGATTATTGGAGCTGAATTTTCTGCTATATGGCACATGACTAGGACAGAACTGAAAAGGATTTGACAATTATCAAAATGTCGTCTTAAGTGCCTAACACTCATCACCACATTCATAACCATCTAAACAACTGTAAAACACATTTTGTAATTCTAAAAGACCAACTCAAATTACTGCCACATGGGGATTTTTTGGTACTTACTAATCCTAGAAATGGTTTAAGACTAACTCAAATTACTGCCACATGGGGATTTTTTGGTACTTACTAATCCTAGAAATGGTTTAAACTTGTGTAATGCTTGCCTACAACTAAAGATCTTTTACAGTTTTCCTAAAGTTAATCCATTCCATCAAAGCTAAGCTTAATGAAGCTGATTGATCCACCCACTCAAAAGGTCTTTCATTCTATTCACTAGAAATTTTCTCTCACACAAATGACTAGGCTTTGACTTGGCCTCTTATTATCCAGAAAATTCTGTTACTGTGTGCATTCCAAATAGATCAGAGGAAACTAGGCCCAAGAGTGGCACAGACCATTACCTGAGTCCTTATCCAACAGTGTCACATTAGTCAGGCTAGGCTGGGCTCATGTTGGACTTTTATAGATATCCAAACACAGGCACTGCTGACTCACCATTGGGCCTGAAAACTCATACCGAAGCCCAGCTTACATGCCTTCATTCTCACTCCAAATCCAGTCCAAAGCAGGCTGGATGTGGGCTCATTCTGGCTCACTTTCTCCCCTAATAAATTAGAAATGCTCTATTCAGGCAAGAATTCTCTTTGGTCTTGCTGTATGCTATTCTGTGCTTTCCAACATCAGCACTAGTTCATATTTCATAAGCTTCATTACTACAAGTAGCTTGATGTTAATTGTCATCGGGTTTTGGTCGCAAGTATTTTATCTGAATCAGACATCTATAATGCCTGGAACGACTTGTGGTAATGCAAAGAGTCAATGGAATGTCAGTAGTAGATTCCAATCAAGGTGGAGCTGTGATACCATTGTTTTATTTCATACCTGTCTTATGTTCTACAGTATTCCTTCATATATCTATGAGCATACATGTTACAGTGCCTAGAACGTCATCACCTGTGGTAATGCAAAGAGTCAATGGAGTCTCAGTAGTAGATTCCAACCAAGGTGGAGCTGTGATACCATTGTTTTATTTCATACCTGTCTTATGTTCTACAATATTCCTTCATATGCATATGAGCATGCATGTTACAATCTGGCACATTATTTCTGGTTTCTTACTGTTATCACTTGACATCCTCACAAAAATATCTACATGGGCTGCATAACATTTCTGGCTATTTTTGTTTTCCATGAGGAGCTAATGATTCTTTGAGTATAAATTTACCCACATTCATATTTCATTAGTTCTCACGGTAAGTGACATTTTGTCCATATTCCAAGCTGTTTGATGCAACAACCATTTTTATCGATGTCTTGGGCTATTGAATTGACACCCACTTGAATAGTTTAGGTGTCTTAGTAAGAAATTTTTTTTGTTGGAAAGATGGTCTTAGTAAGAAGCTTATTCTGTAAGAAAGATTATTTGTCGCAAATTTTCTTTTCTTTTCTTTTTGGCTTGCTGTTCAGGTTGATTAATCTAGTTCATTATTTTAAAGTGTGTTTGCCTTATAACTATTGTTGCAGAGAACTCTACAAGAATAACATTAAGGGCACAATACCGGCTGAGCTCGGTAACTTGAAGAGCCTCATCAGCTTGGACTTGTATAACAACAACATTTCAGGGGTCATTCCCCCTTCACTGGGGAAGCTGAAATCTCTAGTGTTTTTGTGAGTCAAGATGACTTCTTCTCGCACTTATTCTTTGCATCTTATGAATAGATGGCCTCTTCCAAGTTTTGCCATTTCTTACTTAGGTCCACAGTTCCATAATTTGGTGACCTAGTAGGGTCAAGGAAATTGCAGACGATATGTCATACTCATATCATATCCTGAAAACTTGGGAATAGTCAAGTATGGAAATGGAGCCCCAGCAAATGTAAGGCTGCTGATGCATAGGATTGGAAATGGTTTGTTCGCCTGGGATTGGATGAGTGATCCCCTACAATAACTCAGATTGGATATCTCCACCGTTGCCATGTTCGGCCCATTTTTGGTTGAAAGTGTAATTTTGCCGTATTGTACTTCATCATTGGCCACTCATTGCAATCTGGAAGACTTTTGGCACATTCCTTTTCTATGGTGGAGTCTATAAGTCTGGACTCTGGATCACTGAACCATGAGAGTCCCACATGCACAGAATCCTGCAATTTTCCGAGGATTAGGACAATTCCTCAAAATTGCAGGTTTCACCATGTCAGCAAGGTTTACTTTGCCTCAGGCATCTGTTTCTGTTTGTCTCTTTCTGAGTCATGAAACTACATTTGAACCTTCTCCTTCTTGGTGCTTGATGAATGCTAAGTTGCTATGACATGATACCAGGCGGCTTAATGACAATCAATTAAGTGGGCAAATCCCCAGGGAGCTTCTTGGCATTTCTAGCTTAAAAGTTGTGTAAGTTCAGGATTTTGGCTTTGCTTTTGTTTAGTGGCAGTTGTTCTACCTTCATCTAGAATGTTCATCACACAAACATGCTTTTTTGCTTTCAGAGACGTCACTAACAACAATTTGTGTGGAACGATTCCCACCACTGGGCCTTTTGAGCACATTCCCTTAAACAAGTAAGTTCTTGTTTCTTCCTCACCCTCATATGTCAGAACTTGGGTTTTTGTTTTTTTGTTTTCTTTTAATTTCTCCCCTTTTTCTTTATGCTTCCCTTGTTTTTTAGGAAGGGAATTATCTTTGTCATCAGTCTGAGATTTCGATTGTATCAACAACTGCTTCAATAGATAGAAATCATTGTATCAACTGCACAATTCAAGAAATTGATTTAATCAGTAGGGATTGAATAGTTACATATCCTATAGTTCAAATCCTCTAAAATAATACCCGCACAAATTAACATTAGGGCCCAAAATATGGACTGCTGGATAATCTCAAAACTCCATTGATCTCAAACTAGCAAACACGCGAGATAAACTCTCATTTTTATGAAGAAAACTAGCAAAATCTTCATTCAATAGTAAATAACATAGCACATCCATGCACATGACCATGTTAGAAACCAAACAAAGCTAGGAATCTTCTAGAATTAAGCCTAAATAGAATCCTGGTGGCCAATACTTATCGCCAGATTTAATACAAACTTTCTTGTAAGTAGATAAACTAAACAAGGACGCTCAAAACAGTCAGATTAGCGACTTAGATGCCGTATTAGTCATATCCAATTAATGGCCAGACACTTTATGTTCCAGTAAGATGGATGTAAAGCATTCCTCCTTTCTGAAACGAATGCATCAGATACAGCTTCAATTATCTAAACCACCACTCTAAATCGCCATCACTTAATTCCCAATGGAACAAATATGAATTGGATTGCTGCGTTGGAAAACGGATGGTTTGAAACCAATGGTTTGGACCTCGTACCCCTTTTTGTGGGTGGTTTGGTCCAACCGCCAACCAATGGCTTGGAAAATGGATTGCTACAAAAAGAAGTCCCACTTGGGAGTTATTGGATCATTCTATTGGTACAATTGTCATGTTGTAGCCCATTTGGCCGTATATGGTCGGTCCTGATTAATGCTTCCTACCTGCCTCGATCAGTTTGGCAGATCATCGTGCATTGGGTAGTGTATTGGATTGCAGGCATCACTGTCTAATAAATTCCGGACAAGATCCACCACCTGATAGTTTGCATTTCTGCCTGTCCTACTTGGTGCCTCTCCCCAAAGATGTTACTGTGCATGTTAATGCCAGCGGGCTATAGTGCCTACTAACCTGTGGGTTTCGACTCCTATGCTAGTTTTGTACCATTTAAAGAATGGTGGTGACTCGTTGTCTTCACAAATCGCATGATTTACAGCTGCCGGAACATCTGAATCGTGGGTCCCATTGGGATGGAGCACATTTTCAAAATCACACTGCTCAAGCAATCCTAACCATCCAATTAAGCCTACGAATGGTTGGTTAGAAGTAAACTAATGAGTGATCCAAATTCACAGGGAATCAGATGGTTAATATTATCTTCTTGGTGCAGTTATGCTACATTAATAGTTGAGTCAGAGATTTGGACAGCCTCGATTGGGGGACATTGATGAGTCCCGCCATTTTGTAAATGGTGAAAAACTAATGTAGGAATCTAGCTCCTATCTTTCGAATGGGATTTTTTGTTGTTGTTGTTGTTGTTATAGTTATTGTTCCCATGGTCCAGCTTCGAGAATAATCCTCGGCTTGAAGGCCCGGAGCTACAGGGACTCGCAGCATACGACACGAACTGCTACTAAATAGATAAGTAACACGGGCAACCATTCCTGCACATTTAATTTACTTCCGATAGATGGGTGGGGAGGATTTATTTCCTTAGTTGAGGGGAAATGGGTGTTGATGCAGGGGTCATATGATGTAAATTTGTAATCCACAGCTAACTGTTTGTATTTGTAACGTAGTAGCCATTGCTGCAGCGGCTGCTGCTGCTATATGATGCATGATATATATGCATGGAAACTGGGTACAAATGCGGATACGGTATCAGTCTTTAGATTTTATAGTTTATAACTCGAGAAGGGTCTCTTGCAACCATTTGGACCACTAAATAATCCATAATTGCGGATTGTGTCATATCTATATGAGGATAGCCTAGTGCGTAAATAAAAAAATCAGGTTGATTCACCCATTTGGTGGGCCACACAAGCTTTTGAAAACATTGACGGCTGTCCATTGTTTTCCACCATTCTGCTTGTTTGATTAAGTGGATTGGAGTGGATGTTGAATTCACTAGTTGGACTGGTAAATTTATTGTCCAAGTAGCTGTATGGACAGTGTTATTACTCAATTCTTCTGGTGGGCCACCGAATGAGTGGCTTGATTTTCATGCAATGGTGTGGAAACCTTTTGCATGATTTAGATATGTACAAGTTACTGGCATGGAAAATGGCTGTGTTTCTCATTACCAAATGGGCCCTTGGCTGTGATCAGCTCATCTGTGGACAGTAAGGTTTCAATGGGTGTTCAGCGCCTAATGTTTCTTGTGGTGTGGCCCACTTGAGAGTTGGATCTGATTGATTTTTCGTTTCATCTTGAAATGATCCAGAGAAACTGATGGATGCTGGAGGGCCCTGAAAATGATCACGACTCCTTAAATGGGTGCAGCTTGTCACCACGGACGTGACTTGCCAGAAACCCAGGGTTAGATTCCCTACTGTAACCCCAAGCTGTGGGGCCCATCATGATGTTTGTATTATATCTACTCTGTTTATTGTTTCGTCAGCTTATTGAAGGACATGAGCATGTAAGCGAGGGAGATCTAAAACTCAAGTGGACCCCACTTAGATGCCATCCAACCCTTCCATGAGGTGATTCCCACCTGGATGAAGGGAAAACACAAATATAACCCTGATCCAAAGCTTCTGACTCCACAAAGATTTCAACCATAGGGTTCAATCCTCATTCGTACATCCTGCTTGAGTTTTGGATCTCCTCATGTTTGGGCTAATGTTCTTAAATGGGCTGATGGAACGGGTGTACGGAGTGGATACAACATCTTGGAAACCATTGCACCCATCGACGTCCTTAATGCAAAAGAGGAGATCGCTAAACACTACGTGGGACCCCCCAAGTTGTATATGTACACAGTCCTTCAGGCGAGAACCATTAGATTAAGGGGTTTGACTGAAAATACAGAGGATCAATCAGGACGAGATCCTCATGGCTAATACAATCGGCAGAGGAAGATCGTGAAGAGCTAGGTTAATTACGGGACATGTCACGTGTTCAAAATGATAAGAATATCCATCATCGGCAGCAGAATATAAATTATTTTAATTGTGTAATGGCCAAAGAGAGTGCATGGGATCAAATGACTGATCAAATGACTAACCACAATAATCACCTTCTACATATGATAGAACGCAATAGGCCATGGCCTGCAGGCCTACATGTTGCTCAAAGATGTGGAGAAATAATTATAAGAAAAACTCTTTAGCAACCGCCTTTAAAAAAAAAAAAAAGAAAAAAAAAAAGAACTACAAATAGGGCCAAAGATGAAGAGCAAAGGGACCTTGCGAACTCAGTACAGCACAGCACAACACTACACAGCACAATGATGCTTATTCTACATTCTTCACATATGTTTATCATTTTATTTTATTTTAACTCCATTTGCTCGCGTACGCAACCCGCATCACAAAACGTGTTGTAATTTTTAACCTCTCAATCCTTCTCTATCTTTCATCTACGACGACACCTCGCCGAATTGCAAAGAAGATTCACTGTCACCAGCAAAAAGCTTTCTTTTCATATGTTAACTGATTCTGTCAACTGCCTAATCACCTGATTGGTACCTGCCATGTCTTTGAGCATACAGTCGAGCTATTTATTAACCATCTCACCATGAGCCTGGCTGTAGAGGAACCCCGTACCTTTGATTCTCTTTTCACTTTTTCTCTTCCCTCTGCAAACTGCTGGCAAAGAATAAAACTCCCGTACCTTTGATTCTCTTTTCACTTTTCTCTTCCCTCTGCAAACTGCTGGCAAAGAATTCGCAATACGACAAACACTTGTGTGAGGTCTACCGTGATTTCATGTGAAATCCATTCCATCCATCAGTTTAAGAGCCCAAAAATCAGGCATTTTCAATAATTAAATGAGCCGCACTACAGGAAACAACGGGGATGGAAACGCCCACCATTGAGATGTTCTTAGGGCTCACCATGATATTTATATCCAACTTGTTCATAAGTTAATTCCTACAAGGATGAAGGGAATAAATAAATAAATATCAACGTGATCCAAAACTTCCCGTGGGTCTGATAAGGTTTAAATGCTGGCATATAGTTCCCATTGTTTCTTGTGGTAAGGCTTGCATGAGTCTTGGATCTGATTAGTTTTCAGGCTCACAACATGAGATGATCCGGTGAAGTTGATGTATAGAGTGGATTTTACATGTATATCAAGGTGTCCTGTAAAATGATGATTGAATATTAGACTTAGATGTCTCTAGTAATGAGAGCCATGGTCTCTCCAACATCTCCCATATTTCATGTATAACAAAATACTGTGTAGGGCCCAGCGGGAGGTCTCTTGTAACATCCACTCCATATATTTAACATGAACACAAAATCATGCAATTTCAAAACTTAATTGGGCCACACTAAATAAACGGTAAACATTATATTTCAACGGTGAGTGTTTCTATCCTATTATTTTGCGTGGTGTAGCCTACCTACGTTTTGGATCACCATCGTTTTTATTTCCTAACATGAGACGATGAAACCCATGAACGGAATGGATATTACCCATACATCATAGTGGCCCCACACATCCAACTTCATAAACTCACTAGTGTAGGATATTTGATGATAAGATACCTTAAATTACTTAAACACAGGTGAGTGACACTTTTGCACGAAGCCTTAAGTGTAGTTTTGTAATTATGTAAGGGCAGCGAAGAGAGGAACCACTTGGCTTCCGGAGTAGCATGTTTACAATATGGCTTCCAGGTGAATAGTAGTAGTAATAATAATAATTATTGTTGTTGTTCTTGTTGATAAATGTCTTAAATATGTAATTCATCAGCTTGTTGATGAGAGGTTCGATGCCATCGAGCAGGCTTCAATGTCATCGAAGTCGGCTTGATGCCATCGAATTTTTCAGAATAAATCAATTTAGTTGCTGGACATTTTGGTGCCCTTTATGACACCATCAAAGACCGTTCGATATCATCGAAGGTTGTTCAATGCCATTAAAGGCTTGGTCGATGTCATCGGTAATTTTTAGATTTTTATATTTGGTCGCTGGAACGTTTTGATTTTTTTTCGATGACATTGAAGTGTGTTCGATGTCATCGAACGATTCCACGCAAATTTTTGCAGATTTGTGAATTTATGAGATTTGTTTCCTATTTTGATTGGGATTCTCCTAGAGGCTATTTGTTTGAGTGTAATCACGATTGTGATATATCTAAGGCTTTCCTAAGTTTTAAGGGCTTGTAAAGGGAGATTCGAGGCTTTTTCAAATTGGGTATTCTCTCTATCTCTTGTAATTTCTGCTTTCATAATGCTTTCAGTTATTTTGTTCCCGTAAGGATTTTTCCACGTTAAATTCAGAGTTTTTGTGTTGTGCTTAGTTGATGTGATTGGATTACTTCACTGATTTATCTCTGTGTGCTTTCGCAGTCCCCCAACCATTGTTATATAATAACAATAAGAATAGCAGTAATGAAACAAATTATTATTATTGTAAAAGTATGGGTTTATTAGAATTACCTCCCTCAATTTTATAAAGACCAGCTAGAAGTTAATTTTATTTACAATTTAAACTATTCAATTACATATGTAGTAAAGAAAAGCCATTATCCTTCTTGCTTTCCAATCAAACAAGTACAAATATATATATATATATATATATATATATATATATATATATATATATATATATATATATATATATATATATATAAAATTATTATTATTGTAAAAGTATGGATTAATTAGAATTACATCCCTCAATTTTATAAAGCCCGGCTAGAAGTTATTTTTATCTACAATTTTAACTATTCAATTACATATGTAGTAAAGAAAAGCGATTATCCTTCTTGCTTTCCAATCAAACAAGTATATATATATATATATATATATATATATATATATATATATATATATATATATATATATATATATATATATATATATATATAATGTTCTATGCGGTCGAGCTCATGGGAACTTCTCATGAGGTCGAGTTGTGTGGGCCCACCGTGATGTGTGTCGAACATCTACCCCATCAGTTAGATGCACCATTCCATGGTGGGCCTAGGGCTTAAAAATCAAGTCAATCTGTGACTTGTGTGGGTCACACCACATACAAAAGTTGAGAGGGGTTACCCTCCATTAAAACATTCACAATCATTTGTTGGGCCCATTGAGATGTGGTTCACAAATCCAGCCCATCCATTATGTGTATCCCACTTGGATGAGGGGTCAGACCAAGTTTCAGATGCATCCAAATTTCAGGTGGGCACCACCAAGTAATTTTATATGTTTTAGGCATGTATTCACATGATTTTAGATGGTATGGCCAACCTAAGTTTCATATACTGCTGATTTTTGGCATATCCTATAATTTAAAGGGGACCTATCAAATGCACGGTGTTGATGGTCGACACGCATCATAGTGAGGCCCACACAGCTCAACCTCATGGGAAGTTCCCATGAGCTCGACCGCATAGAACCTTCCGCCCCCCCCCCCCCCCCCCCCCCCACACACACACACACACACACACCTTTCTCAAACAACTCTTGTAGCTTGGACTCTAAGGTAATATGGATCTATATTGGACTCTTATCCAACAACTTTCCTAACAAAATTTAAACTCCATCTAAGATAATACATATTTATATAGGATTCTTCTCCAATATTTTGCTAACATATCTTGTATTCTATGTAAGAAGTTTCTTCATATGCAGAGATCATTATTGAGAACTAAGCAAATCTAAGAGAATTTGACATGTGACATTGGGCATCGTAATAACACATCTCCCTTTGAATGACAATTTGTCCTTAAGCTGTAAAGTCTGAAAAATGAACAATAAAGTCATTGTATATTTTCTTTTTACATGGCATCTTCTTCTGATAAACATTTCCATTGGATAAGGACCTTGATAATGACTTGATTCTAATATTTGAAAATTCCTCGACATCTTACATAGAGTCCATGTAGTAGCACCAAGATAAGAAATTGGAGAGAGTGCAGTCGGAGAAGAGACGTTAGCCCCCAATTTCTTTTCGAGGACCAACACATGAAACATTGGATGAATCTTGGACTGTAGTGGTAATACGAGTTTATAAGAAAATTGGTTCTAGTTGTGCCATGACTTGGAAATGGCTATAGAATCGAGAATATAATTTATGTGGCCAATGATTTCCTATAGAACATTGTTGATAGTGTTAGAGACGTAGAAATACCCAATCACCAATAAAAAAAAAACCACGGTTCGTGCGTCGATGATTTACATATATCTTCATGCGATTTTGAGCTAACTGCATATTATCTTTGGGTACCTATAAGATATGGTCATTATCACACAAGGCAAAGTCTACAACATGCATACTCGTGAAGCCCGACACATAAGTTTTAATGCGTGGATGAGGGCGTCCACATACTGTTTGGAAGGGTGACATTTTAATGAAGATGTACGGAAGGAGACGTACCAATACACTGTTCAAGGAAGCTATTGAACCCAATGATGTGGGCGATGATCGACAAAACATCGGATGTATTGTTCAATGGATCTATTGACCACTTTGGTTTGCCCATATGATTGAGATTGTAGACTGTATTGCTGTACAATTGAGTTCCCCGTTAAGCAAAAAATGCGTCCCATAATTGTCTGATAAATATGGGGTCTCTATAATTGACGATGGACTGTGCCATTCCATGCAACTTTAATACGTGGCGTACAAACATACCTACAATCGTACAATAAATGTATGGGTGAGCGAGTTCCGAGAAATGAACATATTTGCTGAAACGGTTTATCATAACCATCATGGACATTTTATGCTTGTAAGGGGGAAGCCCGTCGATGAAGTTCATTAATAGATTAACCCACACCTTCGAGAGAAACAAGAAGGATTGCAATAAGTTAGGAGGGGTAATGGTCTCATCTTTTATATGTGTTGATCGGTGTTACATTTGGCCACCCATTTTCAAGTGGCCTGGTTAATACATTTCCAATAAAAATTGGTTGATATTAATTTATAAGCTGGAAAGAATCTGGAGTGACCCCTTTATTGGGGAAACATGAAATTTGTGAGGAATTCTAGTACACCAATTGAAATTAGCAAGAACAACAATTCAATCCTTATAACATAAAACATCGTTATCTAGAGAATAGTGAAGGATAGCCGTACGATTAAGATGTAATTTATCGCGAATGGTGTAAAGATCCAGGTCTTGTGAATAATCAACCATAATTTCTGTAAGAGCTAAAAATATAGGTTACGACATCATATGAAATTAAGCATATTCACTTTGGCAAGAGAGAATGTCAACTGTATTTTTCTTGCCAGGATGGTAGAGTATCTCATATGAAATTAAGCATATTCACTTAGGCTGCTCCAAGGTCGTTAATCATTACTCCATAAAATATTTGAAGGTCTGATGATCCATAAGGATTTTAAAATGGTGCCCCAGCCAGCATAGCTTCCACTTCAAAATAACAAAATGATAGCCAACATCTCTTTATAATGAAGGATAAGGTGAGGTGGCAGCTAGATAATGCTTTGTTGAGGCAAATCAAAGGACAATCATTTTGCATGAGGATGGCCTTGATGTCAGATCTTGAAACATTACACTCTAAAATGAATTCTTAAAAGAAATTTAATTAAGTCAAGACTAGGGTGAGGGTAAGCGTTTGTTTACGAGTTTCATAAGAAGTCTCAGCCTCATGTGGCTAATGAAATGAATCATTTCGAAGCATATTTTCTAATGGTGCTATAATTTTTCCATAGTTCCCAACAAATTTGCGATAATATCTATATCTATAAGAGAGATGAGTTTTGGTTATAGCCACATTCTATCACTAAAAATAACATGGCCAAAATATTCGAATGATGTCTGGTAAACAAGCATTTGTTGCACTTAACAAAAATGTTGTTAGAATGAAAGAGCTGAAAAATAGATGTAAGGCGATATAGATAATTTGTAAAATTAGTGCTATAGATAAATATCATCGAAGAATACCAAAATGAAGCGTGGTAGAAAGGGATGAAATATTTCATTCATAAGGCTCTGAAAAATTGCTGGAGCATTGGTCAAGCCAAAGGGTATAACTAGGAACTTATAGTGGCTCTTGTTGAGGGTCAAATATTGCATATTAGATCCCAAATATTGTCTGGATTTACGAATATAATGCTGTCTAATGGCTCGTTTTCTCATTCTTGTGTGGCAAAGTGATTTTATGAGCATGGATGGAAAAAGGACGTTAAAAGTTGAGATTTAACGATCTGATGATGCCAAAGGCAAGGGACACACTCCAGGGGACCAAGATTGACAAATATACACGGTCAGAAATCCGAGAAAAGTTAGAAATTGAAGCTCAAGTGGCCTGAAGGACGTCCAGAATGCAAGATCACGAGGTTTCCACCATCCGTTCGGCTCGAAACTTCATACGTCACCTGAGGACCATAAATTAACCGTACATATAAAATTTCAGCCATTGAAGATCTCGGGAAGTGCCCCAACTGACAGATCAGCCCATAAACCGTTGATTCTGGGCCCACCTGATATCTGGAACTGCCTCAAAATTATTATTGACGCCTTAAATGAGGAGTCAAAATAGATGGATGGTGCAGATTTCTCCAAAACAGTGCAATGGACCCCATATGAGATGAGTGTGTACAGTGCACATGTGCACTCGTCGTGCACCAAACGAGTTAAGTTGGTCAGCAAGACGCTGACCGACTTTCTTCTTAAAAAAAATAAAATAAATAAAAATAAAAAATAAAATCGCACCGCGTAACGCAGGCCGTTGGCCGTTTTTGCGGACATTTGTGGGCCCTACCCATTGACCATATGGAAAATCTGACCCGTTCACCGTGTAGAGGGGCTCGAATACTACAAAAATATGTTGATTTGCTGACCGACTTAACTCGTTTGGTGCACGACGAGTGCACATGTGCACTGTACACACTCATCTCATATGGGGTCCATTGCACTGTTTTGGAGAAATCTGCACCATCCATCTATTTTGACTCCTCATTTAAGGCATCAATAATAATTTTGAGGCAGTTCCAGATATCAGGTGGGCCCAGAATCAAAGGTTTATGGGCTGATCTGTCAGTTGGGGCACTTCCCGAGATCTTCAATGGCTGAAATTTTATATGTACAGTTAATTTATGGTCCTCAGGCGACGTATGAAGTTTCGAGCCGAACGGATGGTGGAAACCTCGTGATCTTGCATTCTGGACGTCCTTCAGGCCACTTGAGCTTCAATTTCTAACTTTTCTCGGATTTCTGACCGTGTATATTTGTCAATCTTGATCCCCTGGAGTGTGTCCCTTGCCTTTGGCATCATCAGATCGTTAAATCTCAACTTTTAACGTCCTTTTTCCATCCATGCTCATAAAATCACTTTGCCACACAAGAATGAGAAAACGAGCCATTAGACAGCATTATATTCGTAAATCCAGACAATATCTGAGGTCTAATATGCAATATTTGACCCTCAACAGCTCTTGTGTGTTCGAAAAGCTATATTTGGTACATCAATTAGGCCACTAGAATTTGATGGTAACCTGAGTGCAAATCAAGTTTAAAAAAACTAATAGCACTATGTAACTTGTCCAATAGTTCATCAATAAGTAGAATAGAGTAATGATACTTGACCGTACTCCCTTAAAGGTGTAGTAGTCTATACACATTCACTAGGATCTATCTTTTTTCTTGACAAGCAAAGCATGAGAGAAATGGACTAGTATTAGGCTGGATAATACTTAAATCATGCATTTAACATACTAACTTCTTGATCTCATTTTTTTTTTTTTTTTTTTAAAATTTAAATGAGATAGTGGTATGGTATGAAGAGGAGATAGCCGCAGGATGAGGAAGCTCTTATACCAAAATGATGATCCGGGTTAGAAGTTATTTTTATCTACTATCTAACTATCCAACTACATATGCAATAAAGAAAAGTAATTATCCTCTTGCTTTCTAATCAAACCGATATATATATATATATATATATATATATATATATATATATATATATATATATATATATATATATATATATATATATATATATATATATATATTATAAGATTATTCTTTAAAAACTCTCATAGCTTGGACTCTATCTACGACAATACGGGCTCTTATCCAACAATTCTCCTAACATAATTTGAACTATATCTAAGGCAATACAAATCCATATAGGATTCTTATTTAACGCTCTCCTTATATAACTTGACTTTAAGTAATCTCTTCACATGTAAAGATCATTATTGACAATTAAGCAAATCTAAGGAAACTTGACACATGACATTGAGCATTATAACACTATTCCCTGATAATTAGTTATCTTAGCTCAATTTTGGATTATTGCAAGTACCTTACATCCCTTATAATATTAAAGGTCCTTTGGCACTCCTAAAAATCTTGAATTTAATTTCAGGAAAGTTCAAAGTTGAATATTTTCATTATTTTTCAATTGTATTGGAGACTTAGCTTTTAAAATATAGGATTTTAGGGTAATCTCTAATTGTTATAACTACTACGCATTGTATAATGTCTTAAATCTCTATATAACAGGATTTGTTGATGACATCGACATACCACTTGATTCCATTGAGTAGACGTCGATGCCATTGACGAATGGTCAATTGCATCGAGAAAATCTAAAAAAAATCCTTGTTGATTGCTGGACAATTTGGAGGTTGCTACTTGATGGCATTGAGTGTTCTTCAATGTCATCGATTGGTATTCGATGTCTGTTGATGCCATTGAAGGTACCATTAAAGGCGCATGCAGAATTGTGAAAGTGTGTGATTTGTTTTCTATTTCAACTGTAGTTGTACACACACACACACACACACACACAAACACACACACTGGGTGTAATTGGGATTAAGGTATGAATTAGGTTATCTGAATGTATTTAAGGTTTTGAGAGGAATTTTAAAGGGAAAAGGTCCAAGCTTTTTTTCCTAAGGCTTTGATCGATAAGGTTTTCATATCTTGTAACTTCATTTTGACAATGCATTATCACTTTGTGCCGTGATATTTTTCTGAAATGGTTTTTCATGTAAATTCGAATTGCCTTCTCGTTGAACTTGTTCATGCAATTGTGATTATGTTGTTTGATTCCTCTCTATATGCTTTCACGAGTCCCAGCACCACTTCCTCTCTTAATATATTCATATTCATTCACAACGTTGGATGTCTTCACTTGTGTTTATACTATGATGATAGAATGTTATAAAAATCAAGCTTATGTAATCATTATGTTAGTTACAACGTAAAAGAATTTGGCAATTATTTAAATTTTTTTATAAAATTTTATTTTAATTAGTAAAATTAATATACCTACTTTTATAGGCTACTAAAGTTTGAAATTGTCTTATTTTTGGGCCAAGGCTATCTTACAGTGGGATGAACACAATAATCATCTTATGTTGCACAAGTATTTCATGTTTAAAATATTTGAGAGCATTTAATTCATTACTCGTTATCTTGTGAATATGCTAAAAAATAATTTCAAGAATTTAAGAGTACAAAATCCAAGTTCTCAAACGTAATTTAAATATAAGATTTTATACTAGATGACAAAAATGCTCTCTTTCTAAGGAGTTTGCTTTGCTTGCCTATGAGGCCGAACATTATATATAATTGACATGGTACTCATCTAACAAGGTTGCAATAACGCAAAATCAGATGCTTAAAAACTCAAGTTAATCCACTTGTCAGGTGGGCCACATCATAGAAAACAATGAGATGCTAAATAAATAAAAAAACTCATAAATTCATATGGTAGCCCACATGATGGTTCTATAAACCTCATTTTTGGGTGGCCCATTTTCATGTTGGAGTGACCATGCTGAACTAATTCAGTTACACACTCACTACGGCCGGCCCACATGCCTACAACTAAGAGACGGGTGAACATGTCAATTACTTAGATATAAAGGTGCTAACTGATTGTCTCTTTGTTTAGGGGGGTTTACAACAAATCTTTAAAATAAAAGGGAAGTATCAAGCTCATTTTATTAAAATTAGAGATGAATGGTTAGTATTGAAATTCAACAATCTGTTTTTGGGTCAATATCGAAAACTAATGGCTAAATTGGATTGATATCAAAGATGAACGTCTTGCTTTGCCTAAAATTAAGGATGAATTATAAGATTGGGTGGATAATCAACTACCCCTTTGGGTTAGTATTAGGGGTGTACATCGAGTCGAGCTAGCCTCAGCTCGACTCGGCTTGAACAGTGGCTGACCTTAGCTCGAACTCGGCTCGGCTCGGTCCTTGAGCTTGACTGGCCAGCTCAGTGCGGTTCGGTCAGCAGCTCGGGCCAGCTCGGGTTGAGTTTGAGCCAAGATCGAGCCGAGTTCGCCATTGAGGCATTTCGACAAACACCTGAACTGCAACTTCAAAATCCCACTGTTTTACAAATAGAGGCAATGGTTTTACAGGTATTTTCTCAAACACCTTCTAAGTAACATAAAAAAAAGATATTTGTTTCATGTACATACCTTCCTTGCCACCTTGCCACCAACCAAATCTTCCTTGCCACCAGCCAAACCTTCCTTGCCACCGGCCACATTTCGTTGAGGCATTTTTTCAAACAGTTGGTGAGCAAAATCAATTGCAAAGTAACCGAGTCACTGAACTAGTTCGATTTGAGTTGGATTTGATCTGAGTCGAGTCGAGCTGGGGCCTGCTCAAACTCGGCTCGAACTTAGCTTCGAATCGAGTTGAATCAAGCTTTTTCGAGTCGAGTCGAGCGAGCTAACCGAGCTAGCTCGGTTCATGTACACCCTTAGTTAGTATTGATGATCAACGGTTTGATGGTGGAGATGAATGACCAATCAAATCTAATCAAATTGTTTATCTTTAAAATCGATCTAATCATCTTCAATATTAGCTCAATTGGATTGTTGATCATCAATGTTGGCCCAGTCAAACCGTTCATCTTTAATATCGGTCTAATATGGCTATTCATCTTTAATAATGTTCCGATCAAACCATTTAAAATTTGACACTGATCCAATTAGTCCAATCATTTTCAATATCAGTCCAATCAAACCATTCATTTATCTTCAATATCAATCCAATTGAACAACTGATCTTCATTTTTAGACTGATGGACCAATATTAGTCCAATCGGATCGTTCATCACATGGCCCACCTAATGAGGATTATTTTATCCACCTTTAGTTGTAATTTAAGCTGTTGATTGCATGGAAGTCCTCTGAATTTGCGTGTATATACTTTTCAGTAGGGCTCTACACGAGTCGAGTTAGCCCAATCAACTCGCTTGATTCAACTCGAAAAGGCTTGGCTCTCCTCGGCTCGAAGTTGGATTCAGATCGAGTCAAATTAGTTTTTGGAGCTCAAAAAAATTTTGAGCCGAGTTTGAGCTTGCTTGAGCTTGACTCGACTCAAATCGAAACTCAACTCAAATTGACGTGGATCGAATCAGATCGGTGACTCGATTTTTTTGATATGGATGTTGGTCGCCGTGTGTTTAATGAAATGACTCAATGAAGTATTGGCGAGGAAAGAAAGTATATGCTAGGTGTTTGATTTTGATGCTACTTGCTGAGTATTTGATTTTCTATTTTATTTTGATGATGTATGCTGGGTGTTTGATTTTGATGCTGTACTCCAGGTGTTTAATGAAATACATGTAAAATGTTGTTATTGTTTTGCATTTTATGATAAATTTAAAATACATTTAAGGTATTTGATAAAATGCCGCACAAGTTCAAACTCAGGCTCAAATTGGCTCAAGATGCTGTCCCAACCGAGCCCGGCTAGCCAGATGGGCTCGAGAATTGACCAGAGACTAGTTTGAGCTTGGGTTAGCTACTGGCCGAAGTTCGACTCCAGTACAGCTGTACTTCTCAGTCCTGTCCACCTAGCTGGAGGCTGATAATGAATACCGCAGCAAAGGACTTTTTGTAGCCCACCGAATTAATACAATAAAACAGATTGGACAGCTCATCGAAGTTTCAGTCGTATGAGTGGCCCATATATAATGATGGGAACAATTCATCTGTCCGGACCTGTATATAAGTCAGCTGTGGACCCAGCGTCCTAAAATCCTAACGGACACGATTCATCTGACCGGATCCGTACATAAGTCATCTGATGGGGCCCACATTGGTTGTGAGATGCACCGTAATCCATCCAGATTAGGAAGCCGTCCAATCTTTCACCACTTTTCATGTTTATATGCATGCCGCCAATGGAGGGTCAACATTTTCCTATTTGGAAATTTGTAAGGCATGTACTTTGATCAATGGTCTGGATCACTGAGAAATGGGCCCCACTTGCTGGACAAGGCGCATCAGGACTCTACTTATCCTCATTCTTAGATGGTCCACCTCCCAGAAGGTGCTGATACAAGCTTTGGCCCGTCAGATGAATAGTCCTGATCACTAGCAAACCTCCAGTTCAATGGAATGCCGGGTCACAACCTTTTCAGCACTTTGATCAATAGTCTGGATCACTGAGCAATGGGCCCCACTTGCTGGAAAAGGCGCATCAGCACTTTAATTATAAAGCTCCTGATGCGTAAGGACTCTATTAATCCTCATACTCAGGTGGGCCACTGCCCCAAAAGTGCTGATACATCATGCTTTGGCCCATCAGATGAATGGTCCTGATCACTAGCAAACCACCAGTTCATTGGAATGGCGAGCTACAACCTTCTCCATTAGAAGCCGGGTGGTGGAGATTCACCCGACGTGCATCCAATCCACTCACACACGGCCAAGATGGAATATGTTTGAGAAATCTGGGCCACACATGCCAGGTTACTATCACGAACTTGTCTTGTTCAAAAGTACAGTATGGCCCACTCATCAGACGTCCTACACCGTTGATGTTGAATATGGGCTACCTGAGGTATTACTAATAACCATCCATTTTCATCATTAGAGCGTGTCATACTCAATCATTATTGCGGCGTGTTATACCTAATGATTAGGATGATATTTCCATTGGTCTGAAAAATCTAAACATGCTTTATACATGTGAATTGTAAGTGCTCCCCGCCCACTCATCCTCTTTCTCTACGTAGCCCCTGCCATGCGGTTTGACTAGTGACCCAACACTAGCAAGACAGATGCTGTCAAAGCTCTGTAGGCCCACCATCATGTAGATGTGTTTTATCGACGCCATCCATAAAAACTTTCAGCTTATTTTAATATATAATACGAGAAACAAGGCAAATCCAAATCTCAGGTGGATGACATCACAGGAAATAGTTTCCCGTGGGGATTGAAGGTTTACCGTTGAAAACATTTTAGGAGCTACAAAAGTTTTGAATTAAGCTGATATTTGTGTTTTCCCTTCATCCAAATCCGAGTGACAGGTTGGATATAAAATAAACATAACAGCAGGCCTAAGAAGGGTTTTGACCATAGAGGTTTAATCAATACTGTTTTCCTGCGGTGTGGTCCATGTGTGATTTATATCTAACTCATTTTTGGCCTCATGACCTAAGATAAGATGAAAAATTAGATGTCCGGCGTGGATAAAACATATACATCATGGTGGATCCCACAGAGCCTCGCATGCACTGTACCTGCGTGGGCAAGTAGAGATGGCCGTACTCATCTCTCTCCATGTGAATTGTACGTGCTTCCCGAGCATCCCACATGCACCCATGTAGACCACACTGGCTTTCTCTCTCCATAGACCGGATCCACTGTATGCGAAAAGCATGACTTGTCTAGTTTGGTACATGCCAGTCAGCAATGACGGTGTGTACTGGGACGCGGATTGCATCCTACCTAATCCATCTGGGCAGGGCTCTGTGAGGTTTACTGTGATTTAAATGTTTTATCCACACCTTTTATCGTTTTCCTAAGATAATTTTAAGGTATTATCAAAAAAAATAAGGCAGGTTTCAGGCTTAAGTGAACCACAAAGTAGGGATTAAACGTCCACCACTGGAAACTTCTTTGGAGCTGGAGAAGTTTCGGATCAAGATAATATCTATGTTTTCACTTCATCCACGTCCACACGACCTCATGAATAGGTTGAATGGTAAAACACCAACACGGTAGCCCTTAGGAAGGATTCCACGCTGGGTGTCATAATCACTTCTGCTTCTTTTGGCGTGAGCTACGGAAGCTGTGGACGTGTCACATCAAAATGATATGAGAAAAGTAATTACCAACGTGGATAAAACAATTACATTACGGTGGGCTCCGTAGAGTCCTCCGGACGGATTACCGTTTGGGCTGGGGTAAGACGCAATCCATGTTACCTACTCATCTTCTTTATCTATGTAGACCCCACTCACTCTCTCCCCATCCACGTGAATAATAGGTGGTCCCTTCTTAGGGTAACCCACGACCACGAGCACCCACTCATCATAGGGCCCACTGTAGTGTTTATTTACCATCCAATCTAATCTTTTGATAAGGTCAAAAAGACTGGATGAAAGGAAAATACTTAATATCAGCTTGATTAAAAACTTTTGTGGCCCACAAGAAGTTTTTAACGGTCAATCGCCACTAGTGTATGGTCCACCTGAAATTTCTGCCTCATTTTTTTTTCCTACCCTCAAATGAGCAGGAAAAATTGATGGATGGCGTGGATTTATAACACACACATCAAGGTGTGCCAATGGTCGCGATCTGACTGAATCTGCTCCCCTCTTAAACTGGGACACGGATTGCGTCCTACCCTCACCTGGACGGTAATCCGTCCGGTCAGGGCTACGTGGAGCCCACTGTGATGTAAGTGTTTTATCCATGTTGTTTATCGCTTTTCTCATACCATTTTAAGGCATGACTCAAAAAATGAGGTAGGTCCATTGCTCCAGTGGATCACACCAAGAAGCTGCAGTAGTAATGACACTGACTGTTGAAACCTTTCTTAGGGCCACTGTGATGATTTTTTACCATCCAACCTATTCATAAGGTCATATAGACGTGGATGAAATGAAAACACAAATATCAGCTTGATCCAAAACTTCTCCAGCTCCAAAGAAGTTTTTAATGGTGGAATTTCAATACTAACTTTGTGGTCTACTTAAGCCTTAAACCTAGCTCATTATTTGTATCATAATTTAAAATGATCTGATAAAAACGATGAACGGTGTGGATAAAACAATTACATCACGGTGGGACTCACAGATCCCTGCAGGTGTAGGACGCAATCCGCGTCCCTGAAACTGATGTTGTAGGCATTCCAGGTCAGCCTGATGAATGATTCAGATCTCTCAAACACGTGCTCTCCACCGGGATCTTTGACACGTGCTCCGACCCTCATTGAATCATGACCTAGACCTATATAGGTAAGCACTCGGGTACTGTACATGTGGCATGCACAGGTCAAGTTATACCGATGAAATTGTTGGGCCCACTAATGTTAACTCACAGGCCCAGAATCTTATTGGCTGAATAATCCTAACCTTTAATCCGTGGACACTTATTTATTGAACAGGACTTTCTTATATTTTTCATTAATTATAAACCGTCCAGTACATGGCCACCTATCATGTGGTTAGATAATCACATAACCATAAGTTTTGGCATATATATATATATATATATATATATATATATATATATATATATATATATATATATATATTTGACCGTTTAATGTAAATGCTGTTGCTAGATATGTAATTTAGAATTGCCTGCGTATCATTCATCACTCTGCCACAGTATTTAAACCTTTGTCAGTATAAATTTGATGAGGATTACCTCTTGGTGGGGTCTACGGTGATGTTTGTGAGAAATCTATCCCGTCCATCAATTTTGTCAGCTCATGTTAGGATATGAACCCAAAGGCTAGGATTTAATCTTGATATCATCAATAACAATGGAAGTGGAATTGCGAGCTTACTGATAAAGCAATAATAGGTACCACAGAGAAGCTGCTATAAACTAGTCTTACCAATTGGATATAGTTGAAATTATTGAATTTTAGGTTATTTGGTTAGAATTTCAATGGGAGATAAGTATAAAAATTGAGGTAAATTTAAAACTTGAGAGAGCAACGTGATAAAAAAATGTGAGGAAAGAAATAACTACCGTTAAATATATCCGGAGTCCAAGGTGATGGTTATATACCATCTAAACTATTCGTAAGGTCATTCTCATTAGGATGAATTGAAGACCCAAAAATATTAGCTTATCTAATACTCCCATGGCAGTACAAATGATTCAAGTGTAGGCATTTGATTTCTATTAATTCTTATTTTGTGGCCTACCTAAGTTTTGGATTTATCTCATTTTTAGGTTCATGTCCTAACATGAGCTGGAGAAACAGATGTATAGGCGCCACACTGTTTGTATTATATTCACTTGGTCTATCCATTTCATACCCTCATTTCAGGCATGAACCACAAGGGAGATCCAAAACTCAAATAACTCACAATGCTTTAGGAAACAGAAGAAACTGATGAGCCCACTGGATATAACACAAACATCGTGATGGTCCCATAAAGCTTTGGGCTACCGTCGATCGGTTTGAACCCAGTTTTACAGGTAAGTTGCATCCACGTCTGCATCATCATCATGAGGCTGCAGGCAGACATCTGCTTGCCAGCTGTACATGAGGCTTGAGGCGTGGGAACTTGGAAATTTTACAGCATGCAAAAGGTTTGCTTGCTTCACCAATTATGAAATATGCAATTTATCATTTTCGGGCAACATTTGCATTTGACCGTCCATGTTTATAGTTGGTTTATGGAAGTAAAATCATAACTATAACATTTTTATAGTATTTTAATATCATATTATCGTTAAAATACTTGTGTTTGGTTTATCTACACTAAAATTATAATAGTGATATTATTATATTATTTTAACATTGAATCATCCCTAAAATATACTTAGGCCTGTTTGGTTTACCAATTCCAATGGTAAATGGTTGTAAATGAATTACATCACTTACATTTGGTTGTAACAATAATCATTTTGCTACATTGTTTAATTGGCCTATAAATCACACTAAAAATAGTGGTTTTATAATTACATTTTCCTGCTACCCACGTTACGTAGTGATGTCCTTCCGGTCTCAGTTGGGAGTGGACAGGTGTTTCGCCTGGGTAACACCTTTGTGGGTGTTATCTCTATTGTGTGGGGCTAACCTTTATAAATGTATTGTATATCTACGCTGCCCATCCAATTTTTAAGCTCAATTGAACATGTTATACCAAAACTTAAGAAGATCCAAATCTCCAGTAGACCACACCATTGGAAAAAAGTAGTGAATGACCATTAACAGTTTTGGATTAAGCTGATCTTTGTATTGTCCCTTCATTCAGTTCTGATTAACCTTATCAACAGGTTGGATGTCAAATAAACACCATGTATCTACTTACGGTGAGACCTAGGGAGTTTTTAATAATGGATGTTCAATCACCAATGTTTCCTCTAGTGTGGTCCACCTGAGATTTGAATCTGCTTAATTTTTGATACCACCTTCTAAAATGAATGGAAAATCGAATGGATGACATAGATCCTATTTGGCCAGTGGCGTTGCAGCTATTCAGGTGGCTACATGTCGTTGCTATGTGGGCCCACTATGATGTATGTGTTTTATCCATGCCTTCCATCCATTTTTCATATCATTTTAGGACTGACTTCAAAAAATGAGGCAAATCTAAATCTCCGGTGAACCACACCACAGGAAAGTAGCAGTAATTGAATGTCCACTATTAGAAACCTCCTTAGGGCTTGCAGTAATGTTTTCTTGACATCTAATCCGTTGATTATGTCATATTGACATGGAAGAAGGAAAAAAATAGAATGAGGCTGAGCCAAAGAATGACCGTACTCACCACAGACAATAGCAAGATAATAACACCCACCGTTGAAACCTTTGTAGGGCATACCATGATGTTTATTTGAAATGAACATATTCATAAATTCACACACATATGGATAAAGAGAAACACAAATACATGAGATCTAAACTATTCATGAGTTCAAACAGATACTCGAAAGAAAAACGCAAATATTACTTTCATTCAAATCTTCTGTAGCCTCAAAATGTTTTTAATTATAGGCTTTTAATCCCCATTAATGTTCTCTATGGCGGGCTCACTTTAGCTTTATCTGCCTCATTATTTGGGGCCTGTTTGGCCGGGCAGATCCCATGGTATTAGGAGGGATGAGATCAATTTTAAGGTAATGATAGTGGTGTCAGTGAATTGTCTTAAGATCCATGGGATTGCTTATATCCCGGGACAAGTTCACTGGGTCTGTTTGGCATGCCCCGCATATCCCGAGATTTTACCTTCCAATCCATTCAACCAAGGGATAGGATCAATTTTAAGGTAATGATGGTGATGCCAGTGGATTGTCTTAAGATCCATGGGATTGCTTATATCCCGGGACAAGTTCACTGTAAGACCCGTATCTTGGTCCGTACCTTTCCGCACACTTCCGCGGTCTTACCGGTCGAATTCCGGCAACTTTCGATCCTTAACCAGTATCGACGCGCGATCCTGAATCTTATGCCGACAACCCGAGTTGACTCAACCCGCGACTAATACCATAGCGACCGCGCCGTTGTTGCGGTTCCGATACTGCGACTCGCGCACCGAGGCGATACCCTGATCAAGAGATATGGGCCAACGTTCGGTGTGAGAAAATGCCGCGCGTTGCGAAAATCAAGGGAATCTCAACGATGTGTCACATCAATCACATCAATCCCATCAATCAATCACCCATCAACCCATCACATGTTAAGTACACATCACTCTCACCCATTTTCCCAAGCAACCACAAAAGTCTTCACATCCCATACCTCTCTTACACAAAAAGCCACGAAAGTCTTCATCTCCCATACCTCTTGATGTAGAGCGGGTCACGGACAATTTCATGGCTAAGATGGATCAGAAAAGGCACGGTCGGCAACAGAAGTGATTTGGACCATCGGACCTTAGATCGGGCGTATCTCACAATCCGGAATGAGTTATCCGACGTAAAATATATGATTTTGGGGTAGAACGAGCTACTTTAGCCAACCAACCCCGCTATGCTGGGTTGCGCAGCCCGGATTTGTGAAAAAACCCCTGATCGACGGTCGTTTCCTCGTTTTAATTTTGTTTTTACTATAAATAGTAAGTTTTAGTTTGAGTATAACTTTTCATCCGTTGGGCTTTAGGAGTTGTGTCCAACATGAAAAGTGCTTAGGATAATTAGGAGAACGGTTTGTTGAAGCCAAATAGGACACTTACTATTTTTGGCCGAAAACCTTGCGCACTAGTAGACATCGTGACCGTCTATAAATAGTAAGTTTACTATTTATAGTAAGTTGCGAATTCTAGGAGTTTTAGTTGTAGTATGAGTCTGATTTCTTTCATGTTGCTTGGTTCCCTTATTTAAAGGGGTGTAAACTCGTTTTTAAGGATTCATCAATCAATTTCGAATTTATTAGAATTATTTCTATTTTCCTACTTTCTTTCCTCGTGGATTCGAGAAGTCTCTGTGAGGAGTCCAGAGAAGCTCCGTGGATTCGGAGTAGTTATCCTTGCGGAAGACGGTGATCGACCTCATCACGTTCATCCCTGCGTCAATTTGGTATCAGAGCGAGGTTTTCCCTCGGGCCGATGGCAAACAACGAAGGTATGAACCAAAATCCTGTGGACGATGATCCAGGGATTCGTTATCTTTCGGAAAGAATGGAAGCTTTCCATCGGGAGAGTCAGTTGACCATGCAAGGGCTGCAGGCAACCCTCGAACGTCTTGCGGATGCGCTACTTCCGCCCCGAGCCCTAGGCGGTGCTCCACCACCTATGGTCGCTCCACCACCCGTGGTTGCTGTACGACGTGACCCTGATTATCGCAGAGCACTACCAGCGGTAAATCGTAGGGCTACACCAGATGATTCTAGTTCCAGCGATGAGGACATTAATGAGGGTTTTGATCGACGACCAATCCATGGAGGCGATCGTCTAGATCGTGCTGAAAGAGACTATCGAGGTAAGGCTGAACTTCCTAGTTTTAACGGTTTATTACGTATCGAAGATTTTCTCGATTGGCTAGCCGAAGTAGAGAGATATTTCGATTATATGGATGTGCCAGACCATAAAAGGGTGAAGTTGGTAGCGTTTAAATTAAAATCTGGTGCTTCTGCATGGTGGGAACAATTGCAACTCTCACGAGCCCGCCAAAACAAGGCGCCCATCGCATCATGGCCTCGAATGAGATGTCTTCTTCGTTCACGATTTCTCCCTAGTGATTATGAGCAGATATTATTCCAGCAATACCAGAATTGTCGATAAGGAAATCGAACTGTTACAGATTACACTGAAGAATTCCAGTGGTTGGCTACACGAAACGATTTGTCAGAATCTGAGTCACAGAAAGTGGCACGATTTATAGGTGGGTTGCGACCGGTAATTCAGGATCGAGTTCAGATGTACCCAGTCGGGACAGTAGATGAAGCAGTTCAATTGGCAGGAAGGGCAGAAACACAGCTTGCAAGAGCTCCTGCTCGTCCCTATCCTTCAAATCGACCTCCTATGACAGGTCCCACACAGGATCCAGTGCTGGCTCGAGGAAAAGATCCTGTAGGAGAACGTCCTCAACCTCCTCCACCCGCGAACCGTGATACGGGGAGCGGACCATCCAGACCTCAATGGGCAGCACCCACAACAGCGGGCCCGAGTAGGATTCCGAATCCTTATGCTCGGCCAAGGCCGAACAATTGTTACCGCTGTGGCCAACCAGGCCACTTATTAAACACTTGTCCTCAACGTCCGGCAGCGCACTTGACTATAAACGAAGGGGGCACTGAAGATGAGGCCGTGGAAGAGGATCATGGTTTTGATGAATATGAACAAACCACTGAAGAAATAGCAGGTGGCGATGAAGTGACAGGCGAAGATCGTGGCGAATCTCTCGTTGTGAGGCGACTACTGTATACCCCACGAAAGGAATTACATCCACAGCGGCACAATATATTTCGTACTCGGTGCACTGTCAGCGGAAAGGTCTGTGATGTGATCATAGACAGTGGTAGCAGCGAGAACATCGTATCAAGAGTGATGGTGGATAAGTTGTAGCTACCAACGACGAAACATCCTTCCCCGTACTCAATTGGCTGGATAAAAAAAGTGAACGAGACCAAGGTAACTGAACAATGCACTATTTCGTTTTCAATTGGTAAACATTATAAGGATCAGATACTTTGTGACGTGGTTGACATGGAAGCCTGCCATATGCTACTCGGTCGACCCTGGCAGTCGGACCGTGATGCGACCCATCGGGGGCGAGACAATGTCTATATATTCGTCAAGGATAGTCGAAAAATAATCCTTGCCCCTATGGCACCAGAGAACCACCCTGAAGCCTCTAAAGTGGAGGGGAGTTCTCTCTTGACCATTCGGGATTTCATAGAGGAGTCCAAGGAAACCGGCGAGGTATATGCCGTAGTGGTGAAGGGCGAGAAGGAGGAACCCTCAAACATCCCTCCAAGCTTAAGACTGTTACTAAACGAATTCAAAGAAGTCTGGCCTGAAGATTTACCTGATGGATTGCCCCCCATGAGAGACATCCAACATCATATAGACCTCGTCCCTGGGGCTAGCCTGCCCAATCGCCCTCATTATCGGATGAGTCCGAAGGAGTGTGAGATACTTCAGGGGCAAGTGGAGGAATTGATCCGTAAGGGTCTATTGAGAGAGAGCATGAGCCCATGTGCTGTACCAGCATTATTAACGCCAAAAAAAGATGGAAGCTGGCGCATGTGTGTCGACAGCCGAGCAATTAACAAAATTACTATTAAATATCGGTTTCCAATACCACAGTTGGACGACATGCTCGATATGTTAGAAGGGGCTAAAGTGTTCTCTAAACTCGATCTAAAGAGTGGGTACCATCAGATTCGTATTCGACCCGGCGATGAATGAAAAACGGCATTCAAGACAAAGGAAGGGTTATATGAGTGGCTAGTCATGCCTTTCGGCCTATCGAACGCACCAAGTACTTTTATGCGTTTGATGAATCAAGTTCTAAAACCGTTCATTGGCCGATTTGTGGTAGTATATTTTGATGACATATTGATATATAGCCAGGATGAGGCGGAGCATAAGAAACATCTCAGGCAGGTGCTGCAGGTCCTACAAGATAACAAGTTGTACCTCAACTTGAAAAAGTGTAGTTTTTTAACTAACAGCCTGTTGTTTTTAGGATTTGTTGTAACGTCCACAGGAATTCGGGTGGACGATGAAAAGGTGCGAGCTATTAGGGAATGGCCGATCCCGATAAACATTCATGAGGTGAGGAGTTTTCACGGATTGGCGACTTTCTATCGTCGATTTGTGCGAGATTTTAGCACCATAGTCGCGCTAATAACGGACTGCATGAAAAAAGGGCCGTTCCAGTGGACCGATAAAGCTGATAAGAGCTTTCACGAGATCAAGCATCGTTTGTCTACAACACCGATCTTGGTGCTTCTTAATTTTGATAAATTATTTGAGGTGGAGTGTGACGCTTCATATGTCAGAATAGGAGGAGTATTATCACAGGAAGGCAGGCCGGTAGCCTTCTATAGCGAGAAGCTCAGTGAAGTCCGAAAGAAGTGGTCGACTTACGAGCTTGAGTTATACGCAGTTGTTCAGGCGCTGCGACATTGGCGGCATTATCTGATTCAGAGGGAGTTTGTTCTGTACACCGACCATCAGGCATTAAAGTTTATTAATATTCAGACAAACGTGAATCATGTGCATGCTAGATGGGTTGCGTTTTTATAGAAATTTACGTTTGTTCTGAAGCATAAGTCAGGTCAGCAGAATAAGGTGGCTGATGCACTTAGCCGTCGTGCGTCACTACTTGTTACGGTGAGCAATGAGGTGGTCGGCTTTGACTGTCTCAAGGAGCTATATGCCGAGGATGAAGACTTCAAAGATTCCTGGTTGAAGTGCCAAGAAGGTCACCCCAGTGACTTTCATATACAGGATGGTTTTCTCTTCAAAGGGAATCGATTGTGCATCCCCCAAAGTTCTCTAAGGGAGCAGATTATTCAGGAACTACATGGAGGTGGCCTTGGTGGACACCTTGGGCGAGACAAGACGCGAGCTCTTGTGGAAGAGCGGTATTACTGGACGCAATTAGTACGTGATGTGGGAAGAGCCGTACAACGTTGTCATATTTGTCAGACCTCCAAGGGACAATCTCAGAATACGGACCTCTACACCCCGTTACCTGTGCCTGACGGTCCTTAGGAGGATTTATCAATGGACTTCGTACTTGGTCTTCCACGAACACAACGCGGCATGGATTCAGTGTTCGTAGTGGTAGATCATTTCTCCAAGATGGCGCACTTTATCCCATGCAAGAAGACCCTTGATGTAACACATGTGGTGAATTTATTCTCAGGGAGGTCGTACGGCTACACGGGGTCCCTAAGACCATTACTTCTGATCGTGACACGAAGTTCATTAGCCACTTTTGGCGGACTTTGTGGACTCGATTTGATACACGACTTCAATTCAGCAGTGCTTACCACCCACAGACTGATGGGCAGACTGAAGTTGTGAATCGTACTTTGGGAAACCTCCTTCGATGTATTTCAGGAGAGAAACCGAAGCAGTGGGATTTGGCCTTGTCTCAAGCGGAGTTTGCATTCAACAACATGGTGAACCGCTCGACAGGGAAATCTCCGTTCCAGGTTATTTACGGACGAGTACCTCGCCACACACTAGACTTGGTCCCTCTGCCCAAGCTCCCAGGCATGAGTATTGCAGCAGAACATATGGCAGACAGGATCATGGGTATTCATGCGGAGGTGCGGACTAAGCTACATGCCTCGAACGAAAAGTATAAGGAACAAGCGGACAAGCATCGTCGACAAAAGGTGTTCGAGGTGGGCGACCAGGTAATGGTCCATTTGCGAAAAGAAAGATTTCCGACCGGGATGTACAACAAGCTGAAGAATAAGAAGATTGGACCGGTACCGATCATCCGAAAGATCAATGACAATGCTTATGTTGTTGATCTTCCAGATGACATGGCGATCTCACGGACTTTCAACGTTGCGGACCTGACCGAGTATCATGAACCAGCGCAGGAGGAGAACTCGAGGACGAGTTCTTTTCAAGTGGAGGGGACTGATGTAGAGCGGGTCGCGGACAATTTCATGGCTAAGATGGATCAGAAAAGGCACGGTCGGCGACAGAAGTGATTCGGACCATCGGACCTTAGATCGGGCGTATCTCACAATCCGGAATGAGTTATCCGACGTAAAATATATGATTTTGGGGTAGAACGAGCTACTTTAGCCAACCAACCTAGCTACGCCGGGTTGCGCAGCCCGGATTTGCGAAAAAACCCCTGATCGACGGTCGTTTCCTCGTTTTAATTTTGTTTTTACTATAAATAGTAAGTTTTAGTTTGAGTATAACTTTTCATCCGTTGGGCTTTAGGAGTTGTGTCCAACATGAAAAGTGCTTAGGATAATTAGGAGAACGGTTTGTTGAAGCCAAATAGGACACTTACTATTTTTGGCCGAAAACCTTGCGCACTAGTAGACATCGTGACCGTCTATAAATAGTAAGTTTACTATTTATAGTAAGTTGCGAATTCTAGGAGTTTTAGTTGTAGTATGAGTCTGATTTCTTTCATGTTGCTTGGTTCCCTTATTTAAAGGGGTGTAAACTCATTTTTAAGGATTCATCAATCAATTTCGAATTTATTAGAATTATTTCTATTTTCCTGCTTTCTTTCCTCGTGGATTCGAGAAGTCTCTGTGAGGAGTCCAGAGAAGCTCCGTGGATTCGGAGTAGTTATCCTTGCGGAAGACGGTGATCGACCTCATCACGTTCATCCCTGCGTCACCTCTCTTACACAAAAGCCTCAAAAGTCAAGCTTTTCTTACACAACCATCACTCACCCATCCATCCATCACTCTCTCTCTCTCCCTTTACATCACTCTCTCTCTTTCTCTCTTTCTCATTTGCAAAATTCCAAGCAAAGGCAGCTCCATACGTATGGAATTTTTCAACTCTCCTAAGCTTCAAGTGGCCCACCTTCCTACCCCAAAATCTCCCATCTCAACCCTCCATTCTTCATCTTAACCATTAAAGTTGAAGCTAAGGTGTCAAGGAACCTCTAGGAGCGAGAAGATCGGACGGTGGGTGCCTCTATAGGGTAGATTTACTTGATTTTATGGTGGACCAAGTGAGGCCCACCGATCCATGGTGTGGATCTCACTTGGGACCCTTAATTGTGGCCGATGGACTACTTGGATCATCATGATCATTCCATGATGGGGCCATTCTCCATGGACCCCATCATGATGTTTATTTGCATTTGGAAAGGTCATCTAGACCATCCATATTGGTGGGGAAAGGATCCCCACCGTTGATCTTTAGTTTTGATGGTCACATGTGCAAAATGACCCATTTGATGTATGATTTCATGTATGGGAGGGCCCATAATGACGGGGTCCCTCCATCACAAGCCGTGTCCCACTCTCCATGTCTTTCTCTCTCTTCTATTGCTTTTATTTTTTTTTATTATTATTATTATTATTTTTTTTTTATGCTATAGGATTGTGGCCCACTTGAATGGATCCCACCTTGATGCAATTTTTTTTATTATTCAAGTGGGGCCCACCTTATATGTGTACCCATGACAAATATCCATGGTGGCCCACTTCATCAGGACCCACCTTTAAGACAAATTTTAAAAAAAAAGAAAACCGTCCAGCGTCTGGGACGCTGGACGTTTCAAAGGCAAAAAGAAAAAAAAAAAAGAAAAGGAAGAAACGTAGAGGCTTTTGGGGTGTTTCCTTGCATAGGCCCCACCTTGATGTTTATTCTAGATCCAAGCCGTCCATCCTCTTACCCACGGTATTTTAGCCGTTGGGTAGAAGTTTGGAGCTGATCCAATCACCTGGTGGGCCATAGCGTCAAATATTACGCCCTCACCATTCAAACTCTATTTGCTTAATTTATTTCACTTCCAAGCATCAAAAAAATTTGAACTATGGACTCATTTCGTCTGTTTCGGGCCACTGATCGTAATGGCCAGGGCGGATTTCACTTTTGCGGGCCCCACATGCGAAAAACCCCGAAAAAAAAACGAATTTTTCCTTTTTCTAAAAATCCCATGGCAGAGGCTTTGCCTCCGCCTCTGTAAATGGGCAGCGCTTGCATGGGCGTGGGCGGACGGACGTGGGGGCCCACGGCCTTACGTGTGGGCCCCACCAAAAATGTTTATTTGTCATTCCATCTGTTCATGAGGCGGGCCCCCTTCTCAGGCGGGTCCCCTCCAAATTTTGGCGTGATCCAGTGCGCGGGTGGCCCACACTACAGGAAACAGTAGAATTGAGTCCTGGCCATTGAAAATTTCCTTGGGGCCCACAGGAGTATTGGATTAAGCTGAAATTTATGTTTTCCCTTCATACAGGTCCAAGGGACCTTGTGAACGGGTTGGATTTTGAATGGACATTACAGGGTGGGCCCCACATGGGACCCACATTTATGCATGTGCTTTAATGCACCGTCCACGGTTGTGGACGGTGGATTCCCACCTGATGTTTGTGTGACCTCCACAGTCCAGCGGACGGTGGGGCTCTTTGTGATGTATGTGTTATATCCGCACTGTCCACTGGACAGTGGGACCCACCTTGATGCATGTGATGCATCCGGACCGTCCATCCACTTTAACATATAAGGCCTATGGGTTAAGCCCCTTTGGACTGTAAAAAAAGGGCTATGGGTTAGGCCCATTTGATTTATAAAATGCTTATGGGCTGGGCCCATTTGATCCATTTAAGGCCTAAGAATTTGGGCCCACTTGATACATAAAGCCTATGGGCTTGGGCTCACTTGTTATTTAAGGGCATGGGCTAGGCCCATTTGACTTATAAAATGCTTATGGGCTAGGCCCATTTGATCCATTTAAGGCCCAAAAACTTAGGCCCATTTGACGTGTTGCAAGTCCATGGGACTAGGCCCATTCGATGTACTTCAAGGCCCATATACTTGGACCCTTTTATTGAAATTTTAAAGTCTATGGGAGTAGGACATTTGATATATTGTAAGGCCCATGGGATTAAACCCATTTGATTATAAAAGGGTCCATGGGATTAGGGCCATTGGATTTATTTGAGGCTCATGGGTTAGGCCCATTTGATTTGTTTAAGGCCTAGGGATTTAGGCCCATTTGACTCATGTTAGGTCTATGGGTTGAGGCCCACTTGACCTACATGTGGGATCCCAATTGGTGTGGCCCATTTGATACATATTAGACTCATGTGACTAGGTCCAATTGATGCAAATACAAGGCCCACGGGTTTGACCCATTGTAATGCACATAAGACCCATTGGTGTGGCCCATCTGATGAATAAAAGGCCCATAAGATATGGCCCATTTGATATATATGTAAGGCCCAATGGGAACAACCTACGGTCCATTGCAATGTGTAAATCCCTTATAGCCTAAGTACCAATGTTTACAAAGATCGTGCCTTGGGAGCAATGATGGTTTGACGTCCATATTGCGAGTGTAATGTTGGTTGGATGTCCACATTACGACTCTCCGTAGGGCCCATTATGGGCCGTACTTGCCGTGTATAGGCCATCTAGGTCCATCTGCATTGTAAAATAGTTCATTTCATTATAACATGTTTAGTATAGTTTCATGACTCATGATCATACGCATCATATGTATGCTTGATATGAGGACTGATTGATCATAGCATATGCCTTCGGGCAGGTTGTTTATGGGCTCCTGGTTAGGCAGTATTGCCCTACATGAGCGCACGATATGCGCATGAATTGTTGCATCACTGGACAGCGTGAATCATGCATTTCGCACTTGTGTGACATGGTTATTGTACGCCCTAGCAACATCAGGGCCGTAGCCTCCACAGACGCATCGTGGTTGGTAGGATTGGATACCGAAAATCTTGTTCTACATGAGGTACTATAGATATCCCTGGGTAAAAGTCCCTAAACCCTTATGGTACCAAGAGGTTGCTCCAACGTTTAGACCGAGTGGGTAGATGAGCACTGAGTGCCGAACACCAGTTGGCTGTGCTCTCCACTGTGTCGTGGTCGGTTGGAAGGGGGTGCGGCCTTATCCGCCCGAGAGTAGGGGGCAATACTAGGCTGAGTCTGACCAGCTCGAGGAATGGGTCCGCTATCGACGAGTCGCGCCCGATATTGGCAGACGGATAGTGAGGTCTTTTCCACTTACCTGATTGCGCGCGATGTGGCGGCAATCTGGTTTAGAGTGTACTAGACCCCGGTGATATTCCATATTTTGAGCTGTAATGATGTGTGGACATAGATGAGGACCTGTATGCTTGAGTTGTATTGTACATCGCATGACCTTGTGGTGGCCGATACATTCATGTCTGGCATTGTATAGCCTTGGTACGGCTCATGATATCATAGATCCATTTGCATATTCCACATCACTCTGACATTGCATGTACATATTACTACCTTGCGCACACACTTTCACCACCCTCTAAGCTTTCTGTAAGCTTATGCACGACCGTTGCGTGCAGGTGACGTTGGTTCGCAGCAGCGTTGAGACAGGAGCACGTTGCAGAGCATTTTGGAGTTTTTGTTCTTTATCTTTGTATTTCCCTTTATGCTCATTGTACTTGTAAAGTTTTTGATCATAGTGAAAATGTAATGGATTGCTTGGTTGTTGTTTGTGGGTTATGCCTTTGGTTATGCTTATTACGTATCAGACTAATGTTGAAAATCCTCCTCGTAGCATCCCAGGATCAGAACCTGGCGAATGGGAGCTAGGAGCCGAGAATGGGATTCTACGGAGGCTGTCGGCGCCGGATTCGGCGATTGAGAATTTTGTGAGCCCGGTTTCCGAGTTTGGGGCGTGACATTCACCGGATCTGTTTGGCTCGTCATACCTATCCAAGGATATTGCCGATCCCATCCCTCCTAATAGTGTGGGATCTGTCTGGCCAAACAGGCCCTAAAATGACCTCTCAAAATGAATAAACGGTCTGAACAATATACATGCATGAGAATAAGTGACAACGTAGACAACGGACCGCTCTTGAGCTTTGAACTGGAAAAACGAACGGACGGACGGACGGAGTGGATATAAGACATACATCAGGGTGGCCCCACAGTGAGGGATCCACGGAGGTCGGTGGATCCTGACTGTGGAGCCCACCATGATGTGTATCTTATATCGAAGCAATCCAACTGTTTAGCCATCTCTTTTGGGACGATGAGCCCAAGATGCAACAAATCCATATCTAAAGTGTGCTACACTATCGGAAACAGGGGTGATTGACCACCACAAAAAAAATGTTTTTAATGATAGGCTTTTAATCACCATTGCATCCTATGGTGTGGTCTACCTGAGAATTCTCTGCAGCTTTTTTGGGCTCATGCCCTTGGGAGCAGATTAGGTGAGACCCTGGATCCGCGGTGGGTGGGATCCCTAACTGTGGAGCCTACTATCATGTACTTGTTGGACGTAGACCAGTGGGGCCCACTTGTGAGCAATCACTAGTGGGTACAATTGTTTTCAATTAAATTTCAAATTCGAATATGAATTTGATTTCTAATTGAAGATAGGGATTTGAGCGGATTATGTGGCCTTATCCCAATTCCACTCAAACTCTTCTTCCTCTGTTAGGATGTGATCGGCTTATGTGGCCGTATCCCATTCCCACCCACACTCTCCTTCCTCTGTTATAAAAAGAAGTGCGTTTTTCTCATATAAGGCATCGAATCATACAAAACACGAGAGTATACAGAGAGAAAGAGAGTGCATTATAGTCTGTCTATTTTGGCTTGTCCTTGGGACGATCTGATTCATACATCGCAATCCAGGGCCACTATATACCGCATGATCAGAGGTGTGAATAGTTCAACCTGCTCCAATAGTAGATAGGCGGGCCATTGGAACACCGTTCTTCTGCTTTGTGAGGGTCCCAAATTTCGTGTAGACCGTCAGATCTTGAGGGCTCATCTTCCGCGCTTCCTTACAGTACTCGAGTACATCCACATTGGCCATCTGTACTGAATGCTCATTTGAGAAGCATATCTGGATGAGATTGGCTAATAAAAGCTTCTCAACCACCAAGATGAAGCATATCCAGATCCAAATAGATGATTGGCTAATAAAAACTTCTCAACCACCATGAAGGTTTTGGATAAGATGATATTTATGTGGTCATGCTTTGGGGGGGGGGGGTAAGTCATGCAATCATTCATGCTCCATTGCTATAAAAAGGAGTTGAGGGAGAGGCATACAACGTACATTCAGAGGCAAGCAAGAGAGAAAGGTAGAGATGGAGAGTAAGAAGGTTACTTTACTCATGTTGGTGGCCATGGTGTTTGTGGCCAGCTTTGCTACGTCTGCCTTTGCCCACTGTAATAATACTGCCAATGAAGTTACTAACAGAGGGACTCCCCTGTCAAGGATAATGCTGGAAGGTCGACTCCGCAGGGATGATGGCTGTTCCGGTTCCGTATGCAGTTTCCTGGGCGACCCTTGCTGTGATGGGTGTCATTGCCTTCCGGTTGGTGTTGTTATTGGGGTGTGTGTTGGGTCCTGTTGCTAAGTGTACAGGCACTTCCACTAGCGAATGCCGATTGATGCTTCAGCATAAAATAATGTCAACCGCCTCTGTGTTGTGTTGCATAAAATAATGTCAATCGTGTCTGTGTTGTGTTGTTGTCTAATACTGGAAGCTATGGGTTCATGTCCTGTTTGTCTGTTTTCTTATAACAGTGTTTGTTTGTTTGTGGCTTTAACTTTTCAACTTTTCTTTTATATAGTGGTTTCTTCTCGGCATGCATGGAGCACTTGTGCCTTCGAGTGGTGTTATTGCATTCCGGTTAGCAGGACCAACTTTCATATTATTGGCTTCACTAAAATAAGTAACTCAATTTCTAAACATTAGTATTTGCAACCCCTCTCTAGAACAGTACTTAAGCACTGTCAGAATTGTTTTAGAGAGTGGATGGTGGTTTTAGAGAATTTAATTTAATTAGAAAGAGGTGGATTAAGCGTTGGTTTAGAGAGGGACTGATCTTGATCGTTAGAGGAAGAAAAAGTGGTGCCTTAGATAAAGAAATGATTTTTAGAGAGGATGTAGTGTAGACTGAAACATCAAGTCATTCCTTCATCTCCATATACGCCAGCTAATAACAGCACACTTTGCCAATGATGAAGGATGGGTAGAATGATTATTTGGCATAGCTAAAAGCTGTTCGGTCCATTTAGAAATAGAAGCAATAAGTGTGGATTCATCCTTGAAATTGTGACCACTGTCAAACAGAACTTGGGCAGTCCATCTACATCCAAAAAGAAGATGCTCCACTGATTCATGCTCAGAATAACAAATAGAGAAAACTGTGGATGAAGAGCATTTTCTAGAATACAGATTCTCTTTAGTGCGAAGTGTTGGGTGAAGTTCCTCTTCATTAAATCTAGGACCCACACAAGCCCAACAAACGGGCCTTGTTTTCCTTCTTTTGTGAGGCCCATTTTGGTAAGTTTTGAAGTTTTTTTTTTTTTTTTTTAAAAAAAAAAAAAAACTTGGAAGGGCCTGTTCGGTGCAGCTGGGGTGGTGTGTCAAAGAAGCCATTGAGAAAATCTCTTCTTGTGAGAAAGATGGGTTTAGGGCAGCACTTTGTCCTTTGATTCGAAGGTCCCTTTGAAGTCCGTTTTTGGTCAAAATTTAGGAGGTGAATCCCGGCAACAGACGCTACAAGTCTATAGTTTCGGTTTTTTTATTAGCGCATGGAAAGGCAATTTTGAAGCATCACCATCAACCCACTTCGGTGAGATCTTTCTTTATTGTTCATGTTGGAATCCACCTCTAGGTGATGAATATTGTTGTGATGAACCAAGAATGTTATGTTCTTGATGATATTTTGTTGCTGTGAGCCTCTATGTTTTACTAGAGAAGACGTTGCTGTAATCCCATTGTTTTTTAGCAGTGGATGTCCCGTGGTTTTTCCCATCACATTGGAAGGGTTTTCCACGTAAAAATTTGGTGTCTTGATTGTTGGTGATTGGTTGTGATTTTACTTGTTATTTGGTGCTTACTAGCTTTGTTGAAATTATTACCTATTTTTAATCACACAAATAGGGAAAAGAATTGGTTACATTTGTTGTGTTCGTGCTATTTTCCCAACAACAAGTGTATTTTGATAGGCCCTCCACCATAAATGCTTCACAGGGAGGACTCCAGATCCACTGCTTGCCACAAGCAGGAAAATCAAATTCTACTTGTGGCAATCTAAGGTCCTACTTATACCACTTTCGAAGGTGCTCTCGATTGTATTTAGCATATGCAACAAGCCTTTAAACCCCTAAGTTACCCCTAGTAGACGAGTTGTAGTCTCGTGAGAGTTTGCAGCAATGTTACCTACAAACATTGAACTGACTAACTAAGAAAAAGAAATGAAAAGAAAAGACTGGGTTGCCTCCCAGGAGCGCTAAGTTTAACGTCTTCAGCCAGACAAGCAATGAAGGCAACCATGGACAATGAATTATTCAATCTTGATAACTGGGGTCTTCCAACAAAATTTCTTCAACATCTTTATTAACCAAATCTCTTAAATATGGTTTCAGCCGTTAACCATTTACTTTGAAAACATTCCCATCCTTTAGATTTTTAATTTCAACTGCTCCATGAGGAAATACTTGAACTACTTGATAAGGACCATACCATCGCGAACGTAGTTTTTCAGGAAAGAGGTGTAACCTAGAATTATACAATAATACTTTCTGGTCCGGTTCAAATGTCTTACGAAGAATAATTTTGTCATGAAAGAAATTTTGTCCGTTCTTTAGAAATTTTTGCATTCTCATATGCCTCATTTCGAATTTCTTCTAACTCATTAAGTTGTAGTTTACGGTGTGATCCAGCCTTGTTTAAGTTAAAATTAAAAGTTTTGATGGCCCAATAAGCACGATGTTCTAATTCCACAGGCAAATGACATGCTTTCCCAAAGACAAGCCTATAGGGGGACATTCCAGCCGGGGTTTTGAAAGCCGCATGATACGCCCAAAGAGCATCATTTAAACATTGCGACCAATCCTTACAATCAGGGCGAACGATTTTCTCTAAAATTTGTTTATTCTCCCGATTTGAAACCTCTACTTGACCACTTATTTGTGGATGGTATGGCGTTGCAACTTTATGGGTGATGAAATATTTTTTTATTAAAGATTCAAACGGTTTATTGTAAAAATGAGTACCCCCATCACTTATAATTGCTCGAGGAGTACCAAAACGAGAAAAGATGTTTTCTTTTAGGAAGCGGACCATAACTTTGTGATCATTCGTTTTACATGGTACTCCTTCAATCCACTTAGAGACATAATTGACGGACAAAAGGATATACATATAACCGAATGATGGGGGAAATGGACCCATGAAGTCAATACCCCAAACATTAAATATTTCAACAATGAGAATATTGGTAAGTGGCATCATGTTCCTGTGGAAAATATTACCCATACGTTGGCATCTATCACATGCAGAGGAAAAGGCGTGGGTGTCTCGAAAAAGTGTAGGCCAATAAAATTCACTTTATAAGACTTTTGCAGCTATTTTCTTTGGACCAAAATGACCACCACATGCATGGTCATGACAAAAGGAGATTATACTATGAAATTCACTCTCAGGCACACATCTCCTAATAACCTGGTCAGGACAATGTTTGAATAAGTATGGATCATCCCAAAAGAAATGTTTAACCTCGGTAAGAAATTTGGATTTATCCTGTTTAGTCTAATGAGAAGAAAATTGACCTATAACAAGATAATTTATAATGTCCGCATACCAAGGTAATTGAGAGACAGCTAAAAGTTGTTCATCAGGGAAAGACTCGTTCATTGGCAAAAGATCTACTGTGGACTCTAAGACAAGTATAGAAAGGTGATCGGCTACCACATTTTCGGAACCCTTTTTGTCCCGAATTTCAATGTCGAATTCTTGTAGCAAGAGAATCCAATGAATCAATCAAGGATTAGCATCCTTTTTGGAAAGAAGATATTTCAATGCTGCATGATCTGAGAATACTATAACCTTTGATCCTATGAGATACGACCTGAATTTGTCTAGGGTAAATACCACTGCCAACAATTCTTTTTCAGTGGTAGAGTAATTGAGTTGGGCATCATTTAGAGTCCTACTAGCATAATAAATGACATGAGACACTTTGTTCTATCTTTGTCCTAAGACGGCTCCAACAGCATAATCGGAAGCATTGCACATAAGCTCAAAAGGTAAACTCCAATTAGGTGGTTGGATAATTGGAGCAGAAGTTAATAAATGCTTTAGCTTATCAAAAGCTATCTGGCAATCATCATTAAGGACAAATGGAACATCTTTAGCTAGTAAATTGCATAAGGGTCGAGAAATTTTGCTAAAATCCTTAATAAATATCCTGTAGAATCCCGCGTGCCCTAAGAATGATCTAATCTCTTTCACCGTTTTGGGTGGAGGAGGACTATGAATTAAATTAATCTTAGCTTTATCAACTTCAATGCCCTTACTTGAAATAACATGCTCGAGTACAATCCCTTTTTGAATAATAAAATGACACTTTTTCCAATTCAATACTAGGTTCGTCCTTTTACATCTTTCTAAGAGAAGAGATAGATGGTATAAACATTCATCAAAGGAAGAGCCAAAAATTGAAAAATCATCCATGAAAACCTCGAGGAAACGCTCAACCATATCTGAAAAAATACTCACATGCATCGTTGAAAAGTAGCAGGTGCATTACACAACCCAAATGGCATACGCCGATAAGCATATGTACTAAAAGAACATGTAAATGTGGTTTTTTCTTGATCCTCGGGAGCAATGAGAATCTGATTATACCCAGAATAACCATCCAGGAAACAATAATAACTGTGCCTTGTTAATCTCTTAAGCATCTGATCTATGAAAGGAAGAGAAAAGTGATCTTTCCTTGTGACCAGGTTCAGTTTACATTAATCAATACAAACTCGCCAACCCGTAGTCATGCGGGTCGACACTAACTCATTACCATCATTTTTTATCACCGTAATCCTAGACTTTTTGGGAACAACTTGAATTGGGCTGACCCATGTGATATCTGAAATGGGGTAAATGATACCTACATCCAACAATTTAAGCATCTTTGCCCGAACGACCTCTTTCATGCTAGGGTTAAGCCTCTTTTGCATTTCACGTGACGTTTTTATATTTTCTTCAAGATGAGTACGATGCATACATATAAGACTCATATCCTAGATTGAACCGTTCCATTGGCTTTCGCGGTCTTTCTGGTTGAATTCAGGTAATCCTTGACTCGTATCCGACGTTTGCGCGCGATCCTAAGCCGGATCTCCCATATCGAAGTCGGCTTGAACCAAAACCTATATCATAGCGACCGCACCATCACCGCGGTTCTAACGCCGTGACTCGCGCACCGATCCGATACCCAGGGTAGAAGATTTCGGCCTGCGTTCATTCCGAAGAAACGCCGCATATTGCCAATATCGAGAGAATCTCTACGACATATCGCATCAATCAATCAATCAATCAATGTCAAGTACAACCATACCTCAAGTACAACAACCCATTCCTCTTTTCCACAAGTCAACTCTCTCTCTCCTCTCACTATCCCTCTTTTACTCCATTTTCAACTAAAGCCATACCTCCCATCACCTCTCCTTACACCCACCATTCCACCTATCCCTTTCATCCATTAATTCACCTTTTTTCTCAAAAACTCCCTCCCAAGTAATAAAGTTCCACACGTCCAAGCTTTTCCCTCCCAAATGCCAAGTGTGGCCCACTTTCCCTACTCTCTCATCTCCCATCTCAACCTTTGATTCATCATCTACCACCGTTAAAAGTCAAGCAAAGGAGCTAAGGAGGCTAAGGGAATAAGGTGAAGGCCAAGAGGTGGGTGATCTTTGAGTTTCTACCGTTGATTTAATGATTTGAGGGCCCACTTGTTGGTGGGACCCGTTGTGATGTATGTGATGTATCAATGAGGGCCCATAGTGGCGGGGTCCCTCTATTGCACCGTGGATTTCTCTTTCTTTCTCTTTTTCTCATCCTATAATGTAGTAGGCCCCACCAAATTACCTATTACATCCATTAGATGGGGGTGGCCCACCACATTTAGGAGATCCCATATTCCATACATACATATATATATATATATAATATTATATATTATATATTATATATTATATTATATATATAACATGGTGGGCCACGTCCACGTGGGACCCACCATGATGTCTATGAGCATCCACGCCGTCCAGTGTCTCTGGATGCTGGACGCTGCAAGTGGCTAACGTGAAGTGTGAACTGACATGGATGTACTAACAAGCTACCCATAATGGGTTTGGAAATGGGAGTTCAAGTAGGCCCCACCTTGATATTTATGTATGATCCAAGCCGTCTATCCTAACCCTTGCATCATTGTAAGCGTTGAGCTGAAAAATGAGACCGATCCAATTATCTGGCGGGCCATGGCATTAAGAATGCTAGTATTTTCTGCTAAAACTTAGGAAAATGATTACTAGGGTCCACAAGAAGCTTTGACTCATCTGAAACTTGGTTTGGACCCCTAATTTTGTGGGACACATACAATGGACGGGGTAGATCTGGTTAATGTGGGTCCCACCTAGGAAAAAAAAATGTACATTGCATGCATTTGCTGCCTTGACATCCAGAGGAGTCTGGACGTCCAATGGGCTCCATTGGCTCCAGTTGTGGACCCTACCATGATGTGTGTTCTACATCCATGCCGTTCATTTAATAGGTCCCCTTTAATGATGCGTTGGCTCCAAAAATAAGCCAGAAACAGTTCTCTGATGGCCCACACCATCACTATTCATGCGATGGTATGCCAAACCACATGAAATCAAATGTTAGGGTCCACATGCAGCTTGGACCCACCTGAAACTCGATTTGGACCCTTAAATTGTTGGGACACACACAATGAATGGGTTGGATTTTCCTAAGGTGGGCCCCACCTACCAAAAACCACGGCAATTTTCGTTTTTAAAAAAAAGGAAGCAGGGCAGCAGCACCTGCTGCTGTCAGTGGGCGAGCGGGCAGACGGACAGGTTGGCCCTCACGGCCTCATCTGTGGGTCCCACCGTGATGCGTTTCGTACATCAACACCGTCTATTGTGGGACCCCCCTTCTAAAAATGTCTTGCCCAAAAAATCAGCCGTATACGGAACTTAGGTGGGCCATACCATCTAAAATCATGGGAATACACGCCTAAAACATATAAAATCACCTCGTGGGGCCTACCTGAAATTTGGGTGCGGTTGAAACTTAGTTTGAACCCTCAGCCAAGTGGGACGCACATAATGGGTGGGCTGGATTTGTGAACCACATCACTGTGGGCCCAGGTCCACGTGATCTTCTAAACAGTTTGGATTGCATATAAACATCACTATGGGCCCAGGTCCACGTGATCTTATATACAGTTTGGATTGCATATAAACATTTCGGTGGGCCCAGGCCCACCCCTAGTCCACATGACCTTATCAATAGGTTGTATGAAAAATAAACATTCCAGTGCCCCCCCCCCCCCCCCCCCCCCCGACCGTGTTACCTTGTGAACAGGTTGGGTGACAAATAAATATTACGGTGGGCCCTTGTCCCAACTCTGGTCCGTGTGACCTCTCCAATAGGTTGGATGTCAAATAAACATTTCGGTGGGCCCCAGGCCCATCCCAGGTCTGACTGACCTTATGAACAGTTTGGAAGTAAAATAAATATTATGGTGGGCCCCCATGACCCAATCAATGGGCTGGATGGAAAATAAATATTATGGTGGGCCCCGCATGGGATCCACTGATGTATGTTTTGTAATCCACACCTTCCATTAGTGTGGGCCCCACTATGAGGCATGTACTTTATCTATGACGTCCATCCTTGGTAGGCCTTGGAAATTTTAATGGTGGAAGTTATTACCACCACTTATATTGGGTGTGGCCTACTTTGATATATATGAGACCCATGTGACTAGGCCCATCTTGATGTATTTGTACCCGCTGTTGAGGCCTACCTTGATATATATGAAACCCATGTTATAAGGCCCATTATGATGTATTCAAGGCCCATGGGTCGAGGCCCAATGAGGCGTACATAAGGCCCATTGTAGTGTGATTTTACCATGGAATATGTGTTGATCTTTATAGCGAGCTATACCTTGGGAACAATGATGGTTTGACGTTCATATTGTAAGGATAATATTGGTTAAATATCTGGATTGTCACTCTCCCTAAGGCCCATTGAAAAGCCCATATTTGTAGTGAGTAGGCCGTCTAGGCCCATATCCGTTATGCACAAGCCCATCACCCTATGACATGTTTAGAATAGATCCATGATTCATGATCATACGCATCATATGTATGTCTGATATGACGAGTGATTGAGCATAGCATATGCCTTCGGACGGATTGTTTATGGGCTCCCTGATAGGCGGAGTTACCCTACATGAGCGCCCGGCGTGCGCAGGATTGTTGCATTGGTAGGATGATTCATGCACTTGCATTTGTGTGATCATGATTATTATATGCCCTAGTGACATCAGGGCCAAAGCCTCCATAGACACATCGTGGGTGGCTAAATTAGATACCGAAAATGTTTAGTTCTAGCATACGGGCGCTATAGATGTCCTTGGATGAAAATTCTTAAACTCGATGGTACTAGAGGATGACTCCAACGTCGAAACCGAGTGGATATATGAGCGTACGAGGGCCGAGTACCAGGAGGCCGCGTCTCCCATTCTGTCGTGGTCGGTTGGAATGGGGTGTGGCCTTATTCGCCCGAGGGTAGGGGGTAATACTAGGCTGAGTCTGACCAGCTCGTGAATGGGTTCGCTATCGACGTGCCGGATAGGTATTGACAGACTATTGGTGAGGCGGATAGTGAGGTTTCTTACGCTCACTTGGACTGTGCGGCTAAGAGTGCGGCAGTGCCATTTGGAGTGTACTAAACCTCGGTGATTATCCAGAATGAGAACTGTACTGATATATGATGAGATTTGGCATGCTTGAGTTGCATCTCGCATCGCATGGCTGTGTTATGATATATAACATGTTCACTCCCCAAGTGCAGGGTTGTGATGTAGTAATAACTCGGTAAGACCGAGGTCGAATCCCAATGGATTGAAACTTGTACGTTATCTAAAACTAGCTAGAACTAGAACTAGGCTAAGATGAATTCTAAATCAATTAGCAATGGTGGAATACTTGTAGAATAATTAATCTAAAACTTAGGAAACAAATCAGAGATGAAAAACTAGGGATTCAGAGGATCCACTTGTAAAGATCAGGGAGAACTTATGCTTGCATCAAAAATCAGAGAAATTACTGAACTGCCGTTGATCTAGTTTTCAAAGAGATGAAAGGTGTATGAATTAGAATGGATTCCATCACCAAACCATGCCCACAGACTATGGCAAACAACAGAATTAAACTAATTACCAACCAATCATATGTATGAAGGTTAAGAAGGGTACCGTCATCCAACCATGCCCAGGAGACTATGGTGAACAACGGGACGTCCTAACGTCATAAACATAAAAGGGATAAGAAAATATTCAAAGCATTGCAGACCCATTGTAATTTCAGTCACAACAGACCATTAAAGACCAAAAATATTTTCATTAAAATCAAACTAAAACCAACTTCAATTCAAAAATTAAAATTAAATTAAAAGCATATAATCTCTCATCTCACTACAAGCTTCACCTCCTAGCCCTAGCTAGGAGGATTTAGCCTGCCATGGATGGGCTCAATCCAAATAAATAAAGAGAAAAAGAAAAGGAAAAGAAAAAGGAAAGCAAAAACCAATCTCCTCTCTCTCTCCTCTGCCCACGTTGAAACCCAAGCTCGAGCCCTCTGTTCTTCCTCCCAAGACCTTGAATGAATGCTCCCCACGTCCAAAAACCTCTTTTTATAGCTGCTGGAAGGCTGGAGTCAGTGACAGAGTTGTAGCAGGACACGGAGTGCAATTTTCGCAGCCAAGTTCGGTATCATGAAACACGCCACTTTCCTCGCTCAAATTCCAAAGAAACACCGTCCCTTAGTACTTTCTTGGGTCCTCTACATGATAGACGGTTCAGATCTGCCATATGATCAAAGATGGTGGGCCAAAACTGTTCGGAAAAGTCAGTTTTCGCGGATGTGCGAAACCTTTCGCACCATTTCGCTGTTGTGGTCGGTGGGCCCCACAGAAGCATTTTCTGGAAAATCCACCCCATCCATTGGATTCAGAACGAAATTTCAGTCAAGAATGGGTGGTTTTGAACGTCCATTGACGTGGCCCAGAGAAGAAATCATAAAAGAATCAGTTTTGAATGCTACCGAGTAGCCCTTTTATGGCCTCTGTATCTCACACGTGTGCACGCATGGCTGAAAAGTGATAACATGGTTTTATAGTGCTCGAAGCCCTCTACACAGTGGACGGATCGGATTGAGCTTATGGGGCACGTGTGGGGTTCCAAACTGATCGCAAAAACGGCCAGCGGCCGTGCGTCCGCTGCACGTTTTTTTTTTTTTTTTTTTTTTTTTTTTTTTGAGTTGTAGACGGAAACGTCGGTCAGCTGACCGACTTTTGGAAAATTTGGTGCACGGCGAGTGCACATGTGCACTGTACACACTCATCTTATATGGGGTCCATTGCACTGTTTTGGAGAAATCTGCACCGTCCATCTGTTTTGACTCCTTATTTAAGGCGTCAATAATAATTTTGAGACTGTTCCAGATATCAGGTGCGCCCAGAATCAACGGTTTATGGGCTGATCTGTCAGTTGGGACACTTCCCGAGATCTTCAATGGCTGAAATTTTATATGTACGGTTAATTTATGGTCCTCAGGCGACGTATGAAGTTTCGAGCCGAACGGATGGTGGGAACCTCTTGATCTTGCATTCTGGACGTCCTTCAGGCCACTTGAGCTTCAATTTCTAACTTTTCTCGAATTTCTGACCGTGTATATTTGTCAATCTTGGTCCCCTGGAGTGTGTCCCTTGCCTTTGGCGTCATCAGATCGTTAAATCTCAACTTTTAACGTCCTTTTTCCATCCATGTTCATAAAATCACTTTGCCAGACAAGAATGAGAAAACGAGCCATTAGACAGCATTATATTCGTAAATCCAGACAATATCTGGGGTCTAATATGCAATATTTGACCCTCAACACAACCCCCAACCAGCATTTTGCTAGTCCCGAGCAAAATATGCGAAAAATAAGTTGAGACTTATATGAAAATTTCTGTAAAGCCTAATGATTTTTGAGAAATAATCCAGTCATTAGAATTCTACGATTCATGAATATTGGGCATTATTTTCTCCTGAACTCAAGCGCACGGTAGACTTCATAATCAAGTGTAAAGTATCAATCCATCAATTAGAAAAATTTTAAACATTGAGATCCATGGATGTATAGTCTAATCTCGGCTTATCATCATTAAGAGATCCAATCGTCAATTTCATGAAATCATTGGTAACCGACAAGAAAATTCATGATAACTAAAACCTAATCCAAAACTTGCCTCATAGATTAGCCTATTAACTTTTTATTTTTCTATTCAAAGTAATGCCAAGGAAGGGGAATCAAATCCTCACCTATAGGGAGCAAACCTATGGTGAAGATCGTACACCTGACTCTTTTTAGATATCATTCATGGGGAATTAACTCCACACCTATAGGGAGCAAACCTATGGTGAAGATTAATTATCCAACCTTTCCAATTTTTATACCATGATGGCAAGATATTTTAGGCTGGTTCCTTTCATGCTTAGTGATTACCAAATTAACCCTTCAATATCAGACTGAAGTCTTAATGTGAAAGCGAGATGTGACATGTGAAATCATGACTCAGTTAATGTTTACAACTTCTAATCATGGATTAATAATTCACTCAACTATGAAATCTAACAGATACGGAATCCAAGAGTCATAAATTACCAACATCACTTATCTTGTAATTCTAAATCCAAGATAGGTATTAAAAATCACTTCGAATTTACAAGAATTTTTTTTTAAAAAATTTAAAATTTTAAAAATTTTCACAAATTTTTGCTCAAGACCAAGAAAATACTGATTAGGAAACCTAATCTCCCACCCCCAACCTAAAATCTACATTGTCCTCAATGTAAAAGATATGGGAATGCAATGCACATGGGACAAAGAAAGTAAAGTGATGGGAAGATAATACCCGGATAACGTATCGAGAGAGATTTTTCAAGAGATCACTGGGAGAGAGCAGGTTTGTACGAGAGAAAGAAAAACAAAAATAAAATCCTACCTATACCACTTTCGCAGGTGCTCTCGATTGCATTTAGCATATACAACAAGCCTTTAAACTCCTAGGTTACCCCTAGTGGACGAGTTGTAGTCTCGTGAGGGTTTGCAGTAATGTTACCCACAAACATTGAATCGATCATGCCGCAAGGTTCTCCTTCCGGCCAATATCTTGATAAGTCTCTCAGTAAGCTCCTCAACAGGATCATCCAAAAGCCCTTTTTGCAATAGGCTTGGGCGCCCTGGAGCATGACTTTCCAGAGAGACTTATGTACCTCATAAGAAATCTTCCATTGAATTGCTGGAGGTATCCGTAATATATACGATTCACCTAAGACAGAAGAAGTTTCAACGTTAGTATTACATGGTGAATCAAAGACTACAAGTAAATAAAGTTTAGAAAACTTCTTAAAAAGTAATGTAGTCTCAACATATTCCGAAGTTCCAAACTTCGGTTTTAGATTCAGCTCCTCTTCCTTTACTAGTAGACGTTTAGGATCAGGGGAAGAGAGGGTTTCAGAATAAGGGTTCGTTTGGTCAGTGATGACTACCGAGATGTTGTCTCGCAAGGTATCTACTTTGTCTTTTAACATGAAATCGTTTGAAACCGCAAAATGTGCCAAGCAATCCCACGAGTTGGGAAATTCAGATGAGTGTGACTCGTTTTTGTGGCTTGTGATGATCTGCGCAAAGAATCCATCATCTTTGAAAGTGGATGGAGGTATGCTCTCTTGCTCCAGTCCTGCACAGATAGATTGAAAATCAGTAAGTGAAGCATTGATGTGATCACTCTGTTCATTGAAATTACTCAATTGAGGCACTGAATTCTCAATTGTTTGCAGCTCAGATGGTGGCCTCAACTGAGTGGTTTCAAATTCCAGAGTCGTAGCGGGCAACTCCTCCTCCCGAATCATATCATCATTCAATTCAAGGGAGTGGTCTAAACATGTCTCACAAGCGTTAGAAGAGTCGGTTGTAAGAGGTTCATTCTCCACATTTAAATCAGGCATGTCAGATGAGTGGAGTAGATCTTCCTGACCGATCACTTCGTGCACGTCTTGATTGTTGACCTGGACCAGATTTGAGATTAATTCAGGGAGAATTTGAGCTGCACATTCATGACCATCATCCCAATACGCATCATTGTCTAGTCCAGTGCAGTGCACATTCGGGATGAGATCACTTTCCTCACATTCTACACCTAACATGGGTTGAGGTTTGCATAAACTAACTTCTTCCTCATCATTGAAATCTTGTGTGTCATGTAAGAAAACTGTGTCATCATCAATATATTTAAAAGACACCCATGTATCTTCACCATTCTTTCGGACAGTCATCGAGATTGACTCATCGAAAAATTGAACCACATGCTTATTAACGGAATCCAACTCCTCATTCCAAATTCCAGATTGTTTTAAAAGTGAGTGCGGATCACTTTCTTCGCATTGTATTTTTAGATTAGGTCGTGGCTGGGATGACCGAGCCTCCTCTATCCTATCAAGACGCGCATCGAGTCCTTTCATTGTTTCCATTACTTTTCTCATTTCCACAAGACAGGCCGAAAGATTACGCTGATATGAATCCTCTTGGATCGTTTCTGGATGGATTTCAAAGGTAGGGGATCCAAGAGAATAATCATTATAACATGTAGTTGGTTCATTTTCCCAATTTTGATGTTTCCACTGGTTATATTCATACTGATCATAAGTGGGAGAATCTGCTGGTTGGTAATACTTATTATCACTCATGATACAATCACGCATTGTTTTATCGGATGAGTGATAATAATTCTCACAACCATAGTTATGATAACCCCAACACTCACGTACTGTTTTGTTAATCCGTGGGGTGTAATTGTTCTCCTGCATATAATCACGTAAGGACTTCTTAACCGGTGGATTTTCATATTTTGATCTGTTCTCGATGATTGTTTCAGAAAAGTTTTGAGACATAGGTTGATTTATATCATCATCATCCCAAAATAAGTTATTCTTCTCAGCATACTGACGTTGCCACTTGTGCATATGCATGATGAAACCCTTAATCTGAATTTAATCCTATGAAAAATAGAAGAGAAGATCCTATAGTAAAGTGGAAAGTAAGAGAGGAGAAGTTTAGAAAGAATGTACCAGACTAGATATTCCTTTATTAAGATCCTGCAAAAAAAAAATAAAAAAAAAATAAAAAAAGTTAGTTTCTAAAACAGTTAGTCTAAGATTAGAAAATTTTTAAAAACCCTAATAGAGAAAAAATAAAGAAATTAGAAAAAATATCACCAAATTAGAAGTTTCTATTTCAGAATCCTACAAAACAGGAAGAATAGGTTAGTTTCTAGAAATTAGGAAAATAAAAATAAAAATCTACGGTTAAAATAATCCTAATCTTAACTAATCCCAAAACTAATTAATTTCAGAAAAACGTAGCCGACAGTCCCCGGCAACGGCGCAAAAAACTTGTTCACTCCCCAAGTGCAGGGTTGTGATGTAGTAATAACTCGGTAAGATCGAGGTCGAATCCCAAGGGACTGAAACTTGTACGTTATCTAAAACTAACTAGAAGTAGAACTAGGCTAAGATGAATTCTAAATCAATTAGCAATGGTGGAATACTTGTAGAATAATTAATCTAAAACTTAGGAAACAAATCAGAGATGGAAAACTAGGGATTCAGAGGATCCACTTGTAGAGATCAGGGAGAACTTATGCTTGCATCAAAAATCAGAGAAATTACTGAACTGCCGTTGATCTAGTTTTCAAAGAGATGAAAGGTGTATGAATTAGAATGGATTCCATCACCAAATCATGCCCACAGACTATGGCAAACAACAGAATTAAACTAATTACCAACCAATCATATGTATGAAAGTTAAGAAGGGTACCGTCATCCAACCATGCTCAGGAGACTATGGTGAACAACGGGACGTCCTAACGTCATAAACATAAAAGGGATAAGAAAATATTCAAAGCATTGCAGACCCATTGTAATTTCAGTCACAACAGACCATTAAAGACCAAAAATATTTCCATTAAAATCAAACTAAAACCAACTTCAATTCAAAAATTAAAATTAAATTAAAAGCATATAATCTCTCATCTCACTACAAGCTTCACCTCCTAGCCCTAGCTAGGAGGATTTAGCCTGCCATGGATGGGCTCAATCCAAATAAATAAAGAGAAAAAGAAAAGGAAAAGAAAAAGAAAAGAAAAAACCAAGCTCCTCTCTCTCTCCTCTGCCCACGTTGAAACCCAAGCTCGAGCCCTCTGTTCTTCCTCCCAAGACCTTGAATGAATGCTCCCCACGTCCAAAAACCTCTTTTTATAGCTGCTGGAAGGCTGGAGTCAGTGACAGAGTTGTAGCAGGACACGGAGTGCAATTTTCGCAGCCAAGTTCGGTATCATGAAACACGCCACTTTCCTCGCTCAAATTCCAAAGAAACACCGTCCCTTAGTACTTTCTTGGGTCCTCTACATGATAGACGGTTCAGATCTGCCATATGATCAAAGATGGTGGGCCAAAACTATCCGGAAAAGTCAGTTTTCGCGGATGTGCGAAACCTTTCGCACCATTTCGCTGTTGTGGTCGGTGGGCCCCACAGAAGCATTTTCTGGAAAATCTACCCCGTCCATTGGATTCAGAACGAAATTTCAGTCAAGAATGGGTGGTTTTGAACGTCCATTGACGTGGCCCAGAGAAGAAATCACAAAAGAATCAGTTTTGAACGCTACCGAGCAGCCCTTTTGTGGCCTCTGTATCTCACACGTATGCACGCATGGGTGAAAAGTGATAACATGGTTTTGTAGTGCTCGAAGCCCTCTACATAGTGGACGGATCGGATTGAGCTTATGGGGCACGTGTGGGGCTCACAACTGATCGCAAAAAAGGCTAGCGGCCGTGCGTCCGTTGCACGTTTTTTTTTTTTTTTTTTTTTTTGAGTTGTAGACAGAAACGTCGGTCAGCTGCGCTAACCGACTTTTGGAAAATTTGGTGCACGGCGAGTGCACATGTGCACTGTACACACTCATCTCATATGGGGTCCATTGCACTGTTTTGGAGAAATCTGCACCGTCCATCTGTTTTGACTCCTTTTTTAAGGCGTCAATAAAAATTTTGAGACAGTTCCAGATATCAGGTGCGCCCAGAATCAACGGTTTATGGGCTGATCTGTCAGTTGGGGCACTTCCCGAGATCTTCAATGGCTGAAATTTTATATGTACGGTTAATTTATGGTCCTCAGGCGACGTATGAAGTTTCGAGCCGAACGGATGGTGGGAACCTCGTGATCTTGCATTCTGGACGTCCTTCAGGCCACTTGAGCTTCAATTTCTAACTTTTCTCGAATTTCTGACCGTGTATATTTGTCAATCTTGGTCCCCTGGAGTGTGTCCCTTGCCTTTGGCGTCATCAGATCGTTAAATCTCAACTTTTAACGTCCTTTTGCCATCCATGTACATAAAATCACTTTGCCACACAAGAATGAGAAAATGAGCCATTAGACAGCATTATATTCGTAAATCCAGACAATATCTGGCGTCTAATATGCAATATTTGACCCTCAACATATAACATTCATATCTTGCATCATATAGCCTTGGTACGGCTGATTGCATTCATGTACTCACCAGCATGATTCTGCATTTCTCTAACCTTGCAATCTGAGCAAGCTCTTATTGCGCACACACTTACACTGCCCTCTAAGCTTTTTATAAGCTTATGCACGATTGATGTGTGCAGGAGACACTAGGACGCAGCCGTAGTCTTGCCGTAGTTAGAGCATACAGTCTGCAGTTTGGAGCACACAGTCTAGCTTTTGGAGTTTATGTTATTTTCATTATCTTGTATTTCCCTTCTCACGCATTGTACTCAAAATTTTTTGATCATAGTGAATTGTGTGATGATGTTCTTGTGATTATTGTTTGTGGGTTATGCTTGTGGTTATGCTCATTGTGAATCAGATTGATGATTAGAAATCCTCCTTGTAGCATCCCAGGATTGGAACCTGGTGTATGGGTGCCGGGAGCCGAGAATGGGGTATTATGGAGACTGTTGGCACCGGATTCGGTGATCGAAAATTTTGTGAGCTCGGTTTCTGAGTTCGAAGCGTGACAATACATATAGTGGGGCTTATTCCCTTTATGTCCACCCAATAGTTGTCTTATATTTTCTAAGAACATTAAGCAACTTACCCTCCTGTTCCTTATCAAGGTCAGAAGCTATGATAACAGGCAGAGTCTCAGAAGGACCTAAAAATGCATACTTGAGCGTTTCAGGTAATTGTTTAAGGTCAAGTTCGGGTGGTTTCTTAATAGATGGGACCAGTTTAGACTCAGATGGTGGAAGAAGTTCCACTTTAGCTTTCCATTTTGTAGTATCCATTACAGGATTAGAGTCAAGCAATGAATTGACCTCTTAGATGGAACTTTCTATGTCAAAATCTATGCCAAAATATGCTAAACAATTCTCAAGAGCATCTTCAGGAGATTTAAGGAAAGAGTCATGCAATAGACTCTCAATCATGTTCACTTCAAATGTATCATCTGAGTCTGCTGGTTGTTGTCCAGCATTGAAAACATTGAGTTTAATCTTCATGTTACCAAAGAACAACTTCATAACTTCATTCCTACAATTTATGATAGCATTGGATGTGGCTAAGAATGGACGTCCCAAGATAACCGGGATTTGACTAGTAGGATTCTGGACGGCCTGAGTATCTAGAACGATGAAATCTATTGGAAAATAAAACTTGTCAACCTGGATTAATACATCCTCAATAACACCATGGGGCACCTTGATAGATCTATCGGCTAGTTGTAGTGTTATTTTAGTTGGTTTCAGCTCACCAAGTCCTATCTGCTCATATACCGAATATGGTAACAAATTAACGCTCGCTCCTAAGTCAAGTAATGCCTTCTCAACTTTATGCTTTCCTATGACACAAGAAATGGTAGGAGCTCCTGGATCCTTAAATTTAGGAGGGGTATTGTTTTGAATCATGGAGCTTAGTTGCTCTGCAAGGAAGACTTTCTTATGAACATTTATCTTACGCTTTTGAGTGCACAAATCTTTAAGAAATTTCGCATAAGCAGGGACTTGTTTGATAACATCAAGCAATGGAATATTGATTTGCACTTTCTTAAACATGTCCAATATCTCATTGAAATTGTTTCCTTTCTTAACTGGTGCCAGACGTTGAGGAAAATGTGCTTTATGCACATAGGATGACACAGGAGTGGTTCCTGGAGAGTCAGAGTGCTTTTTGGACTTTGGATGCACTAGTTTGTCTCTCCTCTTCATTTTAGTCTTCCAATTTGAAATTTTATTCTTCCCTAGGCATCTCTATTTTGTTATCGATCTATTTGCCGGACCTAAGGGTAATGATTGATTTGGCTTGCTCATGATATTGTTCTTGGTTTGAATGAGAGCCAAACTCGTACTGCCCTTTTGGATTCGCCATAAGTTGGCTTGGAAACTTGCCCTTCTCTCTCTCATTCAATGTGGCAGTAAGTTGACCCAACTATACTTTCAGCTTAACAATAGATTGCGCATTTGCATACAGGCTTTGCTGGTTGGCTAGTAAAGTTTGTTGAGTGTCTTTTTGAAATTGAAGAGAACTCTGCATAAAAAGGTTGAGTGTATCTTCAAGTGATGGTTTCCTAGATTATGGAGGAAGTTGTTGATACTGCGAAAATTGTTGAGGTTGTTAACTACCAGCTTAGGGGTAAGGTTGCATAGGAGGATTTTCAGATGGTCCACCTTGTTGTGGTCTTTTTGCCCAAGAAATATTTGGATGTCTAGCCCACCCTGGGTTTTAGGTATCTGAGTACGGATCATTCCTAGTTTTCTTAAAGGTGTTCATAGCGTTCACTTATTCTGAGAGAAATTTCGAGAATACTGCACCAGATGGACAAGACTGCGTATGATGGGCGGGACTAGAATATATGGCACATGACTCGATTCGAGTTGTTTGTGGAGGTCCATTATTTATTATCAAAGCATCCACTTTCTGAATTCCTAAAAACAAGATAAAACTATGTAAACAAGAATTGGAAGAAAGAACCCGAAAAATGAGATGATCGATGACTAAAGATTTGGGAGCTCTTCCTTTTGAAGACAAATTTATTTTGCAGCTTCCTTCCTCAATTCCTGTAAACAAAATAAAAATAAAAATAAATTAAATTTCGTAAAATAATGCTAGAAAAATCCTAAGGTTATGAATTACGATAAGAAAGAATCGTAAATCCAATTGGACCAAAACAGTCCCTGGCAACGACGCCAAAAACTTGATGTTTTATTTTAAACCAATCTGATTTAAATGATTTTAAACTCGCAAGTATACGAATCAGATGTAAATATGGTATGTATTACGAGATCGTTCCCACGAGGACTGATTGTTACAATTCGAATTGTATGATCCTTCTTAACTAATCCAATAAATAGCTTGGCTAGTGATTAAGTAAACTAAACAAAAATCAATGAAAAAGTAACTGAGAGCAATAAGTAAAATTCAAAAATTCAATCAAGGAGAAGACTAGGACTTTCGAATCCACCCCTAATTATACTGACCCTTGTTTTACCTGTTGATTCACCCTAATTCAGATTGATATCAAAATAAATAAAGCACACTCTATGTCCATGGTCGGGCACACAGAATGTATAATCCCTTAAAGCATATGGATCACATCTTTTCATCCATGGCCAGGCATGAAGAGATGTAGATTTCTGTTTCTTCCTCTATAGGAAACCTGTTCATGATCAGACACAAGCACCTAGATAAGATTCCAAACAACATCCATATCTAGACTTTAGTTAAGCTCATAGAATAGAGAAGTACTGAAATTTCAGTTAAGCACACTAGAAAAAGAAACAAATCAATCAAATCAACATGAATTCAACAATAAACAAGAGTCATTCAAATTAGGGGCTTCATCTCAGCCCTAGTTAAGAAGTTTAGCAATCCCTAAAATCAATTAGAAAGACAGAAAAATAAGATTGATGAAATAAAAACATCTTTCTTTCTTCTCTTTCTTCTCTTTCTCTCCTTGGCTCTGGATCTGGCTTCCCTTTTTCTCTCTTCTTTTTCTTCTCTCCCTTGGCCCTGGGATCTCCTCTCCTCTTATACACCAAGGATGGGCGGTGGAGAGGTTGGTTTCGTAGCAAGAATTCCCAGAAAGACTCTTACGTAGCAACAGCCCCGCAACCCTTTACGCAGCTGAATTCGGAGCCTTCAAACTCTCTTGTTCCTTGCATGTTGTCCGTAAAATCAATGTCCCTTAGAAGTATTTTGGCTGGCCTACACGATGGACGGATCAGATCTTCCATCAGATCATCACCAAGACCACACCACAGCCCGCACAAGTCGAGTTGCGTCTGGTCATGAAACTGGGATGCGGATCTCTTCCGCTGTGGTGTTGGTGGGACCCACTTCGATGTTATTTTGAAAAATCCAAGCCGTCCATTAGATGAAGGACGAAATTTCAGTCGGGCATGGATGGTTTTGAATTGGGTTGAGTGTGGCCCATTGCATATTTTAACCTGTGGTCTGTTAGGTGTAATGGGTGCTATTTCCATGTGTACAATGCATGAGTCTGGAAAATGTCGGTTTGACCTCCTATAATGAATGGACGGTCCGAATTAACCCCATGATCAACGGTGATGGCCCACTCATCACCTCAACATCTCACTATTCGCACGAACGGACGGAGAGTAACTCTCGTGTTTTGGAAAGTCGGTCAGACCGACTTTGACTGAGCAGGTCAGTCCCCTGCACGTCCAGTCCCATGCACTCCTTATGCATGCAGTGCAGTGTGAGGTCCATCAGGATGATCTTGCGAAATCTGTTCCGTCCATCTCTTTCCTTGTATCTTTTTAACAGTTGAGACCAAATTTAAGGCATATACAGATTGTAGGTGGGCCCAGAATCAACAGTTTATGGGCTGACCTATCAGTTAGGATACTTCCATAGCGATTCGAGGGCTGAGATTTGATATGTACGGTTAATTTATGGCTCCTAAGCTATGTATGAAGTTTCGAGTCAATCGGATGGCAGAAACCCTGTGATCTTGCATTCTGGATTAATTTCGGGCCTCTTTAACGTAAACGGCTTGATTTTCTTAGATATCTGGCGTGTAAATCCATTGATCTCAGTCCTCTGGAGTCCGCCCCTTACTCTGGTGACTTTGAAACGTCAAATTCATACTTTTAATATCCTTTTTCAATCAACACTCCTAATTTCATCCTGCAACAAAAATACAATTAAAGTATAACATTAAGCATTATCATATACGTGAAATCAGAAAATAACTAGGGCGTAATATGTAATATTCAACCTTCATCAATAAGTCTCACATAACTTGGTGACAACACTTTGACAGATGTACGGCTCCACCAATCAAACCACCTCACATCACGAGGCGCTGCTCAGTACCTAATCTGAGTCCATCTTACTTTCATTAACATACAATTTTAATTTTAATATTAGATTGGCTAAACAACCTTAATCCCTGATTCGCGGACAAATAGAGAGAGGAATATATATATATATATATATATATATATATATATATATATATATATATATATATATATATATAAACTGTGCAATGAATGTTTGCTGATATGAAAGTCAGATAAATAAATGAGTTTAATATTCGGTCCGCGATACATCTATATTGGTTGGATTGTTTAATTTGACTGCTTATATGCGAAGTGTACACGCAACCTTTCATAGCATCGCTCCTGACGTGTCAAACACATCAATGGTGCATGCATCAGTACCATCAATTTCTCTCTGTCACTCTTCTACCAACCACATGGTGGTCCTGACCGTTTATTTAGGAGTTTCCTATGCATATGTTACCTTTACCGGATTTTCACAAGTAAATGAAAGTAAATTGAAAACTTTGATTTAACTCACTTTGTATGGAAAATAAGAATTTTGGGCAATAATAATTTTTTAACGTATGGATCATCTACAGCAGGAAGTTCTGCATGAACGGTGTAGATCACTACTTGATTAGGCAGAAGTGGTGTAAAAGATTGTGAGATCCTATGCCGGAGAGCCGTAGTCTTATTCGTTTCTGCATAGTCCTTTTTTGTTGTTTTCCTGAAATGTACCGACCGGGATTGACGCCGATTGCTGTGAAGCCAAGACCACATGGTTGGCTTGGGTTGGCCATGTGCGCTGTTGTGTTAGAAATCAGGTTGCGTACTGAGTTACTCAACAGTATTTTATTGTACGGAGTAAACTCGGTTGGGCACACAGTAAATGTATGTGGTTTATCTGTGCCGTCCATTAGTTTTTCCAACTCATTTAAGGGTTGAGCTCAAAATTAAAAGATATCAAAAGCTTAAGTGAGCCATAATATAAGAAATAGTGGGAATAATGATTTCCGCAGGTAAAACCTTTCCAATGCTCACAGTGATGTGTATTTGTCATCCATCTTGTTCATAAGATTGTCCAAAATTGAAAGATATCAAAAGCTCAAGTGGGCTATAACACAGGGAAAGTGAGAATAATGATTTCCACTGTTAAAATCTTGCTAGGGCTCACAATGATGTATATTTGTGATCCAACTGTTCATAAGATCACACTAGACATGGATGAATGGAGAACTCAAATACCAGTTTAATCCAAAACTTCCACGGCCAGTAATAATTTCTCAACAGTAGATGTTCAAATCACACTATTTCTTGTGGTGTGGTTCACTTAAATTCTGGATATGCTTCATTTTTTAGTTTAAATCCTATATTATCTGGTAAAATGGATAGACGGAGTGAATATAATACATAAATCTGTTTACTCATTATGCAGTCCATTTATGTTAAAGTTGAGTAAGATAAGTACATACTGAATTGAACAACTTTAAAGCTTGCTTTGTATGAATACGTGATCAATCGAATAACTTTAAAACTTGCTTTGCTTGAGTTAGATTGTATGTACCCAACCAAACAACTTTAAAACTTACTTGGTATGAGTAAGGGTGTACATCGGCCCAACTGAGTCGAACTGGGCTCAACCCGGCCCGGCCCGGTCACCAGCCAAATCAGCCCGAACCCGGCTCGGTCCGATCACCAGGCCAATATGTCTAGCCCGAACCCGGCCTGGTCGGCAATTGGACGAGTTCGGGCTAGTTTCAAACCCATGATTTGGACAGCCTTATTTTTTGACTTTGCTCCATCGACTCTATGGGAAGAGCTTTGATAGGTAACTTGAACGGCCTTGATTTTTAGAAAGGCTTTTGTCATAAATTTTTAAGATTTTGCTCCATCTACAAGGGGACCCACTATTTGGATGGCCTGGATTGCTGTACATGGTTAGGATAACTGGATAAGAATTTAGGATATATATATATATATATATATATATATATATATATATATATATATATATATATATATATGCTGAGTCGGGCTAGGTCGAGTCAGATTTCAGGCCGAACTGGAACTTATCTGAACTCAGCCCGAACTCAGTTTCGAGCTAAAGAAAATAGTCTATCCTGGGTCAGGTCGAGTTAAGCTTTTTCGGACCGAGTCGAGCAAGTTAATCGGACTATCCCAATTCATGTACAACCCTAGGTGTGAGTCATCTCCAACAAATCATTAGCTTCTTTAGGAGCGGATTTGGTCAAATCTCAATAACATCGAGTTAGGGTCGGGTTAGACTATAGCTTCTTTTGGGCCCACCTAAATGTACTTATTCTATATCCACGTGGTTCATTTATTTTTCCAGCTCTTTTTTTAGCCATTCCAAAGAAGGAATCAGATGAAAATTTTAAATACGTTTGGCTAAAAGTAAATGAAGGCAAATGGCATTGAAACACGTGGCCACTTTGGAGCTGTACTTTTAATTGGTAAATGGTTGTGCAGCTTTTTATTAGCTGAGGGTATCCATCTATAGATCCACGATGGTTGGATTGGATCCTATGGCTACGTGGCATGCTAACACATGTGGTAGCTGACTTTTATTTTGTTACCTTGTTAGTACACCCTCTGTCAGATCACACTTCACTGTTAGCCACCCCACTAGAGTATCGATGCCAAGACCTCGGGTGTTGAAACGAGGTTTTTTTCGCTCAGTCTAACACTTGAGCTATGGATCTGGTGTTGGTAGCCGACCTGATTAGTTTCTACTTGTTTTTAAAGTAATGGCCCACCTGATTAGTGGAGTAGACTGTCTTTTCTTTCGGCGAGAGCACGTGCAAAGTCACACCACCTGTTGGCGATGCTGGCATACGTGTTGACTGTACATGAGCTTACACACGTGGAGAGAGAGAGAAACGAGGAAGGACGCAGTTTGGCTAGAGACCCCAGCACCAACCAGCTAGCTGATTTCAAAGCTCCATGGACCCTACCATGATGCAGGTGTTATATCCATGCCTGTTATATCCATGCCGTCCATTGATTTTTTAACTAATTTTAGCATATGATCTTAAAAATGAGGCGGATCTAACTCTCAGATGGACCACACCACAGGAAACAACAGGAATTAAACATTTACCATTGAAACATTTTGGGGGCCACAGAAGTTTTGTATTAAGCTGATATTTTTTTCCTTAATGTAGGTTTGTGTGACCTTATCAAGAGATTGGATGGAAAATAAACATTACAGTGGGTGCTAGAAATTTTTAGTGGTGGACATTTAAAACCTGCTATTTTCACTTGGTGTGGTTCACCTGATATTTGGATTGTTAAGAATCTGAGTTTGGATACACCAAAATATAAAAGATAAATTGAAAATAAATTATTTTGATCGGCTGAATCACGTATAAAATACGTTGTCCTTAAAGCGTGATTCGCCTCCTTGTAAACTGCTAATGGGTTACAGGCGAATTGCTTCCAGGATAAGACAAACCTTATTTAGATCTAGCGTGAAGCAATCACGATAGGTCCATTGTGGAACAATTTTAACGCAGTAGATCTATTCTGGCAGACTTGGACGGTAGAGATGATATCAGTATTCTATTATGGAGATATTTCTTGTATTTGATCTGATGAGAGAGAGGTGTGTTGAGTTGATGATTTCGGACTGGAATGATCCAGTTTATATAAGCATCAGGTAATGGACCATTGCTAAGATACAATCAAAGGTCCAGAACGTTTGAAAAACGTTTTTGACCGTTGTTCATTAATCACAGATGTTTCTGGTCGTCGGATCAAAGAATTTGACCGTTGGATCATCATGAGCCGTCCGTTTTCGGACCGTTTGGCTTTCAAGGCATAGACCCATTTTTGAAACTGCTGAACGTTTCGGATTTAAGATCCGACCGTTCTCAGTCACCTATAAAACTTAGGCTCATTTCATATCTGCACCGCCCTAAGGCACTGACCAGACCCATCACACCGCAATCGCACTGGTTCGCGTAAGGTCGCGAAGGAGCGACCACTCTGCGAGATGATGCGTATGTGCGAAGTGCAAAGTGTGCCATCTAGCGCCACTACAGCCACACTGCCTCACTACCTCGCCCATGCCCGTGCTTGAGTTCGAGCTCGAGCCCGTGCGCGTGTGCATGTGTTCCAGTGCTACGCAGTGGAACACGCAACTCGTGTATCTCCTTCTCTAAAGGCTCCAAGTAAGAATACTCTTCACAACATTTCATATAAACCACAAAAGTTTCTCAACCATTTTCAATGTGGGACAAAGCACACACACTGCACTTTTAATTTAAAATATTTCAAAAAGCGTTTTAGCGGAAAATTTTCAAAATTAAAAAAAAAAATGAATTTTCATTTTTCTCATTTTTTTTCAAAACAACTGATTTTAACAATTCCCCACTGGTTTTTAAAATAATGAAAAACTCTGCCAGAATAATAATAGTTATTATGCATAAAGAAAGATATCTTACGATTTGAATCTTTCCTTAGTGTAAGTATTTTAAAGTTATTTCGAAATTTCTAGTTGCCGCAAGATTGAACTAATTATTCCTCTATGATATAACCGAAAATACGACACATATAATAGCTCCTGCGTTAGTGTTGAGGGTCAAATATTGCATATTAGACCCCAGATATTGTCTGGATTTACGAATATAATGCTGTCTAATGGCTCGTTTTCTCATTCTTGTGTTGCAAAGTGATTTTATGAACATGGATGGAAAAAGGACGTTAAAAGTTGAGATTTAACGATCTGATGATGCCAAAGGCAAGGGACACACTCCAGGGGACCAAGATTGACAAATATACACGGTCAGAAATCCGAGAAAAGTTAGAAATTGAAGCTCAAGTGGCCTGAAGGACGTCCAGAATGCAAGATCACGAGGTTCCCACCATCCGTTCGGCTCGAAACTTCATACGTCGCCTGAGGACCATAAATTAACCGTACATATAAAATTTCAGCCATTGAAGATCTCGGGAAGTACCCCAACTGACAGATCAGCCCATAAACCGTTGATTCTGGGCCCACCTGATATCTGGAACTGTCTCAAAATAATTATTGACGCATTAAATAAGGAGTCAAAAAAGATGGACGGTGCAGATTTCTCCAAAACAGTGCAATGGACCTCATATGAGATGAGTGTGTACAGTGTACATGTGCACTCGCCGTGCACCAAATTTTCCAAAAGTCGGTCAGCTGCGTTTCCGTCTACAACTCAAAAAAAAAAAAAAAAACGTGCAGCGGACGCACGGCCGCTGGCCGTTTTTGCGATCAGTTGTGAGCCCCACACGTGCCCTATAAGCTCAATCCGATCCGTCCACTGTGTAGAGGGCTTCGAGCACTACAAAATCATGTTATCACTTTTCACCCATGCGTGCACACGTGTGAGATACAGAGGCCACAAAAGGGCTGCTCGGTAGCATCCAAAACTGATTCTTTTGTGATTTCTTCTCTGGGCCACGTCAATGGACGTTCAAAACCACCCATTCTTGACTGAAATTTCGTTCTGAATCCAATGGACGGGGTGGATTTTCCAGAAAATGCTTCTGTGGGGTCCACCGACCACAACAGCGAAATGGTGCGAAAGGTTTCGCACATCCGCAAAAATCGACTTTTCCGGACAGTTTTGGCCCACCATCTTTGATCATATGGCAGATTTGAACCGTCTATCATGTAGAGGACCCAAGAAAGTACTAAGGGACGGTGTTTCTTTGGAATTTGAGCGAGGAAAGTGGCGTGTTTCATGGTACCGAACTTGGCTGCGAAAATTGCACTCCGTGTCCTGCTACAACTCTATCACTGACTCCAGCCTTCCAGCAGTTATAAAAAGAGGTTTTTGGACGTGGGGAGCATTCATTCAAGGTCTTGGGAGGAAGAACAGAGGGCTCGAGCTTGGGTTTCAACGTGGGCAGAGGAGAGAGAGAGGAGCTTGGTTTTTTTCTTTCCCTTTTCTTTTCCTTTTCTTTTTCTCTTTATTTATTTGGATTGAGCCCATCCATGGCAGGCTAAATCCTTCTAGCTAGGGCTAGGAGGTGAAGCTTGTAGTGAGATGAGAGATTATATGTAAAACCCGTATCTTGGTCCGTACCTTTCCGTACACTTCCGTGGTCGTACCGGTCGAATTCCGGCAACTTTCGACCCTTAAACAATATCGACGCGCGACCTGGATTCATGTACCGACAACCCGAGTCGACTCAACCCGAGACCAATACCATAGCGACCGCGCTGTCGTTGCGGTTCCGATACCGCGACTCGCGTGCCAAGGCGATACCCTGATCAAGAGATATGAGCCAACGTTCGATGCGAGAAAACGCCGCGCGTTGCGAAAACCAAGGGAATCTCAACGATGTGTCACATCAATCACATCAATCCCATCAATCAATCACCCATCAACCCATCAAAGGTCAAGTACACATCACTTCCATCCCTTTTCCCAAGCAACCACCAAAGTCTTCTCAACCCATACCTTTCTTACACAAAAAGCCACAAAAGTCTTCCTAACCCATACCTTTCTTACACAACCATCACTCACCCATCCATCCATCACTCTCTCTCTCTCCCTTTACATCACTCTCTCTCTTACTCTCCCTCATTCCAAAAAAAATCCAAGCAACAAAAAATTTGCAAGGGTTCCATACGTATGGAATTTTCCAAGCCCCTCTAAACTTCAAGTGGCCCACCTTCCTACCCCAAAACCTCCCATCTCAACCCTCCATTCTTCATCTTAGCCATTGAAGTTGGAGACAAGGTGCCAAGGAACCTCTAGGAGCGAGAAGATCGGACGGTGGGTGCTTCTATAGGGTAGATTTTCTTGTTTTTATGGTGGACCAAGTGAGGCCCACCGATCAATGGTGTGGATCTCACTTGGGACCCTTATTTGTGGCCGATGGACCACTTGGATCATCATGATCATTCCATGATGGGGCCATTCTCCATGGACCCCATCATGATGTCTATTTCTTTAAGAAAGGTCATCTAGACCGTCCATTTTGGTGGAGAGAGGATCTCCACCGTTGATTCTCGATCTTGATGGTCCCATGTGTTGAGGGACCCTTTTTTTGTATCATTTACTTTTAAAGGAGGGCCCATAAGGACGGGGTCCCTCCATCATAAGCCGTGTCCCACTCTCCATGTCTCTCTCTCTCTTTCATTCCTTTTATTTCATTTTATTTTATTTTATTTTATTTGATCTTATTTTTTTTATGCAAGGGTTGTGTGGCCCACTTGAATGGACCTCACCTTGAGGTATTTATTTTGGTCCAAGAGTCCTTCAAGTGGGGCCCACCTTGCATGTTGTTTTTCCCCCTCATCTGTAAGTGGTGGCCCACTTCAAAAAGGCCCATCACGATTTTTTTTAGAGACACCGTCCAGCGTCTGGGACGCTGGACGTCCCTGGACAAAAAAAAAAAAGAAAGAAAAAGGAAGGGGTTTGGGTGGTTCCCTTGCATGGGCCCCACCCTGATGTCTATGTTCAATCCACGCCATCCACCACTTTTCCTAGAACAGTTTAACCATTGAGCTAAAGAATGAGGCTGACATGGTCATCCAGTGGGCCATAATATTAGAAATCTGGGTGATTATCCTTAAAAACACTTCCTGATGATTCTATGCGTCCAAAATTTCTGAACTTTGGACTCATTTTGTTTGTCTCGAGTTGTAGAGTCCCGTGGACGGGATGGATCTTCCGAACTTGGGCCCCACCTGTGAAAAACCACAGAAACTAGTTTTTTTCAAAAAAAAAAAAAAAAATAAGAGATGAAAGAGAGGGAGTGCGGCAGCAGGCGCTGCAGCGGTCAGCGCTGCCAGCGCTGCAGCGACGTGGGCGGACGGACGCCAGCCCCACGGCTCGGCTGTGGGCCCCACCTTGATGTACCGTCCTCACATCGGTACCGTCCATTGCGTGGACCCTGAGGGTTGCAGTCTGTCTTCCAAGACTCAGCCCGATTCAAAGCTCAGGTGGCCCACAAAGCCGGAATTAGTGGTGATCGGGTGGCTGCCCTTGAAGTTCCTTTGGGCCCACATAAGTTTTGGAATCAACCTGGAATTTGTGTTTTCTCTCCATCCAGGTCAATGTGACCTTATCAACCGTCTGGATGGTTGGAAAAATCTGATGGTGGGCCACACACGTGGATCTCACCATTAATGTTGGTGTTTTAATGCATGGTCGGTGGACTCCCACCATAAAATATGTGTTATACTCCACCGTCCAGCGGACGGTGGGGCCCCCTTGTGGCATGTGTGCCTTATTCTCACTGTCCACTGGACAGTGGGACCCACCTTGACGCATGTGATGCGTCCGGACCGCCCACCCACTTGGTAAAATCGTCGTAGGCATGAGTGTAGATTGGGTGGGCCACGTACCTATGGGTTAGGCCCATTTGATGTGTAACAGGCCTATAGTTTAGGCTCACTTGATTTACAAAAGGCCTATGATGTTAGGCCCACTTGATTTATGAAAAGCCTATGGGCTAGGCCCATTTGATTCATTTAAGGCCTAGGGGTTTAGGCCCACTTTGATGTGCATGCAAGGTCTATGGGTTAGGCCCATTTGGACTATTTAAGGCCTATGGGCTAGGCCCATTTGCTTTGAAAAAGGTTTATGGGTTTAGGCCCACTTGATATGTCTCAAGTCCATGGGACTAGGCTCATTTGATGTACTTCTAGGCCAGGTAATTGGACCCCCTTTTGTTAAAATTTAAAGCCCATGGAGGTAGGCCATTCGATACATGTAAGGCCTACGGGTTTAGGCCCATTTGAATTTATGATTAGGTCTATGGGTTGAGGCCCACTTGATCTACATATAAGGGCCTAATTGGTGTGGCCCATTTGATACATATTAGACTCATGTGACTAGGTCCAAATTGATGTAACCCAAGGCCCACGGGATTTGACCCATTGTAATGCACATAAGACCCATTGGTGTGGCCCATTTATATGGCCCATCTGATGAATAAAAGGCCCATAAGATATGGCCCATTTGATACATGTGTAAGGCCAATGGGATGAACCTACGGTCCATTGCAATGTGTAATCCCAATACAGTTTATGTAGCGACGTTAAGAAGATTGTGCCTGGGAAGCAATGCTGGTTTGACGTCCACATTGCGAGTGTAATGATGGTTGGATGTCCACATTACGACTCTCCTTAGGGCCCATTACTGGACCATGTTTATCGTATTTAGGCCGTTCAGGCTCATCTGCATTGTAAGATAATGCATTTTATTATAACATGTTTAGTATAGTTTCATGACCCATGATCATACGCATCATATGCATGCTTGATATGAGGATTGACTGATCATGACATATGCCTTTGGGCAGGTTGTTTATGGGCTCCCGGTTAGGCGGGGTTGCCCTACATGAGTGCACGGTATGCGCAGGATTGGTTGCATGACTGGATAGTGTGATTCATGCATTCCGCATTTGTGTGATATGGTTGTTGTACGCCCTAGCGACATCAGGGCCATAGCCTCCACAGACGCATCGTGGTTGGTAGGATTGGATACCGGAAATCTTGACTTACATGGGGTACTATAGATATCCCTGGGTGAAAGTCCCTAAACCCTTATGGTACCAAGAGGTTGCTCCAACGTCTAGACCGAGTGGGTAGATGAGCGTTGAGTGCCGATTACCAGACGGTTACGCTCTCCACTGTGTCGTGGTCGGTTGGAAGGGGGTGCGGCCTTACCCGCCCGAGAGTAGGGGGCAATGCTAGGCTGAGTCTGACCAGCTCGAGGAATGGGTCCGCTATCGACGAGTCGCGCCCGATATTGGCAGACGGATAGTGAGGTCTCTTCCACTTACCTTATTGCGCGCGATGTGGCGGCAATCTGGTTTAGAGTGTACTAGACCCCGGTGATATTCCATACTCTGAGCTGTACTGATATGTGGACATTGATGAGTATCTGTATGCTTGAGTTGCATTGTACATTGCATGGCCTTGGGATGGCCGATACCATTCATGTCTTGCATTGCATAGCCTTGGTACGGCTCATGACGTTTTGGTTCCATCTGCATATTCCGCATTACTCTGACATTGCATTCATATTACTACCTTGCGCACACACTTTCACCACCCTCTAAGCTTTCGGTAAGCTTATGCACGACCGTTGCGTGCAGGTGACGTTGGACTGCAGCAGCGTTGAGGCAGGAGCGCGTCGCTGATCATTTTGGAGTTTTCTGTTATTTACCATTGTATTTCCCTTTATGCTCATTGTACTTGTAAAATTTTTTTGATCATAGTGGAAATGTAATGGAGTGCTTGGTTGTTGTTTGTGGGTTATGCCTTTGGTTATGCTTATTACGAATCAAACTGATATTTAAAATCCTCCTTGTAGCATCCCAGGATCGGAACCTGGCGAATGGGAGCTAGGAGCCGAGAATGGGGTTCTACGGAGGCTGTCGGTGCCGGATTCGGCGATCGGAAATTTTGTGAGCCCGGTTTCCGAGTTTGGGGCGTGACAGAAGTTGGTATCAGAGCATAACTTGGGAATAACCGAGAACAACATTACATGTTTGCTATGAGTGAAGAATGGCTAAGTTCTGAAGTTCGGATAACTTCACGACCTTCTGATTCAGACCGTTAACGTGCGTACATTCGAGAGTTTTGAAGTTGATAGGCGCTTTCGCTCTTTCCTGTAGGGTATGGCGCCTGTTACTCGCTCGACTCCCGCACCACCACCTGAGGATTCCACTTCACCATCAGAGACTCCAGCTCTACCACCTGCGTCTCCCATCCCACCCTCAGAGATCCCTGATTCTTCCCATGAGGATGACATTCCTCCACCCGAGACTGATGAGGAGCCGACTGTGACTGTGAGTGCCTCTCAGTTACAGCAGATGTTGCAGGCTGTGACAGCTGCACTACAGGGACAGGGTAGACGCCCAGCTGTTTCACCAGCTCAGGCGGAGCAGGAGCGCGCGAGCGCCGTACTTCGTGAGTTTAGACGGCATGATCCCCCTCGTTTCCAGGGCGAGCCGGATCCGACTGCAGCCGAGAGATGGCGCTCCGATGTGGAGAAGATATTCGATACCATGTTGTGCACGACCGAGCAGCGCGTCCGGTTAGCAGTATTTCTCTTCCACGGTGAGGCCGAGCATTGGTGGACCTCTGTCGCCCGTGTCGCCGGACCTGACTATGTCTGGACATGGGAGGACTTTGTGGAGCGATTCGAGGAGCAGTACTTCCCTGACCACATCCGTCGTCAGCGAGCCTTAGAGTTCGAGACTCTGGTGCAGGGAGACATGACCGTGGCACAGTACGCGGCCCGTTTCATGGCACTATCGAGATTTGCGCCGTACATGGTTGATGATGAGGGGCGGAAGGCCCGCCGTTTCGAGCACAGTTTACGTTACGGCCTTCGAGGTCGTGTCATTGGGCATGAGCTTCCTACCTTCCAGGCAGTAGTGCGGAAGGCTCAGATATATGAGACTGAGTGGGCCGGTTCTCAGTCTGATCGTGGTCAGAGGGGAGACCGGAAGAGGCAGGCTCCTTCCAGTCATTCCCAGCAGGGTCGACCACAGCAGCAGAGGCGTACTGGTCGCCCAGCTTTCCGTGCACCATCAGCACCAGCAGCACCTCCACCACCACCTCAGAGGCAGTTCACCGGCACTTGCTTCAGGTGCGGTGCGACGGGACACCGTTCATGGGAGTGTCCCAGTCCCCAGCAGCAGCAGAGAGGTCCACAGCAGCAGAGACCTCCACCTCAGCAGCAGAGACCCCCACAGCAGCAGCGACAGCAGCAGCGACAGCAGCCTCTACCACCGAGGCCACCTCAGCAGCAGCATCAGCACCAGCACCAGCCTCAGAGGCCACAGCAGCAGAGGCAGCAGTTTCGACCGCCTCAGCGACCCCAGCAGCAGCAGCAGCACATTCAGAGGGGACAGGCACCTCCCCAGCCAGCTCAGGCTAGGTTTTATGCGGCTCAGCAGGATCCGCAGTCATCTGGGGGAGTCGTTGAGGGTATATTGCCAGTTTCTGCATGCATTGCACGTGTACTGTTTGATTCTGGTGCATCGCATTCTTTTGTGGCCGAGAGCTTCTGTCGATCGGCTGGCTTACCGTTAGAGTCTGCTGATGTGAGCCTATCAGTGTCGACTCCCTTGGGGAGGACTGCAGCGCTAGGACGATTTTGCTCGTCATGCCCCGTTCTAGTTGGGGATACCTTCCTGCCTGCTGATTTGTTTGTTTTGCCGATGTCCGAGTTCGACGTTATCTTGGGCATGGATTGGCTCGCTGAGTATTATGCCATTTTGGACTGCGCCGCGAGGACCGTCACATTTTGTATACCCGGCGTACCTCAGTTCCAGTTCGTTGCAGAGGCCAGAGGAGAGCAGTTGTCTTGTTTGATGTCGTGCGCCATAGAGGAGCATGTCGCCGTTTGCATCGACCATTTACCGACAGTTTGCGATTTTCCCGATGTGTTCCAGGAGATTCCGGGATTACCGCCTCGTCGACTCACCGAGTTTCAGATCGATCTCGTGCCCGGTACCGCGCCTATTTCGAAGGCCCCATATCGTATGGCACCGTTGGAGTTACGGGAACTGCAGAAGCAGTTGGACGAGTTACGTGAGTTGGGTTTTATTCGTCCGAGCAGTTCGCCGTGGGGAGCGCCGGTACTCTTCGTGAAGAAGAAGGATGGCTCGTTGAGGCTCTGCGTTGACTACCGCGAGCTCAACAAAGTCACGATCAAGAACAAGTACCCGCTCCCTAGGATTGATGATTTATTTGACCAGCTGCAGGGTGCACAGTTCTTTTCGAAGATTGACCTGCGTTCCGGCTATCATCAGATTCGGGTCCGAGATGAGGACATTCCGAAGACAGCATTCAGGACGCGTTACGGTCATTTCGAGTTTCAGGTCATGTCCTTCGGACTGACCAATGCACCAGCGGTCTTCATGCAGCTGATGAACGAGGTTTTTCGCCCATATCTGGATCAGTTTGTCGTAGTCTTCATCGACGACATTCTAATCTATTCGAGGACCCGTGAGGAGCATGAGCAGCACTTGGAGATTACTCTACAGACCCTCCGCGCACACCAGCTGTATGCGAAGCTGGAGAAGTGCGAGTTCTGGCAGGAGGAGGTGAAGTTCCTCGGTCACGTGGTGACGAGGGAGGGTGTCGCAGTGGACCCCTCGAAGGTCGAGGCAGTGCGTCAGTGGGGCCAGCCCACGACTGCGACAGAGATCCGTAGTTTCCTTGGTCTAGCGGGCTATTACCGACGTTTCATCGAGGGTTTTTCTCGTATTGCAGCCCCGCTGACCAGGTTGACTCGGAAGGGGGCAGAGTTTATTTGGAGTGACGCCTGCGAGCGAGCATTTACGGAGTTGAAGGACCGTCTGACGTCCGCTCCTGTCCTCACTCTTCCCTCTGGGAGTGACGGCTTTATTGTATTCACCGATGCCTCGCATATCGGTTTGGGTGCTGTCCTGATGCAGCACGGGAGACCAGTGGCCTTTGCGTCTCGTCAGCTCAAAGTCCATGAGCTGAACTACCCTACACATGATCTGGAGCTGGCTGCCGTTGTCTTCGCACTGAAAGTGTGGAGGCACTACCTTTACGGGATTAGGTTCGAGCTCTTCTCTGATCACAAGAGCTTGAAGTACCTCTTCTCACAGTCTGAGTTGAATATGAGACAGAGGCGCTGGATGGAACTCTTGAAAGACTATGATTTTGACCTTCAGTACCACCCGGGCAAGGCAAACGTGGTGGCAGATGCCCTCAGCCGTCAGCCACGAGGCCTAGTGGCACATATGATGATTCAGGAGTGGCGGATGCTTGAGGATGTTGCTGCGTATGACTTTGAGTTCGGCCTGCAGTCTTCCATGGTACAGTTATCGAGCTTGTCGATTCAACCCTCTCTTGTGGCTAGGGTGATCGAGGCTCAGCAGGCTGATGAGTCGTTGCAGGGTTATATGGCTGAGGCGGCATCTGAGGGTCAGGTTGATTGGCAGATCGGTATAGACGGTGGACTTCACTTTAGAGGCCGATTATGTGTCCCGGATATTCCAGAGTTACGCAGAGATCTTATGACCGAGGCACATCGATCGAGATTTTCTATCCACCCGGGCTCGACGAAGATGTACCGTGACATGAGGCGACAGTATTTTTGGGCGGGGATGAAGCGCCAGATTGCCAGTTTTGTGGCCGAGTGTGACACGTGCCAGCGTGTCAAGGCCGATCATCAGAGACCTCCTGGTCTCTTGCAGCCGTTGAGCGTCCCGATGTGGAAGTGGGAGCACGTGTCGACTGATTTCATTATGGGTTTGCCGAGGACTCAGCGCGGTCATGACTCCATTTGGGTTGTTGTGGATCGTCTGACGAAGTCGGCACATTTCCTTGCGATGCGTGCGACTTGGTCTATGGACCGGCTTGCGAGACTATTCATCGAGGAGATTGTGAGACTGCATGGCGTTCCAGTCTCGATCGTTTCTGACCGAGACTCGAGGTTCACGTCTCAGTTTTGGGGGAGCTTCCAGCGTGCGATGGGGACTGATTTGCAGCTCAGCACTGCGTACCATCCGCAGACCGATGGCCAGACCGAGAGGGTTAATCAGATACTTGAGGATATGCTTCGGGCCTGCGCGATTGACTTCGGGGGTAGCTGGGATGAGCATCTGCGATTGACTGAGTTTGCGTACAATAACAGCTATCAGGCGACCATCGGCATGGCTCCTTTTGAGGCACTATATGGCAGACCATGCAGATCACCGAGTTGTTGGACCGAGGTTGGAGAGCGTCGTCTCCTAGGTCCCGAGCTTGTGCAGGAGACTTCAGAGGCTATTGACATCATCAGGCAGAGGATGCGCACAGCTCAGAGCCGACAGAAGAGTTTTGCTGATTGTCGGCGTCGTCCCTTGGAGTTTGATGTAGGGGACCATGTGTATCTCAAGGTCTCGCCCATGAAGGGCGTAGTTCGATTTGGAGCGAAGGGCAAGCTTGCCCCGAGATTCATAGGACCTTTTGAGATCACTGGGCGCGTTGGCGCCGTGGCCTATCGGCTTGCCTTACCATCACAGTTGTCTGGCGTCCACAACGTGTTTCACGTCTCCATGTTGAGGAAGTGTGGGTCAGACATAGTTCCCGTTATTGATTGGCAGCCGTTGGAGGTTCGTAAGGACGCTTCTTACATTGAGCAGCCAGTCCGTATCCTTGATCGGAAGGAGCAGGTCCTCAGAACCAAGGTCATTCTATTGGTAAAGGTGCAGTGGGGTCACCATTCTATAGAGGAGGCTTCTTGGGAGCGTGAGGCTGAGATTCGAGAGCGATATCCTCATCTCTTTGAGGGTTGATGATCGTGTATTGTATTTTGTACGTTGTCCCTGATTCTATATGATGACGTTATATTTATTATTTTTCGCGAGTTACGCTTAGTTGCGACGCTTGTGTAAATTTCGAGGACGAAATTTTTATAAGGAGGGGAGAGCTGTAAAACCCGTATCTTGGTCCGTACCTTTCCGTACACTTCCGTGGTCGTACCGGTCGAATTCCGGCAACTTTCGACCCTTAAACAATATCGACGCGCGACCTGGATTCATGTACCGACAACCCGAGTCGACTCAACCCGAGACCAATACCATAGCGACCGCGCTGTCGTTGCGGTTCCGATACCGCGACTCGCGTGCCAAGGCGATACCCTGATCAAGAGATATGAGCCAACGTTCGGTGCGAGAAAACGCCGCGCGTTGCGAAAACCAAGGGAATCTCAACGATGTGTCACATCAATCACATCAATCCCATCAATCAATCACCCATCAACCCATCAAAGGTCAAGTACACATCACTTCCATCCCTTTTCCCAAGCAACCACCAAAGTCTTCTCAACCCATACCTTTCTTACACAAAAAGCCACAAAAGTCTTCCTAACCCATACCTTTCTTACACAACCATCACTCACCCATCCATCCATCACTCTCTCTCTCTCCCTTTACATCACTCTCTCTCTTACTCTCCCTCATTCCAAAAAAAATCCAAGCAACAAAAAATTTGCAAGGGTTCCATACGTATGGAATTTTCCAAGCCCCTCTAAACTTCAAGTGGCCCACCTTCCTACCCCAAAACCTCCCATCTCAACCCTCCATTCTTCATCTTAGCCATTGAAGTTGGAGACAAGGTGCCAAGGAACCTCTAGGAGCGAGAAGATCGGACGGTGGGTGCTTCTATAGGGTAGATTTTCTTGTTTTTATGGTGGACCAAGTGAGGCCCACCGATCAATGGTGTGGATCTCACTTGGGACCCTTATTTGTGGCCGATGGACCACTTGGATCATCATGATCATTCCATGATGGGGCCATTCTCCATGGACCCCATCATGATGTCTATTTCTTTAAGAAAGGTCATCTAGACCGTCCATTTTGGTGGAGAGAGGATCTCCACCGTTGATTCTCGATCTTGATGGTCCCATGTGTTGAGGGACCCTTTTTTTGTATCATTTACTTTTAAAGGAGGGCCCATAAGGACGGGGTCCCTCCATCATAAGCCGTGTCCCACTCTCCATGTCTCTCTCTCTCTTTCATTCCTTTTATTTCATTTTATTTTATTTTATTTTATTTGATCTTATTTTTTTTATGCAAGGGTTGTGTGGCCCACTTGAATGGACCTCACCTTGAGGTATTTATTTTGGTCCAAGAGTCCTTCAAGTGGGGCCCACCTTGCATGTTGTTTTTCCCCCTCATCTGTAAGTGGTGGCCCACTTCAAAAAGGCCCATCACGATTTTTTTTAGAGACACCGTCCAGCGTCTGGGACGCTGGACGTCCCTGGACAAAAAAAAAAAAGAAAGAAAAAGGAAGGGGTTTGGGTGGTTCCCTTGCATGGGCCCCACCCTGATGTCTATGTTCAATCCACGCCATCCACCACTTTTCCTGGAACAGTTTAACCATTGAGCCAAAGAATGAGGCTGACATGGTCATCCAGTGGGCCATAATATTAGAAATCTGGGTGATTATCCTTAAAAACACTTCCTGATGATTCTATGCGTCCAAAATTTCTGAACTTTGGACTCATTTTGTTTGTCTCGAGTTGTAGAGTCCCGTGGACGGGATGGATCTTCCGAACTTGGGCCCCACCTGTGAAAAACCACAGAAACTAGTTTTTTTCAAAAAAAAAAAAAAAAATAAGAGATGAAAGAGAGGGAGTGCGGCAGCAGGCGCTGCAGCGGTCAGCGCTGCCAGCGCTGCAGCGACGTGGGCGGACGGACGCCAGCCCCACGGCTCGGCTGTGGGCCCCACCTTGATGTACCGTCCTCACATCGGTACCGTCCATTGCGTGGACCCTGAGGGTTGCAGTCTGTCTTCCAAGACTCAGCCCGATTCAAAGCTCAGGTGGCCCACAAAGCCGGAATTAGTGGTGATCGGGTGGCTGCCCTTGAAGTTCCTTTGGGCCCACATAAGTTTTGGAATCAACCTGGAATTTGTGTTTTCTCTCCATCCAGGTCAACGTGACCTTATCAACCGTCTGGATGGTTGGAAAAATCTGATGGTGGGCCACACACGTGGATCTCACCATTAATGTTGGTGTTTTAATGCATGGTCGGTGGACTCCCACCATAAAATATGTGTTATACTCCACCGTCCAGCGGACGGTGGGGCCCCCTTGTGGCATGTGTGCCTTATTCTCACTGTCCACTGGACAGTGGGACCCACCTTGACGCATGTGATGCGTCCGGACCGCCCACCCACTTGGTAAAATCGTCGTAGGCATGAGTGTAGATTGGGTGGGCCACGTACCTATGGGTTAGGCCCATTTGATGTGTAACAGGCCTATGGTTTAGGCTCACTTGATTTACAAAAGGCCTATGATGTTAGGCCCACTTGATTTATGAAAAGCCTATGGGCTAGGCCCATTTGATTCATTTAAGGCCTAGGGGTTTAGGCCCACTTTGATGTGCATGCAAGGTCTATGGGTTAGGCCCATTTGGACTATTTAAGGCCTATGGGCTAGGCCCATTTGCTTTGAAAAAGGTTTATGGGTTTAGGCCCACTTGATATGTCTCAAGTCCATGGGACTAGGCTCATTTGATGTACTTCTAGGCCAGGTAATTGGACCCCCTTTTGTTAAAATTTAAAGCCCATGGAGGTAGGCCATTCGATACATGTAAGGCCTACGGGTTTAGGCCCATTTGAATTTATGATTAGGTCTATGGGTTGAGGCCCACTTGATCTACATATAAGGGCCTAATTGGTGTGGCCCATTTGATACATATTAGACTCATGTGACTAGGTCCAAATTGATGTAACCCAAGGCCCACGGGATTTGACCCATTGTAATGCACATAAGACCCATTGGTGTGGCCCATTTATATGGCCCATCTGATGAATAAAAGGCCCATAAGATATGGCCCATTTGATACATGTGTAAGGCCAATGGGATGAACCTACGGTCCATTGCAATGTGTAATCCCAATACAGTTTATGTAGCGACGTTAAGAAGATTGTGCCTGGGAAGCAATGCTGGTTTGACGTCCACATTGCGAGTGTAATGATGGTTGGATGTCCACATTACGACTCTCCTTAGGGCCCATTACTGGACCATGTTTATCGTATTTAGGCCGTTCAGGCTCATCTGCATTGTAAGATAATGCATTTTATTATAACATGTTTAGTATAGTTTCATGACCCATGATCATACGCATCATATGCATGCTTGATATGAGGATTGACTGATCATGGCATATGCCTTTGGGCAGGTTGTTTATGGGCTCCCGGTTAGGCGGGGTTGCCCTACATGAGTGCACGGTATGCGCAGGATTGGTTGCATGACTGGATAGTGTGATTCATGCATTCCGCATTTGTGTGATATGGTTGTTGTACGCCCTAGCGACATCAGGGCCATAGCCTCCACAGACGCATCGTGGTTGGTAGGATTGGATACCGGAAATCTTGACTTACATGGGGTACTATAGATATCCCTGGGTGAAAGTCCCTAAACCCTTATGGTACCAAGAGGTTGCTCCAACGTCTAGACCGAGTGAGTAGATGAGCGTTGAGTGCCGATTACCAGACGGTTACGCTCTCCACTGTGTCGTGGTCGGTTGGAAGGGGGTGCGGCCTTACCCGCCCGAGAGTAGGGGGCAATGCTAGGCTGAGTCTGACCAGCTCGAGGAATGGGTCCGCTATCGACGAGTCGCGCCCGATATTGGCAGACGGATAGTGAGGTCTCTTCCACTTACCTTATTGCGCGCGATGTGGCGGCAATCTGGTTTAGAGTGTACTAGACCCCGGTGATATTCCATACTCTGAGCTGTACTGATATGTGGACATTGATGAGTATCTGTATGCTTGAGTTGCATTGTACATTGCATGGCCTTGGGATGGCCGATACCATTCATGTCTTGCATTGCATAGCCTTGGTACGGCTCATGACGTTTTGGTTCCATCTGCATATTCCGCATTACTCTGACATTGCATTCATATTACTACCTTGCGCACACACTTTCACCACCCTCTAAGCTTTCGGTAAGCTTATGCACGACCGTTGCGTGCAGGTGACGTTGGACTGCAGCAGCGTTGAGGCAGGAGCGCGTCGCTGATCATTTTGGAGTTTTCTGTTATTTACCATTGTATTTCCCTTTATGCTCATTGTACTTGTAAAATTTTTTTGATCATAGTGGAAATGTAATGGAGTGCTTGGTTGTTGTTTGTGGGTTATGCCTTTGGTTATGCTTATTACGAATCAAACTGATATTTAAAATCCTCCTTGTAGCATCCCAGGATCGGAACCTGGCGAATGGGAGCTAGGAGCCGAGAATGGGGTTCTACGGAGGCTGTCGGTGCCGGATTCGGCGATCGGGAATTTTGTGAGCCCGGTTTCCGAGTTTGGGGCGTGACATTATATGCTTTTAATTTAATTTTAATTTTTGAATTGAAGTTGGTTTTAGTTTGATTTTAATGAAAATATTTTTGGTCTTTAATGGTCTGTTGTGACTGAAATTACAATGGGTCTACAATGCTTTGAATATTTTCTTATCCCTTTTATGTTTATGACGTTAGGACGTCCCGTTGTTCACCATAATCTCCTGGGCATGGTTGGATGACGGTACCTTTCTTAACCTTCATACATATGATTGGTTGGTAATTAGTTTAATTCTTTTGTTTGCCATAGTCTGTGGGCATGGTTTGGTGATGGAATCCATTCTAATTTATCTTCCTTTCATCTCTTTGAAAACTAGATCAACGGCAGTTCAGTAATTTCCATGATTTTTGATGCAAGCATAAGTTCTCCCTGATCTCTACAAGTGTATCCTCTGAATCCCTAGTTTCTCTTCCTCTGATTTATCTTAAGTTTAGAAAATTATTCCATCATTATTCCTCAATTTATACTTGATTTAGAATTCATCTTTTTCTAGTTCAATGTCTATTTAATTTTAGATAACGTACAAGTTTCAGTCCCTTGGGATTCGACCTCGGTCTTACCGAGTTATTACTACATCACAACCCTGCACTTGGGGAGTGAACAAGTTTTTGGCGCCGTTGTCGGGGACTGTCGGCTACGTTTTTCTGAAATTAGTTAGTTTTAGGATTATATTTTCTTTTTAGAAATTTTTAATTCTAGGTTTAGAAGCTTAGTTATTTTCCTTGTTAGAAATTTTTCCTAACTTTAGAAATTTGTTATTCTTCCTTCTATCTGATTTTTAGAACTAACTTAATTTTTCTATTTTGTAGGAAACTTCTAATCTAGTAAGCTCTTTCTAATTTCCCTTTCTTTGGAAATTCTTATTTTCTCTAGAAATTAGTTTACTTTTAATTAGGACTTCCTATTCTTAGAAACTAACTTATTTTGGTTTGTTTTGCAGGTTTTTAACTTAGGAACTCCGATTTGGTAACTTCTCTCCAACCCTCCCTTTTCCTAGATTTTTATTTTCTTTTTTAGGTTTAAATTAGAATTTGAGGGCTGAGTGTGTTTTATGCCCCATTGGGCACGCGACAACACTCGACGTCTCGTGACTGAAGGAGGATTAGTTGAGGGGTTGACTGTCCAGAGCAGGACTAGACACCACTTGAATTCTCCTGAGTTAGAAGACGTTATGGCTGAAAATCAACCTCAAGCACTACCCCAACCAGGGGTTGAGGAAGTACATGATGAGAATGAGGTGCATCAGGCACCCCCGCCTCGTACTTTACGAGATTATTTACAACCGGCGGGGGTGAGTACGCCCTCATGCATGATTTTTCCTGAGAATACAGGACATATGGACATCAAGCCAGGGGTTATCCAACTCCTTCCTAAGTTCCATGGGCTTGATTCTGAAGAACCATATTTGCATCTGAAAGAGTTCGATGAAATCATAGGCACCTTATACTTTCCTAATGTATCCGAGGATACTATTAGGCTGAAACTCTTTCCATTTTCCTTGAAAGAAAAAGCCAAGACGTGGTTACATTCACTGCGTCCTAGGTCCATTGGCACATGGAATGATTTGCAGAGGGAATTTATAAAGAAAATTTTCCCACATCATAAGACAATTACCCTCAGGAGAGCAATCATGAACTTTGCCCAAAAGGAAGATGAAACATTCTTCCAATGTTGGGAAAGGTTCAAGGATCTGGTTAATGCATGCCCACAACATGGCTTTGAAATATGGCGCATTACGAATTTTTTCTATGATGGGCTAACATCTTCCATGCGCCAAATGGTCGAGACAATGTGTAACGGAGATTTTATTAATAAAAATGTCGACGAGGTATGGGATTACCTCGATAGTCTCGCGGAAAAAACACAATCATGGGACTATTACCCAAGAACGAACACCACGTCTAGGCCGACTCATTCAAGGGAAAAAGGAGGAATATATCTCCTGAAAGAGGATAATGATCTTAACGCTAAGGTGGCCAATCTCACCAGAAAATTTGAGGCCATGGAAGGAAGGAAAAGGTTAATGAAAGTGTTTGCGGCATCTGTGATTACAACATTCATACTACTGAAAATTGTCCTTCAATACCTGCCTTTCGAGATGTATTGAATGAACAATCTAATGCCGTAAATAACTATCAAAGACCTTTCAATGGACCACCCTCTAATACATACAATTCTGGCTGGAAAAATCATCCGAATTTTAGTTGGAGGAACGGACAAACTGCTACCCCTCAAGGTTTCTTCAATCAAAATCCAAATCAAGGGAAACCTCAAGAAGAATCGATTCAATTCTCCATACAAGAGCTGGCTCGGACAATGCAAGGAATTTCAGATTTTATGCAAAAAATAGATTCACGCATGACGGCTATGGAAAAGGGATGCTCCCTGCACTTGGGGAGTGAACAAGTTTTTTGCCCCATTTGATTTGAAGAGCTGGGATCACCTGTCTCGTATTGCGGTTTCGGATTAGGGAGTGATTGTGCATTGACTACAGAAAGCTGAATACCGTCACAAGGAAAGACCACTTTCCTTTGCCCTTCATTGATCAAATCCTAGAAAGGCTAGCTGGTCATTCCTATTATTGTTTCCTTGACGGGTATTCAGGTTATAATTAGATTGAAATCGCCCCTGAAGATCAGGAAAAGACCACATTTACATGTCCCTATGGCACCTTTGCTTACAGAAGGATGCCATTCGGGCTATGTAATGCCCCTGCCACCTTTCAGCGATGCATGACGAGTATCTTTTCTGACATGGTGGGGAAATATCTAGAGGTCTTCATGGACGATTTCTCTGTTTTTGGTTCATCTTTCAGCGAATGCTTAGCAAGTCTTAAATGTGTGCTGAAAAGATGTGAAGAAAAAAATTTGGTACTTAACTGGGAGAAGTGCCATTTTATGGTTCAAAAGGGAATTGTCCTTAGGCATATCATCTCGTCCAAAGGAATCGAGGTAGATAAGGCAAAAATCGATCTTATCTCTAACCTACCTCCACCCAAGAACATCAGAGATGTGCGATCCTTCTTAGGACACGCAGGCTTTTACAGACGATTCATAAAGGACTTTAGTCTCCTCTCTCGTCCTTTATATAATCTTCTTCAAAAGGATACACCATACGAGTGGACTGAGCAGTGCCACGAAGCTTTCACTAAGCTTAAGGGCATGCTAACCACTGCACCTATCATGCAGCCACCTGACTGGAGTCTTCCTTTTGAACTTATGTGCGACGCCTCTGATTATGCTCTTGGAGCGGTTCTAGGCCAGAGAAAAGATAAGCGGCCTTACGTTATTCACTACGCAAGTAGGACTCTAAATCCTGCCCAAGTGAACTACTCGACTACGGAAAAGGAACTCTTAGCCGTAGTGTTCGCTTTGGACAAATTTAGATCTTATCTGATCGGATCTAAGATCATCATTTACACAGACCATGCGGCACTTAAGTATCTTCTTTCTAAGAATGATTCTAAGCCCCGCTTGATACGATGGATCCTTCTACTCCAAGAATTTGATTTGGAAATCTAAGATAAAAAGGGAGTAGAGAACGTAGTGGCCGATCATCTTTCTCGCCTTAATACCTCTGATTCCCTTGAGGCGACCCATATCAATGACATGTTCCCTGATGAACAACTGTTTAGAGTCTCCCATTCACCTTGGTTCGCTGATATTGCTAATTATCTTGCTATAGGTGCCATACCGACACACTGGACGTCACAAGATAAGAAGAAATTCTTTACCAAGGTGTGTAACTTTTTCTGGGATGATCCATATTTGTTTAAATATTGTCCAGACCAAATCTTAAGTAGATGTGTACCAGACGATGAGCATCAGAGTGTCATCTCCTTCTGTCACTCACAGGCCTGTGGTGGTCACTTTTCTGCTAAAAAGACCACGGCCAAGATTCTACAGTGTGGCTTTTACTGGCCCACTATGTTCAGGGACACTCATGAGTTTTGCAAAGCTTGTGAGCGTTGTCAAAAATTAGGAGCATTGTCCCGTCGAAATATGATGCCTTTGAATCCCATCCTTATTATAGAAGCATTTGATTGTTGGGGCATTGATTTCATGGGACCATTCCCCCAATCATTTGAAAATCTGTATATTTTGCTCGCCGTAGACTATGTCACTAAATGGGTCGAAGCAATTCCATGCCGCAAAAATGACCATCGCACGGTCATTAAATTTTTGAAAGAAAATATCCTGTCGCGGTTCGGAACGCCTCGAGCCATCATTAGTGACGGGGGCTCACACTTCTGCAATAGACCATTTGAGAGCTTAATGAAGAAATACGGTATCTCTCATAAGGTGAGCTCCCCATACCATCCACAGACAAGTGGACAAGCTGAGATTTCCAATAGGGAGATCAAACATATCCTAGAGAAAACGGTTAACCCTGATCGTAAGGACTGGTCAATCCGATTGACTGATGCCTTATGGGCGTACCGTACTGCTTTCAAAACTCCTATTGGAACATCTCCCTTTAGACTTGTCTATGGAAAAGCCTGTCACTTGCCTGTGGAATTGGAACATAAAGCATACTGGGCGATCAAAAATCTGAATTTCAATCTAGACAACGCTGGCTCGCTACGCAAACTTCAGTTAAATGAACTTGAAGAAATCCGGAACGATGCGTATGAGAACTCAAGAATTTACAAGGACAGGATGAAGGCGTTTCATGATCAACATATTCTACGAAAATCATTCACGCCAGGTCAGAAAGTCCTCTTGTATGACTCTCGACTACATCTCTTTTCGAGTAAGCTTCGATCTCGTTGGACCGGCCCTTACATTGTTGTTACTGCTTATCCTCATGGGGCCGTCGAGATAAGAGTCCCGATAATGGCAAGGAGTTTAAAGTTAATGGACATCGATTAAAGCCATTTGTTGAGACATTTGATTTAGAGGACATGTCCATGCCTCTGATTGCTCCTGTTTACCAGGACTGATCTCCTAGTCTGATGGAGGTATAGGTAGGTTTATCGCTTTCATAGGTCTAGGATAGTTGTTTTATTTGTCTGGCTGAAGACGGTAAATTTAGCGCTCCTGGGAGGCAACCCAGCTTTTTTATTCCTTTTCATTCTTTAGTTAGTTCAATGTTTGTGGGTAACATTACTGTAAACGCTCACGAGACTACAACTCGTCCACTAGGGGTAACCTAGGGGTTTAAAGGCTTGTTGCATACGCTAAATACAATCGAGAGCACCTGCGAAAGTGGTATATGTAGGATTTTATTTTTGTTATTTTTGTTCTGCTTTCTCTCTCATGCTGACAAGCTTCCATGCCGTGATATATTGAAAACTCTCTTGATTCGTTATTCAGGTACTATCTTCCCATCACTTCTCATTTACTTTCGTTGTCCCATATGCATTGCATGTTTATATCTTTTACATTGAGGACAATGTAGATTTTAGGTTGGGGGTGGGGGATTAGGTAACCTAATCAGTATTTTCTTGGTCTTGAGCAACAATTGTGAAAATTTTTTCAATTTTTCTGATTTTGACGAATATCCTTGATTTAGAATTGTGAGATATATGATGTTGGTAATTTATGACTCTTGGATTTAGTTACTTGATAGATTCCACAGTTGAGTTTGAATTATCAATCCATGATTAGAGATTTTAAACATTGATTGAGTCATGGTTTCACATGTCACATCTCGCTTTCACATTAAGGTTTCAGTTTGATATTGAATGGTTAATTTGGTAATCACTAAGCATGAAAGGAACCAGCCTGAAATATCTTGCCATCAGGGTATAAAAATTGAACAGGTTGGGCAATTAATCTTCACCATGGGTTTGCTCCCTACAGGTGAAAGTTTGATTCCCCAAGGTTAAACATTCAAAAAAAAAATTATTAGGTAATTGGTCTTTTGCCATAGGTTTGCTCCCTATTGGTAAGGATTTGATTCCTCTTTTTGGCATGACTATTAATGGAAAAATAAAAAGTTGAAAAGATCAAAAGATGAAATTTATGAGGCAAGTTTGGTTATCATGAATTCTTTTGCTGGTTACCAATGAGATCCTGAAATAAAAAATTCAATCTTAATGTGATTAGCTGAGATTACACTATACATCCATGGATCTCAATGTTTAAAATTTTTCTAATTGATGGATTAATGCTTTACACTTGATTATGAAGTCTACGGTGCGCTTGAGCTCAAGAGAATACAATTTCTAACATTCATGAATATTAAATTTCTCGTATTTTGTTCAAAATCTCACTCGATTTCATAGAAAGTTCTCTTATAATTCTCAACTTATTTTTCGCATACTTTGCTCGGGACTAGCAAAATGCTGGTTGGGGATTGTGTTGAGGGTCAAATATTGCATATTAGACCCCAGATATTGTCTGAATTTACGAATATAATGCTGTCTAATGGCTCGTTTTCTCATTCTTGTGTGGCAAAGTGATTTTATGAACATGGATGGAAAAAGGACGTTAAAAGTTGAGATTTAACGATCTGATGATGCCAAAGGCAAGGGACACACTCCAGGGGACCAAGATTGACAAATATACACGGTCAGAAATCCGAGAAAAGTTAGAAATTGAAGCTCAAGTGGCCTGAAGGACGTCCAGAATGCAAGATCATGAGGTTCCCACCATCCGTTCGGCTCGAAACTTCATACGTCGCCTGAGGACCATAAATTAACCGTACATATAAAATTTCAGCCATTGAAGATCTCGGGAAGTGCCCCAACTGACAGATCAGCCCATAAACCGTTGATTCTGGGCCCACCTGATATCTGGAACTGTCTCAAAATTATTATTGACGCCTTAAATAAGGAGTCAAAACAGATGGACGGTGCAGATTTCTCCAAAACAGTGCAATGGACCTCATATGAGATGAGTGTGTACAGTGCACATGTGCACTCGCCGTGCACCAAATTTTTCAAAAGTCGGTCAGCGCAGCTGACCGACGTTTCCGTCTACAACTCAAAAAAAAAAAAAAACGTGCAGCGGACGCACGGCCGCTGGCCGTTTTTGCGATCAGTTGTGAGCCCCACACGTGCCCCATAAGCTCAATCCGATCCGTCCACTATGTAGAGGGCTTCGAGCACTAAAAAATCATGTTATCACTTTTCACCCATGCGTGCACACGTGTGAGATACAGAGGCCACAAAAGGGCTGCTTGGTAGCGTTCAAAACTGATTCTTTTGTGATTTCTTCTCTGGGCCACGTCAATGGACGTTCAAAACCACCCATTCTTGACTGAAATTTCGTTCTGAATCCAATGGACGGGGTGGATTTTCCAGAAAATGCTTCTGTGGGGCCCACCGACCACAACAGCGAAATGGTGCGAAAGGTTTCGCACATTCGCGAAAACTGACTTTTTCGGACAGTTTTGGCCCACCATCTTTGATCATATGGCAGATCTGAACCGTCTATCATGTAGAGGACCCAAGAAAGTATTAAGGGACGGTGTTTCTTTGGAATTTGAGCGAGGAAAGTGGCGTGTTTCATGGTACCGAACTTGGCTGCGAAAATTGCACTCCGTGTCCTGCTACAACTCTGTCACTGACTCCAGCCTTCCAGCAGTTATAAAAAGAGGTTTTTGGACGTTGGGAGCATTCATTCAAGGTCTTGGGAGGAAGAACAGAGGGCTCGAGCTTGGGTTTCAACGTGGGCAGAGGAGAGAGAGAGGAGCTTGGTTTTTTCTTTCCCTTTTCTTTTCCTTTTCTTTTTCTCTTTATTTATTTGGATTGAGCCCATCCATGGCAGGCTAAATCCTCCTAGCTAGGGCTAGGAGGTGAAGCTTGTAGTGAGATGAGAGATTATATGCTTTTAATTTAATTTTAATTTTTGAATTGAAGTTGGTTTTAGTTTGATTTTAATGGAAATATTTTTGGTCTTTAATGGTCTGTTGTGACTGAAATTACAATGGGTCTGCAATGCTTTGAATATTTTCTTATCCCTTTTATGTTTATGACGTTAGGACGTCCCGTTGTTCACCATAGTCTCCTGGGCATGGTTGGATGACGGTACCTTTCTTAACCTTCATACATATGATTGGTTGGTAATTAGTTTAATTCTGTTGTTTGCCATAGTCTGTGGGCATGGTTTGGTGACGGAATCCATTCTAATTTATCTTCCTTTCATCTCTTTGAAAACTAGATCAACGGCAGTTCAGTAATTTCCATGATTTTTGATGCAAGCATAAGTTCTCCCTGATCTCTACAAGTGTATCCTCTGAATCCCTAGTTTCTCTTCCTCTGATTTATCTTAAGTTTAGAAAATTATTCCATCATTATTTCTCAATTTATACTTGATTTAGAATTCATCTTTTTCTAGTTCAATGTCTATTTAATTTTAGATAACGTACAAGTTTCAGTCCCTTGGGATTCGACCTCGGTCTTACCGAGTTATTACTACATCACAACCCTGCACTTGGGGAGTGAACAGTTAGGTGTTCCTTCATAATCTTGCTTAGCACTTTTAATGGCCATGTGCTTATCCTATTTCATGAACGATCCCGAGATAACTCTAGCTCTCATGAGAAGCGGCACCACTTCTACGTTCACATAGGTGAAATCCTTCCAGTGTTTCCGTTTAAAACACTTGTCCTATTTGACTGGATTTCATTAAGAGTTTAATACTCATCCCTCCTTTATAACGGCCAGCACTATCATCCTAGATGAGGTTATTAATTTATTTAGTGCTGAAACTTTTCACGTATCAGTGAATTGTTATTACGCATTAAACTCAATATTTAGAGATTTTCTAATTTTGGGTTGGATTTTTTTTACTGGTGAAACTTTGAGTTAAGAGTTTCAACCTCATTCCTCTAGATGTTATCCTTACTACCTCTCTCGTCAGAGGTTTAGTAAAATGATCAGCTAAGTTATTACTCGACTTTACATATGAGATTGCAATGATTCCATTTTGAATCAATTACCTTACATAGTCATGTCTCAAACTTATGTGTCTTGACTTTCCATTATAGGTACCATTATAGGCTCTCGCTAGAGTGACTTCACTATCATAATGAAGTGAAACAACCGGTATAGGCTTCGCATAGAATGAGATTTCTAATAAAAGATCCCTTAACCATTCTGCTTCTTTGCCTGTAGCAGCTAGAGTTATAAACTCAGATTCCATAGTTGAGTGCGTTATGCAAGTTTGTTTCTTAGATCTCCAAGATATAGCTGTACCTCCTAGGGTGAATATTCACCCTGTAGTGGACTTGTTGTCTCCTGCACTTGATATTCAACTTGCATCGGTACATCCTTCCAATATTGCTGGAAATTTTGAATAAAATAGTCCTAGTTCTTTGGTTTCTTTAAGATAACCTAGAATTCTACTCATTGCTTTCCAGTGTTCAACACTTGGATTACTCGTAAACCTCCTTAGTTTACTCACAGCGTATGCTATATCCGGTCTTGTGCATTACATTACATACATAAGACTGCCTATAGCACTAGCATACTCTAGTTGTGCAACTGCTCTTCCACTATTTTCTTTTAACTTGATACTTGGATCAAACGAGATTTTGGCCTCTTTAATTTTCAAGTAATTAAACTTGTTTATTACTTTCTCAATATAATGAGACTGACATAATGCAAAACCCCCACTATGTTTTTTAAGTTTGATACCTAATATGGTATCTACTTGTCCAAGATCCTTCATTTTGAAAACTGAAGAGAGAAACTTTTTGGTTTCAGTTACACTTTCCATTTTGTTACTAATTATTAACATATTATCTACATACAAGCATATGATTATAATATAATCATTACATATTTTTGAATATATGCATTTATCAACAATATTATGTTCAAAACCATAAGACATAACTTTAGAATCAAATTTATCATGCCACTGTTTTGGTACTTGTTTTAATCCATACAAAGACTTAACAAGTCTACACACTTTTCTTTCATTTCCTGGTAAAACAAACTCTTCTGGTTGTTCCATGTAGACCTCTTCATCTAGATCACCATTCAGGAATGCTGTCTTCACATCCATTTGATGGATATGAAGATGATGTATGCATGTCAGAGTGAATAAGATCCTAATTGATGTTATTCGAGCTACTGGTGAATAAGTGTCAAAATAATCGATTCCTTCCTTCTGTTGGAAACCCTTAGCAACTAAGCTTGCCTTAAAGGTTTGAATTATACCATCTGTGTGATATTTTTTCTTAAATACCCACTTACATCCTATTGGTTTAGAACCTGGAGGTAAATCTACTAATTCTCATGTTTTTGGTTAGACATTATTGAATCCATTTCATCATAAATGGTTTCTTTCCAGAAAGCGGAGTCTTTTGAAGACATAGCTTCACTAAAGATTTTAAGTTCATCTTCTATAGTTAAAACCATAAGTATTTTCTTAATCACCTTCTCTCTATCACCTTCAACCAGATGAAAGGAGAGACGCTGAGAGTCTATTTGAATAGGATCAAGACTCTTTTCTACTCTTGTTCTTTGACTCCTATGAGGTTCACTTAGTGTATTCTCTTCTATACGAGTTTCTTTTATAGTTTCATTAGAAGATTGAATCTCAGCATTCTTTTTCTCCGTGAATATAGAATTCTCAAAGAACTCTACATCTCTAGACTCTATGATTACATTAGAGTCTAAGTCTAGAAGTCTATAAGCCTTACTATGTTGTGCATATCCTACAAGGACGCACTTTATAGCTCTTGGTCTTAATTTAGTTCTTCTAATATCTGGTGTTTTGTAGTATGCAAGACACCCCCACACTCTAAGATACCCTATGTTTGGTTTTCTTCCTTTCCATATTTCGTATGGAGAGGTCTTGATTTTCTTAGATGAAATTCAGTTTAAAACATGACATGCAGCTAACAGTGCTTCTTCCCATAGGTTTAATGGCAACTGTGCTTGTATTAGCATTGAGTTGACCATTTCTACTAATGTCCTATTTTTTCTCTCTGCTGCACTATTTTGTTGTGATGTATAAGGTGCTGTACACTGATGTATTATGTCGTGTTCTTCACAATAGTTAGAAAAGTCATTAGAAAAATATTCTCCTCCTCGGTCACTACGATGGATTTTAATATTTTTATCTAATTGATTTTCTACTTCAGATTTATAGATCTTGAATGCATTAAATGCTTCATCTTTCGATTTTAACAGATATAAATATACATATCTTGAACAATCATTTATAAATATTATAAAGTACCTTTTACCTCTACGGGTAAGAACGCCATTAAGTTCATATATGTCAGTATGCACTAGGTCTAATATTTGAGATGATCTCTCAACACCAGGGAATGGTTTTTTGATTATTTTAGACCCTATGCATACTTCACATTTATCTTTGTCACTATCATTGTATGATATTAGGCCATTCTTAGCCATGAGTTTTATGGTACTGTAGCCAATATGGGCTAGTCTAACATACCATAGCGTTACAGACTCAATCGCGTAAGAAGAAGAATTCTTTTCTGTAAGATCCGTATCTTAGTCCGTACCGTTCTGTAGACTTCCGCGGTCTTACCGGTCAAATTCTGGCAACCTTCGACCCTTAACCGATAGTCACGCGCGATCCTGATTCATACGCCGTCAACCCGAGTCGACTCAACCCAAGACCAATACCATAGCGACCGCGCCATCGCTGCGGTTCTGATGCCACGACTTGCGCGCTGAGGCGATACCCTAGTTAAGAGTTGTACACCGACGTTCGGTGAGAGGAAACACCGCGCGTTGCTAAACTCAAGAGAATCTCTACGATGTGTCACATCAATCCCATCAATTTCATCAATCAATCCATCCATCAATCCATCACATGTCAAATACATGTCAAGTACACATCACTTTCACCTTCTCCCAAGCAAGCCACAAAGGTCTTCCATGCCCATACCTTTCTTACACAAATGCCTCAAAAGTCTTCCAATCCCATACCTCTCTTACACAAAAAGCCACAAAAGTCAAGGATTTCTTACACACCCATCATTCACCACATCCATCCATCACCCATCTCTCTCTACAACACTCTCTCTCTTTCTCATTTCTCATCTCATTCTCTCAAGCAAGAAATTTCATACGTATGAGCTCTCCCTCTCTTCCAAAAACTTCAAGTGTGACCCACTTTCCTACCCCATCATCTCCCATCTCAACCCTCCATTCCTCATCTCATCCATTGAAGTTGAAGCTAAGGTGCTAAGGAACCCCTAGGAGCAAGAAGATCGGACGGTGGGTGCTAGATTATGCTAGTTTTTCATGTTTTTGAGATGGGCCAAGTGAGGCCAACTGATCAATGGTTTGGATCTCACTTGGGACCCAAAGTTGTGATCGATGGACCACTTTGATCATCATGGTCATCCATGATGGGGCCATTCTCCATGGACCTCATCATGATGTTTATTTCATTGCAATAGCAAGGTCATCTAAACCGTTTATTTTCATGGAGAATGGATCTCCACCATCGATCCTTGATTAGGTGGGCCCATATGTTATGATGTATGTTGTAGATCATGAAAGGGAGGGCCCATAGTGCCGGGGACCCTCCATCAAGCGTGTCCAACCCTCTATCTCTCTCTCTACTTTATTTTCTTCTTTTTTTTTTTTATCATCTTGTATTTGAGTGGCCCACTTGGATGGACCTCACCATGATGTAAGTATTTTGTCCCAAACCATCTACTAGTAGGGCCCACATGATACATGTCGTACCCACCCCCTCCATCATTTGGTGGCCCACTCGAGCTAGGCACACCTCAATGCATGTCAACCGTCCAGCGTACGTCAGTAAGGAAAACACAAATGCAAGCTTGATTCCAAGTTTTGGGGGTGGGCCCTTATGTAGGCCCCACCTTGATGTATATATTCAATCCAAGCCGTCCATCCTCTTACCCACACCATTTTAACCATTGAGTAGAAAATGGGGCTGATCTGAGCTTCTGGTGGGCCATAGCATTGGGACCATTGGTGGTTACCATTGATGAAATTTTTGACATTTCTGTACGTCCAAAAATCACAAACTCTGGACTCATTGGGACGGCCTCGAGCTATTGAGCACAATGGTTGGAGCGGATCCACTTGGAGCGGGCCCCACACTCAAAAATCCTCAAAACCTTTCGTTTTTCAAAAAAATAAACTAAAAAAATGCAATAACAGCTTGGTTGTTGCTGCTGTCAGACGAAGAAGAGAGGACACTGGCGCGTCCTGCGTTTTAGGCGGGCGGGCGGCAGCCAGCCACCACGGCTGCTGCCATGGGCCCCACCATGATGTATATGTTTTATCCACGCCGTTCAGATGGAGGGCCACCCCCTGAGGTGGGCCCCCTCCAAAAATGAGGCCGATCCGACGCTCGGTGGCCCACACCATAGAAAACATTGTGAATGAACATCTACCATTGAAACTTGTTCTGGGGCCCACAGAAGTTTTGGATCAAAATGAAATTTATTTTTCTTCCTCATTCAAGCCCGTGGGACCTTACCAACCAGTTGGATTGGAAAATACATGTTATGGTGGGCCCCACGTGGAGCCCACAGTGATGTGTATGTTTTCCTCCACCGTCGAGCGGACGGTGGAGCCCACCAATTGCATATGTTTTATTCACACCGCCCCCCCTAGCGGATTGACAAATAAATATTACAGTGGGCCCTGGCCCACACATTGGATGACAAACAACTATTACAGTGGGCCTTCCCCTGGCCCACACGCTGGATGACAAATAAACATTATAGTGGGCTCTGGACCCACATGACCCTATGAATAGTTTGGATGGAAATAAACACCATGTTGAGCCCCAATTTGGATGGAAAATAAACTTAATCTAAGGCCCATGGGTCGAGGCCCACTTGATGTAACTTGAGGCCCATGGGATTGGACCCATTTGATGTGTTCCAAGGCCCATGGGATTAGGCCCATTCAATGTAATGTAAGGTCCTTGGGACCAGGCCCATTTGATTCATATAAGGCCTTTAGATTTGGGCTCATTTGATATATGAGGCCTATGGATGTGGGCCCACTTGATATGTATGAAACCCATAGGATTAGGCCTATTTGATATGTATGAAACCTATGGGATTAAGCCCATTTAGGACACACAAGGCCATGTGATTTGACCCATTATGATGCACTTCGAGGCCCATGGGTTATGACCCATTGCAATATACCTAAGGCCCATTGGTGTGGTCCATTTATGTGGCCCATTCGATGAATAAAAGGCCCATTTGACGTATCCCATTTGATGTATTTAAGATCCAATGGGAAGTACCTAAGGTCCATTGCAATGTGTGACCCCAACACCGATTATGTAGCGATGTTTACGGCGATCGTGCCTTGGGAGCAATGTTGGTTTGACGTCCACATTGCGAGTGTAATGCTAGTTGGATGTCCACATTACGACTCTCCTTAGGGCCCATTAATAGGCCCATACTTGTTGTGTATAGGCCGTCTAGGCCCATCTGCTTGAAAGAATAATGCATTATTTTACAACATGTTTACTATAGCTCCATGACTCATGATCATACACATCATATGTATGCTTGATATGAGAGGTAACTAATCATAGCATATGCCTTTGGGCAAGTTGTTTATGAGCTCCCGATTAGGCGGTGTTGCCCTACATGAGCGCACGTTATGCGCAGGATCTGATGTATGATTGGATAGTGTGATTCATGCATTTCACATTGTGTGTTATGGTTACTATACGCCCTAGCGACATCGGGACCGCAGCCTCCACAGATGCATCGTGGTTGGCAGGATTGGATACCGAAAATCTCGTTCTACATGGGGTGCTATAGATATCCCTGGGTGAAAGTCCCTAAACCCTTATGGTACCAAGAGGTTGCTCCAACGTCTAGACCGAGTGGGTAGACGAGCGTTGAGTGTCGATTACCAGACGGTTGCGTTCTCCACTGTGTCGTGGTCGGTTGGAAGGGGGTGCGACCTTACCCGCCCGAGAGTAGGGGGCAATGCTAGGCTGAGTTTGACCAGCTCGAGGAATGGGTCCACTATCGATGAGTCGCGCCCGATATTGGCAGACGGATAGTGAGGTCTCTTCCACTTACCTTATTGCACGCGATGTGGTGGAAATCTGATTTAGAGTGTACTAGACCCCGGTGATATCCCAAATTTGAGCTGTATTGATGTGTAGACATAGATGAGTATTTGTATGCTTGAGTTACATTTCACATCGCATGGTTTTGGGATGGCCGATATCATTCATGTCTTGCATCGCATAGCCTTGGTACGACTCATGATATTTATGAATCCATCTGCATATTTCGCATTACTCTGATACTGCATGATCATATTACTACCTTGCGCACACACTTTCACCACTCTCTAAGCTTTCTATAAGCTTATGCATGACCGTTACGTGCAGGTGACGTTGGATGCAGGAGCACCTTGCAGATCATTTTGAAGTTTTTGTTCTTTACTATTGTATTTCCCCTTCATGCTTATTATACTTGTAAAGTTTTTGATCATAGTGAAAATGTAATGGAGTTCTTGGTTGTTGTTGTGGGTTATGCCTTTAGTTATGCTTATTACGTATCAAACTGACGTTGAAAATACTCCTCGTAGTATCCCAGGATCGGAACCTAGCATATTGGAACTAGGAGCCAAGAATGGGGTTCTACGGAAGCTTTCGGCGCCGGATTCGGTGATCGAAAATTTTGTGAGCCCGGTTTCTGAGTTTGGGGCGTGACATTTTCATTTAAAGATAATTGGATCATCTCATTACAAGCATATCCCTTACCCACAAAGTTTCCATTCTTAGACAAGATCAGCTTGCCTGATTCAAACACAACCCTAATCCTAGGCTTACTTAAGAGATCCCCTGAGACAAGATTCCTCCTTATGTCTGGGACATACAGTAAGTTGGTCAGAATTACCTTCTTTCCAGAAGTAAAGAGTAATTCCACGGTTCCTTTGCCTACAACTTTCGATTGTCCTTCATTTCCCATTTGAACCTTCTGACCATTGGTCTCGTCTTCATAGTTTTTGAAGGCAGATCGATCATTGCATACATGGACAGTGGCACCTGTATCATACCACCAACTAGGAATTTTCTCTTGAATTAGGTTCATTTCTGTGACCATGGCTATGATTTCATCATTTACTACATTAGCCTCTTTCTTAGGCCTTTTTCGGTCCCTATAGACTTGAGCGAAATGTTCGGTCTTGCCGCAGACATAGCAAGCTCCCTTAGGTTTGCCGTTTTTCTTCTTTTGAATTTTCTTGAATTTTTCTTGATCTTTGTTAGGTTGAAGGGAATCAGCTTTCTCATTATTTTGGGATGGTCGTTTTACTGCGTTTACCTTGGATGAAGATGTATCATTAGCGTCATCCTTTTTGTCTCGGTTACGAGATTCTTCTTCAATACGAAGATGCTTCTGGATTTGTTCTAGGGTGAACTCTTTAGATTTATGCAGTAGTTTCTTTCTATAATCTTTTCAGTTCGAAGGCAATTTTGCGATTATAGCTCCGACTTAAAAGGATTTAGGAAGATTAATTTTTATGGATTTTATTTTATTTACAATAAGTTGCAGTTCTTGCATTTGGGCAAGCAGCGGTAGATTGTCTACCATTGTGAAGTCGAAATACCTGGAAATTAAAAATTTCTGTGTACCTTCCTCTTCAGCCTTGTATTTGTATTCTAGCGCACTCCAAATTTCTTTTGCTGATGTGGTCCCCATGTACAAATAGTACAACCGATCAGAGAGCGCATTGAGGATGTGGCCACGACACAGCAGTTCATCTTCTTGTCGCTTGATTCTAACAACAACTTGTTTAGGAGTATCAGTATCCTTTGCTTCAGGTAGAACTTGGAGAGTTAGGTCCAGGATGTAGAAGATCTTCAGAGCGGTCAGCAGAAATTTCAGCTTGTCCTGCCATCTAGTGAAATTTGAACCATTGAATCAGTTCAATCGGATCAGATCTTGGTTCATCAATTTGATTGGTACAACACTTTCGGTGTCCATCGAATCACGCTTTAAGATTGTTAAGAATCTGAGTTTGGATACACCGAAATATAAAAGATAAATTGAACATAAAATATTTTGATCGGCTGAATCACGTATAAAATACGTTGTCCTTAAAGCGTGATTTGCCCCCTTATAAATTGCTAATGGGTTACAAGCAAATTGCTTCTAGGATAAGACAAGCCTTATCTGGATCTAGTGTGCAGCAATCCCGATAAGTCCACTGTGGAATAATTTTAACGCAGTAGATCTATTCTGGCAGACTTGGACGGTAGAGATGATATCAGTATTCTATTATGGAGATATTTCTTGTATTTGATCTAATGAGAGAGAGGTGTGTTGAGTTGATGATTTCAGACTGGAATGGTCCAGTTTATATAGGCATCAGGTAGTGGACCGTTGCTAAGCTGCAATCAAAGGTAACGCAAAGTGCGCCATCTAGTGCCACTATAGCCACACTGCCTCACTGCCCACGCCCTCGCCCATGCCCGTGCCCGAGCGCGAGCGCGAGCGCGTGTGTTCTCATGTATCTCCTTCTCTAAAGGCTCCAAGTAAGAATACTCTTTACAACATCTCATATAAACCACAAAAGTTTCTCAACCATTTTCGATGTAGGATAAAGCACACACACCGTACTTTTAATTCAAAATATTTCAAAAAGCATTTTGGAGGAAAAATCCTGAAATTTTGAAAATTTTGAATTTTCATTTTTCTCATTTTTTTTTCAAAACCACTAATTTTAACATGGATCTATCTAACATTTTTTAGACTAATGCGCTAAAATGAGTTGGAAAAATGGATGGACAGCATGGATAAAATACATACATCATGATTGCTGCACGGATAGCTAGCTGGTGCTGGGGTCACTAGATAAACAGCTTCGAGAGAGTTAAAAGGAAAAGGACGTGGCTTCAGATGTGCGGGCCACCCACACAGAGAGAAAGAAGGGTTTTGGGACGTGGATTCAGTACGACACTTGCCTATACAAGCTCAGTACATGAACTGGCTCGGAGCGGCCAACGTGATGTACGTGTTTTATTCAAACCGCCCATCCATTTTTCCATGTAAATTTATGGTATCAAACAAAAACTTAGACATATTCAATGCTCAAATGGACCACATAGAAGGGATTGAACACCCACCATTAATAACTTAGTTGAAGTTGAAGAAATTTTGGATCAAGCTGATAATTGTATTTTCCCTCCAACCAGGTCTATATAGAGCTGAGCATCGAATCGAGTCGGATTGAGTTAGGGTTGACTCGACTTAATCCGATTTTGAAATAGGCCTGACCCGAATCGATCCGACTCAATATCGAGTCCAGAATACCTGACTCAATCTGAGTCTGGCCTGACCTGGATTGATCCGAACCGAGTTCAGTCTGGTCAAAAGTATTTAGTCGAGTCGAGTTAGTACCGAGTCAGATTAAGAGATGAGGGACGAAGAGATTGAGAGAGTGGAGAGGAGAGAGAGGAGGAGGAGGGTAATAGTGGTGGGTGGTTGCTACACTTGGAAGATGAGGAGGATGAGGGAGGGAGGGAGAGAGAGAGAGAGAGAGAGAGAGAGAGAGAGAGAGAGAGAGAGAGAGAGAGAGAGAGAGAGAGGCCGGGCTTGGAAGATGAGGAGGATGAGGGAGGGAGAGAGAGATTTTGGGATCAGATCGGGATAGGGTGCGGTGGGTAGGGTTAAAAAGTCGGGTTTCGACTTGAGTTACTAGATAACTCAAACGTGACTCGGTTTGAGTTCAGATTGGGTGAAGCCTACCTGATTCGGACCAACTCACTCATTCAGTTCGAGTCGAGTCGGATTTGAACAAGTTGGACGAGTCAAGTTAGTTGGATCGAGTCGTTTATACCCGTCTCTGGATTTATATGACCTTATTAATAGCTTGGATGGTAAATAAACATGATGGTGAGCCTTAAAAAAGTTTCAAGGGGGTGCGCGCTATAATCATTGCGCTTTCTTTGGTGTGGTCCACTAGAGCCTTGGATTTTACCTAATACCATGGGAATGATGGCTCCTCATCAGTGCATCTGCTTTTGCTGAGCTCATGATAAGCGATGGTCGTTCTCAATCCACGTGAAGGATTAAAGGGGAGTGACTTCTGCTAACTTTTTAAATAACGTGACCAATGACCCTTTATTATTATTTAATAGTCCAACGAGAATGATAAAGATTACACCAGATATCTTCTGGACTCTATTATTTATGAACCAAAGGTGTCACCAACATGAATTAGATCTAAGCAAAGCTTGGAAGTTAGTGCTTGTTTTTTTAAATAAATAAAAGCATATGATATTTTCAAAATATAGAGAGGATTATTTTATTCTATTATTTTTTTAATTTAAGTTGTTGATTCTGAGGGAAGTATTTTCTTGAATTTCCAACCAAACGGAAATTTACATTACATGTGTGCAACAGATGAGTGGAGAATGATTGCATGGTATCCTGCGTGTCTCTAACTGAGAACGGGTGATGTAAGGGTCTTATCCACACCGTTCATCCATTTTTTCGTATAATTTTAGGGTATGAGACTAAAAATTAGACAGATAAAAAAATCAAGGGGACTACACAATAGGGATTAAAATCTTACGGTTGAAAACTTCTAGGCAGCTAGATAAGTTTCAGATGGAGCTTATATTTGTGTTTTCTCTTCGTCTAGGTGTATGTAACTTTACGAATAGGTTGGATGGCAAATGATGGCAAATAAACATTACGGTGGGCCGTAGAAAAGTTTCAATGGTGAGAATCAGTATCACCACTGCTTCCTATGGTGTGGTTCACTTGAGCCTTGGATCTGCCTCTTTTTGTAGTCTTACATCTTAAAATGATATGAAAAAATGGATGGACGGTGTGGACAAAACCCATACATCACGATGGCCTCTCAAAACTACTCCCCCAGCCACGTGCTCTGTGGGCCCCACCATGATGTATGTGTTTCATCCATTCCATTCATCCATTTTTAAAGATCATTTTAGGGCTTGATACCAAAATTTAGAGGGATATAAATCTCAGGTGGACCACAATACAGGAAAACAATAGTAATTGAATACCCACCATTAAAATCCTCCTAAGGCCCACTGTACTTTTATTTGACATCCAATCTGTTAATTAGGTCATAAAGGCATAGATGAAGGAAAAAAAAATAAATATCAGCTTGATCCAAAACTTTTATGGCCCCCAAAAGGTTTTTAATGGTCGACGCTCATTTGACACTGTTTCCTATAATGCGGTCCAATTGAGATTGTTATACACCTCGGTTTTGGTCGCATAGAATAGAATGAATTGAAAAAATAGATGGATGGCATGGATGAAACACATAAATCATGTTGGGGAGGACAAAGCATCGACCACCAGCCATTGGCTGGTGGCAGGGGAGTAGCCAATCCACGTCCTCCTGCTAGAGCCTTCGAGGGAAGTTGCTGTGCAAGGATGCTGGGTGGGGTACACCTATATGTTTGTGTGAAATCAACTCCGTCCATCCTTTTTGAGAGATCATTTTGGGACGTGCAACAAAACAATAGATGTATCCAGCACTTTAGTGGGCCACACGAGAGGAAATAGTGGTAATTCAATGAGCACCGTTGAACTATTTTTGTGGCCATAAAATTTCTTTATCAGGCTATGTTTTCGTTGTTTCACACCGTCCCATAATGACCTTATAAACAGTTTGGATATCAAATAAACATCAAAGTGGAGTCCACGTAGGTTTCAACGGTGGGAATTTCTTTCCTCAATTTTCCCATCGTGTGACCCCTTTGAGTCTTTTATCCACCTAATTTTTGGTATAACTTTCTAAAATGAGATAGCAAAACAGATGAACGGAATGAATTTCTCACATACATTTCAGTGGGCCCCACCCATCATCCCTGCGCAGGAACTTCCTGTAAACCTTTGCAGGAAATCCGCGTCCGCTCTGCGGGAGGTGAGTCAGCTGACACGGTGGAGTCAACAGTATGCGAAGGACGTGTACCAGTCCATCCATAAACTGGGCTGTAGTATGATTGGCTCATGTTTTAAAAATCACACCTATGAGATAATCATATACATTAAGAAATCATATCTGGTAGATTAAACTAAAGATCTATTGTTTTGATCGGTGGTCTTCCAAGCAAGGGTAGAAAATAATTTCTTTGATGTGATGACTACCAATACCAAATGGGTTTGATTTTTGAAATACAGGCCATAGGTTGTAGGACCCAGCAATGGATGGACTGATCGGCAAATCACCTAAAATCCTAATGTAACTAGGGAAGCAAACCGCAAATGTGGATCATAGGGCCCACATCTATGAATGCATTGTATATCCACACCATCTATCTGTTTTTCCAACTTATTTTGGGTGATGGTCTGAAAAATGAAGCATATACAAATCTCAAGTGGACCACATTGTAGGAAACATTTGTCATTGAACGCTCACGTGCTTTAAGATAAAGGAAAAACACAAATATCTGCTTAATCTAAAACTTTATGTGGGAGTCAATTACCACTGTTAGCTGTGTGGTCCACCTGAAATTTGTACATACTTCATCTTGAGGTTTTCTTTATTCCCAACTTGTGAGGTGAGCATGACTCCACCATATGTTGGAAAATTGTTTTGGAAATACTGGAAAATAAAAATAAAATGTAACACCTCGGATTTTTGCCAATCTGAGATTAGACGTCTTTAGGCAATGGGTCAACCAAAACACTTGGGTAACCGCTCAGAACCCAATTTCAAAACCAAAGAAATCACTTAGGATTAATTCCTTTAGAAATTAAGAGTAAGTTAGATAGCGCTACGCTAGAGTAGCTGTGAAATTGTCCCTGATCGTTTTAAATACGTTCTACAAGATCCAAAACTTATAGAAACAAGGACGCTATAATACCCTAAAATCAAGGATCAAACTCTAAACCGGTTTGTTCTCGGGAACCCTTTGAAACTTTGTATTGGATCTATACCGCGTGTCGAAAGTCCGATATCTACCATATTAGACCGTTATGACCACTTGGCTGGACTTGACAATCGTTTTGAAAATCAAGGCCAACCGACGTTCATAGGCTATTTCATTGAGCCTGGAGTGAAGAGATGAGAAAATGGTTAGATTTGAAAATTTAAATCCAAATCTAGCACGTGACTTGGCTCGTTATTATTAAGCGTTCTGACCGTCAGAATTCAGCCAAATTACACCCTCGGATCAGGAAAAATTTCTCTTTCATATCATGAGACTTGTAGACCTGATCTAGGTGCGATGACCGCTGAACTAAAACTGTACCGCCACGTGCGATCTGGGAACTCTACCGGACTGAAAACTGGGTGTGAGAAACATCCAGTGACCATGAGCTTAAGTCCGACCGCGTTCGACCAGGGGACCTCCCGAAGTGCTTCTTTGGCCCAGAACAGCCCCGATTTGGTTATACCTCAAGTAGACATTGTTCCCAAGCCTAATTTGGGAAGGTTTTAGGCTATAAAAGGGCTTTAAACCCTCACATATCTCACCCATCCGAATTTGCTAGAAACCCTAGCTAAAAAGAAAGAAAAAGTGAGGGATTGTGAGAGAGTGTGGGAGAGATCTTCCCGCCACTTGCTGCTGCTGCTACACGTGCTAAAGCAATGCATCCCAATCACTTTGCTGGTGATTACAACGCATTTCTAGGTAAGAAAAACCCTCAACACTTGCTGATTTAAGGTTCCATCGATTCCAATAGCGAAGTGGCTTATACATCTTGTGTATTAGGAAGCCTGTTCGCCGTAGACGAAGTGTATACGCTCCGTTCGGAATGATACACATCTAGGGTAAAAAGGTGCGGATCTTAGACACTTTGATTGACTGATTTCAAAGCTTTCACTGTCTTTTAATAATAGATTATCGACGGCAACACCGTTTGACATGTACAATGTGCTGTCCGTTTTTCGTTTCGTAAACGTACGGTAAATATGAGATTTAGGGTATTTTAGGTATTTATAGAAAATAGTGTATACGTCCGTATTTTACAAAAATGATTGTCATAGTTATTTGTCATGTTAGGATACTAGGAATGCGTGCATGGTCTGTTTGGCGAAGAGATTCGCCCAAATGCACACTTTGAGTCGACATACACTATGTAGACTTAAGTGTGTAGAATAAGTATTTGTATAAATGTTTGTATTAGTATGTATTGAGTATATGGTGTTGTGAAATAGTTTTGAGATTGAATTCTCAAGTAATATGCTGATGTAAATGATTTCCATCATGTATGCTATATGTATTGATTTCATTATATACATGAAATGCATGTGTGGGATGATTTGCTTAAGTAGATCGAGCTTGCTTGAGCTTGACTCGACTTGGATCGAACCTCAACTCGAATTGACTCGGATCGAATCAGATCGGTGACTCGATTTTTTTGATATGGATGTCGCCCACCGAGTGTTTGATGAAATGACTCAATGAAGTATTGATGAGGAAAGAATGTATATACTAGGTGTTTGATTTTGATGCTACTTGCTGGGTGTTTAATTTTTTATTTTATTTTATTTGAATTTGATGATGCATGCTGGGTGTTTGATTTTGATGCTGTACGCTAGGTGTTTAATGAAATACATGTAAAATGTCGTTATCGTTTTGCATTTTATGATAAATTTAAAATTCACATTTAAGGTATTTGATAAAACACCTTCTAAGTAACATAAAAAAAAGATATTTGTTTCATGTACATACCTTCCTTGCCACCTTGCCACCAACCAAATCTTCCTTGCCACCAGCTAAACCTTCCTTGCCACCGGCCACATTTCGTTGAGGCATTTTATCAAACAGTTGGTGAGCAAAATCAATGGCAAAGTAACCGAGTCACTGAACTAGTTCGATTTGAGTTGGATTTGATCTGAGTCGAGTCGAGCTGGGGCCTACTCAAACTCGGCTCGAACTTAGCTTCGAATCGAGTTGAATCGAGCTTTTTCGAGTCGAGTCGAGCGAGCTAACCGAGCTAGCTCGGTTCATGTACACCCCTAGTTAGTATTGATGATCAACGGTTTGATGGTGGAGATGAATGACCAATCAAATCCAATCAAATTGTTTATCTTTAAAATTGATCTAATCATCTTCAATATTAGCTCAATTGGATTGTTGATCATCAATGTTGGCCCAGTCAAACCGTTCATCTTTAATATCAGTCTAATATGGCTATTCATCTTTAATAATGTTCCGATCAAACCATTTAAAATTTGACACTGATCCAATTAGTCCAATCATTTTCAATATCAGTCCAATCAAACCATTCATTTATCTTCAATATCAATCCAATTGAACAACTGATCTTCATTTTTAGACTGATGGACCAATATTAGTCCAATCGGATCGTTCATCACATGGCCCACCTAATGAGGATTATTTTATCCACCTTTAGTTGTAATTTAAGCTGTTGATTGCATGGAAGTCCTCTGAATTTGCGTGTATATACTTTTCAGTAGGGCTCTACACGAGTCGAGTTAGCCCAATCAACTCGCTTGATTCAACTCGAAAAGGCTTGGCTCTCCTCGGCTCGAAGTTGGATTCAGATCGAGTCAAATTAGTTTTTGGAGCTCAAAAAAATTTTGAGCCGAGTTTGAGCTTGCTTGAGCTTGACTCGACTCAAATCGAACCTCAACTCAAATTGACGTGGATCGAATCAGATCGGTGACTCGATTTTTTTGATATGGATGTTGGTCGCCGTGTGTTTAATGAAATGACTCAATGAAGTATTGGCGAGGAAAGAAAGTATATGCTAGGTGTTTGATTTTGATGCTACTTGCTGGGTATTTGATTTTTTATTTTATTTTGATGATGTATGCTGGGTGTTTGATTTTGATGCTGTACTCCAGGTGTTTAATGAAATACATGTAAAATGTTGTTATTGTTTTGCATTTTATGATAAATTTAAAATACATTTAAGGTATTTGATAAAATGCCACACAAGTTCAAAGTCAGGCTCAAATTGGCTCAAGATGCTGTCCCAACCGAGCCCGGCTAGCCAGATAGGCTCGAGAATTGACCAGAGACTAGTTTGAGCTTGGGTTAGCTACTGGCCGAGGTTCGACTCCGGTACAGCTGTACTTTTCAGTCCTGTCTAGCTGGAGGCTGATAATGAATACCGCAGCAAAGGACTTTTTGTAGCCCACCGAATTAATACAATAAAACAGATTGGACAGCTCATCGAAGTTTCAGTCGTATGAGTGGCCCATATATAATGATTGGAACAATTCATCTGTCCGGACCCGTACATAAGTCAGCTGTGGACCCAGCGTCCTAAAATCCTAACGGACACGATTCATCTGACCGGATCCGTACATAAGTCATCTGATGGGGCCCACATTGGTTGTGAGATGCACCCTAATCCATCCAGATTAGGAAGCCGTCCAATCTTTCACCACTTTCCATGTTTATATGCATGCCGCCAATGGAGGGTCAACATTTTCCTATTTGGAAATTTGTAAGGCATGTACTTTGATCAATGGTCTGGATCACTGAGAAATGGGCCCCACTTGCTGGACAAGGCGCATCAGGACTCTACTTATCCTCATTCTTAGATGATCCACCTCCCAGAAAGTGCTGATACAAGCTTTGGCCCGTCAGATGAATAGTCCTGATCACTAGCAAACCTCCAGTTCAATGGAATGCCGGGTCACAACCTTTTCAGCACTTTGATCAATAGTCTGGATCACTGAGCAATGGGCCCCACTTGCTGGAAAAGGCGCATCAGCACTTTAATTATAAAGCTCCTGATGCGTAAGGACTCTATTAATCCTCATACTCAGGTGGGCCACTGCCCCAAAAGTGCTGATACATCATGCTTTGGCTCATCAGATGAATGGTCCTGATCACTAGCAAACCACCAGTTCATTGGAATGGCGAGCTACAACCTTCTCCATTATAAGCCGGGTGGTGGAGATTCACCCGACGTGCATCCAATCCACTCACACACGGCCAAGATGGAATATGTTTGAGAAATCTGGGCCACACATGCCAGGTTACTATCACGAACTTGTCTTGTTCAAAAGTACAGTATGGCCCACTCATCAGACGTCCTACACCGTTGATGTTGAATATGGGCTACCTGAGGTATTACTAATAACCATCCATTTTCATCATTAGAGCGTGTCATACTCAATCATTATTGCAGCGTGTTATACCTAATCATTAGGATGATATTTTCATTGGTCCGAAAAATCTAAACATGCTTTATTCATGTGAATTGTAAGTGCTCCCCGCCCACTCATCCTCTTTCTCTAAGTAGCCCCCACCATGCGGTTTGGCTAGTGACCCAACACTAGCAAGACAGATGCTGTCAAAGCTCTGTAGGCCCACCATCATGTAGATGTGTTTTATCCACGCCGTCCATAAAAATTTTCAGCTTATTTTAATATATAATACGAGAAACAAGGCAAATCCAAATCTCAGGTGGACCACATCACAGGAAATAGTTTCCCGTGGGGATTGAAGGTTTACCGTTGAAAACATTTTAGGGGCCACAAAAGTTTTGAATCAAGCTGATATTTGTGTTTTCCCTTCATCCAAATCCGAGTGACAGGTTGGATAGAAAATAAACATAACAGCAGGCCTAAGAAGGTTTTTGACCATAGAGGTTTAATCAATACTGTTTTCCTGCGGTGTGGTCCACGTGTGATTTATATCTAACTCATTTTTGGCCTCATGACCTAAGATAAGATGAAAAAATAGATGACCGGCGTGGATAAAACATATACATCATGGTGGATCCCACAGAGCCTCGCATGCACTGTACCTGCGTGGTCAAGTAGAGATGGTCGTACTCATCTCTCTCCATGTGAATTGTACGTGCTTCCCGAGCATCCCACATGCACCCATGTAGACCACACTGGCTTTCTCTCTCCACAGACCGGATCCTCTGTATGCGGAAAGCATGACTTGCCTAGTTTGGTACATGCCAGTCAGCAATGACGGTGTGTACTGGGATGCGGATTGCATCCTACCTAATCCATTCGGGCAGGACTCTGTGAGGCTCACTATGAATTAAATGTTTTATTCATGCCTTTTATCGTTTTCCTAAGATAATTTTAAGGTATTATCAAAAAAATGAGGCAGATTTCAAGCTTAAGTGAACCACAAAGTAGGGATTAAACGTCCACCATTGCGAACTTCTTGGGAGCTGGAGAAGTTTCGGATCAAGATAATATCTATGTTTTCACTTCATCCATGTCCACATGACCTTATAAATAGGTTGGATGGTAAAACACCAACACGGTGGCCCTTAGAAAGGCTTCAACGGTAGGTGTCATAATCACTTTTGCTTCTTTTGGTGTGAGCTACGGAAGCTGTGGACGTGTCACATTTTAAAATGACCTGAGAAAAGTAATTAACAACGTGGATAAAATAATTACATCACGGTGGGCTCCGTGGAGTCCTCCGGACGGATTACCGTCTGGGCAGGGGTAAGACGCAATCCGCGTTACCTACTCATCTTCTTTATCTATGTAGACCCCACACACACAGACTCTCTCTCTCTCTCTCCACATCCACGTGAATAATACGTGGTCCCTTTTTAGGGTAACCCACGACCACGAGCACCCACTCATCATAGGGCCCACTGTAGTGTTTATTTACCATCCAATCTAATATATATGATAAGGTCAAAAACACTGAATGAAAGGAAAATACTTAATATCAGCTTGATTAAAAACTTTTGTGGCCCACAAGAAGTTTTAAAGGGTCAATCGCCACTATTTCCTGTGTGGTCCACCTGAAATTTCTGCCTCATTTTTTTCTCCTACCCTCAAATGATCAGGAAAAATTGATGGATGGCGTGGATTTATAACACACACATCAAGGTGTGCCAACGGTCACGATCTGACTGAATCTGCTCCCCCCTTAAACTGGGACATGGATTGCATCCTACCCTCACCTGGACTGTAATCCGTCCGGTCAGGGTTATGTGGAGCCCACCATGATGTAAGTGTTTTATCCATGTTATTTATCGCTTTTCTCATATCATTTTAAGGTATGAGTCCAAAAATGAGACAGGTCCACTGCTCCAGTGGACCACACCAAAAGAAGCTGTAGTAATAATGACACCCACTGTTGAAACTTTTCTTAGGGCTATCGTGATGATTTTTTACCATCCAACCCATTCATAAGGTCATATAGACATGGATGAAATGAAAAAACAAATATCAGCTTGATCTGAAACTTCTCCAGCTCCAAAGAAGTTTTTAATGGTGCAATTTCAATACTAACTTTGTGGTCTACTTAAGCCTTGGACCTGGCTCATTATTTGTACTTTCATTTAAAATGATCTGATAAAAACGATGAATGGTGTGGATAAAACAATTACATCACGGTGGGACCCACAGATCCCTGCAGGGGTACGACTCAATCCGCGTACCTGAAACTGATGTTGTAGGCATTCCAGGTCAGCCTGATGAATGATTCAGATCTCTCAAACATGTGCTCTCCACCGGGATCTTTGACACGTGCTCCGACCCTCATTGAATCATGGCCTAGATTTATATAGTTAAGCACTCAGGTACTGTACATGTGGCATGCACAGGTCAAGTTAAACCGATGAAATTGTTGGGCCCACTAATGTTAATTCACAGGCCCAAAATCTTATGGCTGAATAATCCTAACCTTAATCCGTGGACACTTATTTATTGAACAGGACCTTCTTATATTTTTCATTATAAACCGTCCAGTACATGGCCACCTATCATGTGGTTAGATAATCACATAACCATATATATATATATATATATATATATATATATATATATATATATATATATATATATATATATATATATTTGACCGTTTAATGTAAATGCTGTTGCTAGATATGTAATTTAGAATTGCCTGCGTATCATTCATCACTCTGCCACAGTATTTAAACCTTTGTCAGTATAAATTTGATGAGGATTACCTCTTGGTGGGGTCTACGGTGATGTTTGTGAGAAATCTATCCCGTTCATCAAATTTGTCAGCTCATGTTAGGATATGAGCCCAAAGGCTAGGATTTAATCTTGATATCATCCATAACAATGGAAGTGGAATTGCGAGCTTACATAAAGCAATAATAGGTACCACAGAGAAGCTGCTATAAACTAGTCTTACCAATTAGATATAGTTGAAATTATTGAATTTTAGGTTATTTGGTTAGAATTTCAATGGGAGATAAGTATAAAAATTGAGGTAAATCTAAAACTTGAGAGAGCTACGTGATAAAAAAATGTGAGGAAAGAAATAACTACCGTTAAATATCTCTGGAGTCCAAGGCGATGGTTATATACCATCTAAACTATTCATAAGGTCATTCCCACTAGGATGAAGTGAAGACCTAAAAATATTAGCTTATCCAATACTCCCATGGCAGTACAAATGATTCAAGTGTAGGCATTTGATTTCCACTAATTCTTATTTTGTGGCCTACTTAAGTTTTGGATTTACCTCATTTTTAGGTTCATGTCCTAACATGAGCTGGAGAAACAGATGTGTGGGCGCCACAATGTTTGTATTATATTCACTTGGTCTATCCATTTCATACCCTCATTTCAGGACATGAACCACAAGGGAGATCCAGCTATAGGAAACAGAAGAAACTGATGAGCCCACTGGATATAACACAGACACCGTGATGGCCCCATCAAGCTTTGGGCTACCGTCGATCGGTTTGAACCCAGTTTTACAGGTAAGTTGCATCCACGTCTGCATCATCATCATGAGGCTGCAGGCAGACATCTGCTTGCTAGCTGTACATGAGGCTTGAGGCGTGGGAACTTGGAAATTTTACAGCATGCAAAAGGTTTGCTTGCTTCACCAATTATGAAATATGCAATTTATCATTTTTGGGCAACATTTGCATTTGACCGTCCATTTTTATAGTTGGTTCATGAAAGTAAAATCATAACTATAACATTTTTATAGTATTTTAATATCATATTATCGTTAAAATACTTGTGTTTGGTTTATTGTTGGGAAAGTTATACAGATTAATATAGTTTCTGTATAATATGGAAATCGAAAATAATATGGACAGACTGAAGCACGTCTGAAAATGCTGTCCTTAAAGCGTTATTTGCCCCAACTCAAGTAAATTGAGTATGCTGATAGGTTACAGGCAAATTGCTTCTAGAATACGACGAGCCTGGTGTGGGTCTGCGTTCAGCAAACACGAAGGCCCACCAAATGGAACTCAATTTCACTATTTCTGGCAGTATTACAATATAAAGGAAAATTCCAAAAGGAGAAAAGAAGAAAATAGGAAAGTGGTTTAGAATTCTGCTCAATTAAGTTCTAATCTTCAGCCGCTGGTTCGGTTAAACTGTCATATACCACACCGCTGGTCTGTCCTTCAAGCTAAGGTTGACACCTTGCTATGTTGCTGGATAACACTTATAATATATGAGTGGAGAGGCTGTTTTTTCTAGAATTCGTATGGAGTTGCTGGAGTGAGTTGAAATGGTTTTGAAACCCATCCAGGCCCTCCTTTTATAAGTTATGGTGGCTGGGGGTTATGGCCCAGGGAAATAAATCCCATGACCGTTTTCTGGCTGTTGAGAAAACTAGCCGTTTTCTAACTGTTGTGCATGAGCCATTAAGCTGCTGCATGCTGACTGTTGTGAGACAGCAGCTAGCCGTTTTATAGCTGTTGGGGCTAGCCATGCAGCAGTTTCAGTTGGATCCTGCACTTATTGCACAACTGTTACAGATTTTCTACAACAGCTCTTTTTCAGCCCTCTATATATTCTGAGGGACTCTCATTCAGTCCTTTAGATTTTCGTCCAACCAACCATCTACCTTAGCCACTAGTCGCACCGCAACTCGCACACGTCTCGCTCCGGTTCGCGAAGCCGTTTTATAGCTGTTGGGGCTAGCCATGCAGCAGTTTCAGCTGGATCCTGCACTTATTGCACAGCTGTTACAGATTTTCTGCAACAGCTCTTTTCCAGCCCTCTATATATTCTGAGGGACTCTCATTCAGTCCTTTAGATTTTCGTCCAACCAACCATCTGCCTTAGCCACTAGTCGCACTGCGACTCGCACACGTCTCGCTCCGGTTCGCGAAGGGAGCGACTCTCTGCGACACGATGAGCACGTGCGAAGTGCGCCACTAGCGCCTCTACAACCACACTGCCTCACTGCCTCACATGCCCATGCCCTCGCACCGAGCCCATGCCCGAGACCGTGACCGTGACCGTGACCGAGACCAAGCACGAGCGCGTGGTGTTCCAGTGCTTTGCACTGGAACATGCAAGTCTCATGGTCCACGGACTAGGTAAGCAAATATTATAGTACTCCACTATTATCATTTAAATCACTTTTCTTTCTCTTCTCTTTCTCATGTGGGACTCTTCCCAAAGCTCCAAAAGTTTTTTCAAAAAATAACTTTTTATATATTTTATTATTAAAATATTTTTTATTAAAATCAATATTTTACAACAATCCCCCACTTGATTTTTTATAAAAATATTTTCTCGGTTAAACATACTGCTAGGATAATTAGCTTATATGCATAAAGAAAGATATCTTTCGATTTTAATCTTCCCTTAGTGTAAGTATCTCAAAACTCTATCGAAATGACTGGTAGCCGCAGCTTTGAACCAGTTATTTCTATATAACAGAGTTGGAGAAACCAAACACATATTCGCTATATGTTGTTAGAGTTCCCACAATCTTGCTCAGCACAATTAATGACCATGTGCTTATCCTAATTCGTGAACGATTCCGAGAGAAAACTCTTAACTCTCATGAGAGACGGCACCATCTCTACGTTCATATAGGTGAAATCCTTCCAGTGTCTCCGTTACTATAAGACACTTGTCCTAAAGACTGGAATTCATTAAGAGTTTTAAGACTCAACCCTCTTTCGTAACGCTCAGCACTTATCTATTATGGATGATGTTATATAATTTAGTGCTGAAAACTTTTCACTTATCAGTGACTTGTTCTTACCCATTAAACCCAAGATTAGAGATTTTCTGATTTTAGGTTGGGTTACCATCACTGGTGGAACTTTGGTTGAAGAGTTTCAACCCCATCCCTCTAGATGTAGCCTTTACTACCTCTCTCGGTAGAGATTTAGTGAAAAGATCTGCCAAGTTATTGCTTGATTTCACAAAGGAAATAGCAATGATTCCATCTTGAATCAATTGTCTGACATAATCATGTCGAAGACTAATATGTTTAGACTTACCATTATAAGTGCCGCTATAGGCTCTAGCTAATGTGGCTTCACTATCACAATGTAGTGATACAGCCGATATAGGCTTTACACAAAAAGGAATTTCTAATAGAAGATCCCTTAGCCACTCAGCCTCTTTGCCTGTTGCAGCTAGGGTTATAAATTCAGACTTCATAGTCGAGTGTGTTATGCAAGTCTGTTTCTTTGATCCCCAAGATAGAGCAGTACCTCCTAGGGTGAATACCCACCCTGTAGTAGACTTGTTGTCCCCTGCACTCGATATCCAGCTCGCATCGGTATATCCTTCCAATACGGCAGGAAACTCTGAATAAAATAGTCCTAAGTCTTTGGTTGCTTTTAAGTAACTAAGGACTCTGCTAATTGCATTCCAGTGTTCATTACTGGGGTTACTAGTAAACCTACTAAGTTTACTTATAGCATATGCGATATCAGGTCTAGCGCATTGCATAGCATATATAAAACTTCCTATATCACTCGCATATTCTAATTGTGCAACTGTTCTTCCAGTATTTTCTTTTAGTTTGATACTTGGATCAAATGAAATTTTTGCTTCCTTTATATTTAGATGGTTAAACTTGTTTAGTATCTTCTCAATATAATGAGATTGACACAAAGCATAACCCCCATAATATTTTTTAACTTTGACACCTTAGATGGTATCAACTTGTCCAAGATCCTTCATTTTAAATACGGAAGAAAGAAACTTCTTTGTTTCAGTCACACCTTCCATTTTATTACTTATTATTAACATATCATCAACATATAGACAGATAATAACGATATAACTACCATCTACTTTAGAATATATGCATTTATCCACTACATTATGCATGAAACCATGAGATAGTATTTTGGAATCAAACTTCTCATGCCATTGTTTAGGTGCTTGTTTTAATCCATACAACGATTTGACTAATCTACATACTTTGTTTTCATTTTCTGGTAGAACGAAACCTTCAGGTTGTTCCATGTATACCTCCTCATTGAGGTCACCGTTCAGGAAAGCAGTCTTTACATCCATTTGGTGGATGTGAAGATGATGTATGGAAGCTAGCGCAAATAATATCCTAATGGATGTTATCCTAACTACAGGTGAGTATGTGTCAAAGTAGTCTATCCCTTCTTTTTGTCTAAAACCCTTAGCTACTAGTCGAGCTTTAAAGGTTTGGATAGTCCCATCAGTGTGATATTTCTTCCTAAATACCCATTTGTAACTTATGGGTCTAGAACCTGGAGGTAAGTTTACTAGTTTTCATATTTGATTTGATAGTATAGATTTCATTTCATCATTTATAGCTTCTTTCCAAAAAGCTGAGTCTCTAGAGGATACAGCTTCCTTATATGTTTTAGGATCATCTTCTATAGTCATTACTATAGGTATTTATCTTATAACATTTTCTCTATCTGCTTCTACTAGATGGAAAATGATGCGTTGTGAGTCTATGTAGTCATCTTCAAAACTCTTCTCTATTCTAGTTCTTTGACTCCTACGGGGTTCAATGGGAGCTTCCATTATATGTGGAGCTGTGCTATTTGGTTCTCTATTAGGAGTTTGAATTTCATTATCCTTTGACTCCAAGGATAGTGAGTTCTCAAAGAATTCAACGTCTCTTGATTCTATAATTGTATTAGACTCCATGTCTAGAAGTCTATAAGCTTTACTATTTTGTGCATACCCTACGAAGGCGCACTTAATAGCTCTTGGTCCTAACTTGGTTCTTTTGGGTTAGGGGTTCTGCAGTATGCAAGACACCCCCACACTTTAAGATATCATAGATTAGGTTTTCTACCTCTCCATGTTTCATATGGAGATACTTTATATTTTTTAGACGGAAGTCTGTTTATTATATGGCATGCTGCAAGCAGTGCCTCACCCCACAGACTTAGTGGCAACTTTTCTTTTATTAGCATTGAGTTGACCATTTCTACTAATGTTCTATTCTTCCTTTCAGCTATTCCGTTTTGTTGAGGTGTGTATGGAGCTGTACATTGATGTATCAGTTCATTTTCTTCACAGAAGTAATCGAATTCATTCGAGAAGTATTCTCCTCCTCTATCGCTATGGAGAATTTTTATCTTCTTACTTAGTTGATTCTCTACTTCTGCTTTATATATCTTAAACACGTTAAATGCTTCATCTTTACTCTTTAATAGATAAACATACACATATCTAGAGTAATCATCTATAAAGGTTATGAAGTACCGTTTACCTCCACGAGTAAGAATGCCGTTTAACTCACAGATATCACCGTGCACAAGATTCAAAATTTGAGACGATCTTTCAACACTTAGAAAAAAGTTTTTTCGTCATTTTGGATCGTATGCACACTTCACATTTATCAGTTTCATTATCTGTGTATGAGATTAAACCATTCTTAGCCATGAACTTCAAAGTACTATACCCTATATGTGCTAGTCTATCATGCCACAGTCCAGCAGATTCAACCATATACGTATAAGTGCTACTTTCATTCAGAGAAAACTTAACCATCCCGTTGCAAGCATATCCCTTTCCAAAAAAATTTCCATTCTTAGATAGAATCAGTTTTTCTGACTCGTATACCACCCTTATACCTGGTTTTCCCAGAAGATCCCCAGAAACTAAGTTTCGCCTCATGTCTGGGACGTGCAGTACATTAGTCAGAATCACTTTCTTTCCAGAAGTGAATATCAGTTCGACAGTTCCTTTGCTGACGACCTTCGATCGGACTTCATTACCCATTTAGACTTCTTGACCATCGGTCAATTCCTCATAGGTTTTGAATGCTGATTTGTCGTAGCACACATGTATTGTAGCGGCAGTATCATACTACCAGCCTGAAACTTTGCCTTGGATGGTATTCACTTCAGTGATCATAACCACGATATCTCTTTCTTCTATTGCACTTGTCTCTTTTTTAAATTTGCGATATCGGCATACTCGAGCATAGTGCCCGGTTTTTCCACTGACATGGCATGAGCCTTTGAACTTTCCATTCTTCTTTTGGGCGTTTTTCTTGAATTTCCCTTTATTGGATTTTAGGGAATCGTCCTTCTCGGGATTCTTGTTATTGGTGTTTTCTACTGCATGTACCTTGGACGAGGCATTCCCGTTATCATTCTTTTTATCGCGGTTATAGGATTCTTCCTCAATCCTTAGGTGTTTCTGGATTTGTTCCAGTGTGTAGTCCTCGGTTTTATGCAGCAACTTCTTTCTATAGTCTTTCCACATCGGTGGCAATTTAGCGATTATAGCCCCGACTTAGAATGATTTAGGAAGATCGATTTTGATCGCTTTGATTTTGTTTACTATTAGCTGCAGTTCTTGGATTTGGGTCAGCGGCGGTTTATTATCTACCATGTTGAAGTCAAAATACCTGGCGATGAGAAATTTGTTGGTCCCTTCTTCTTCAGCCTTGTACTTGAATTCCAGTGCGGCTCAGATCTCCTTTGCTGATGATGTCTGTTGGTACAAATCATACAGGAGGTCAGAGAGTGCGTTCAGAATGTGTCCACGACACAAGAGTTCGTCTTCGGCTCTTTTAGCGCGGGCAGCCACCTGCTCAGGTGTGTCTTTGTCGGTTGCTTCAGGCAGTGCTTGTAGATTTGGATCTAGTATGTAGTAGATCTTCAGCACTGTCAGGAGAAATTTCAGCCTGTCTTGCCATCTTGTAAAATTGGTTCCATCGAACCGATCAAGACGTATCAAGTCCTGATTCATCAACTTAATAGATGACACGCTATCGGCTTCCATTTTAGGAAATAACGCTTTAAGATTGTTGGGAAAGTTATACAGATTAATGTAGTTTCTGTATAATATGGAAACCGAAAATAATATGGACAGGCTAAAGCACGTCTGAAAACGCTGTCCTTAAAACGTTATTTGCCCCAACTCAAGTAAATTGATTATGCTGATAGGTTACAGGCAAATTGCTTCTAGGATACAACGAGCCTGGTGTGGGTCTGCGTTCAGCAAACACGAAGGCCCACCAAATGGAACTCAATTTCACTATTTCTGGCAGTATTACAATATAAAGGAAAATCCCAAAAGGAGAAAAGAAGAAAATAGGAAAGTGGTTTAGAATTCTGCTCAATTAAGTTCTAATCTTCAGTCGCTGGTTCGGTTAAACCGTCATATACCACACCGCTGGTCTGTCCTTCAAGCTAAGGTGGACACCTTGCTATGTTGCTGGATAACACTTATAATATATGAGTGGAGAGGCTGTTTTTTCTAGAATTCGTATGGAGTTGCTGGAGTGAGTTGAGATGGTTTTGAAACCCATCCAGGCCCTCCTTTTATAGGTTATGGTGGCTGGGGGTTATGGTCCAGGGAAATAAATCCCATGACCGTTTTCTGGCTGTTGAGAAAACTAGCCGTTTTCTAACTGTTGTGCATGAGCCATTAAGCTGCTGCATGCTGACTGTTGTGAGACAGCAGCTAGCCGTTTTATAGCTGTTGGGGCTAGCCATGCAGCAGTTTCAGGTGGATCCTGCACTTATTGTACAGCTGTTACAGATTTTCTGCAACAGCTCTTTTTCAGCCCTCTATATATTCTGAGGGACTCTCATTCAGTCCTTTAGATTTTCGTCCAACCAACCATCTACCTTAGCCACTACTCGCACATGTGCGAAGTGCAAAGTGCGCCACTAGCACCTCTACAACCTCACATGCCCACGCCCTCGCACCGAGCCTGTGCCCTAGTCCGAGACCGAGACCGAGACCGAGACCGAGCCCGAGCGCGGTGTTCTAGTGCTTCGCACTGGAACACGCAAGTCCCATGGTCCACGGACTAGGTAAGCAAATATTATAGTACTCCACTATTATCATTTAAACCACTTTTCTTTCTCTTCTCTTTCCCATGTGGGACTATTCCCAAAGCTCCAAAAGTTTTTTCAAAAAACAACTTTTCATATATTTTATTATTAAAATATTTTTTATTAAAATCAATATTTTACAACATTTATTTACACTAAAATTATAATGATGATATTATTATATTATTTTAACATTGAATCATCCCTAAAATATGCTTAAGCCTGTTTGGTTTACCAATTACAATGATAAATGGTTGTAAATGAATTACATCACTTACATTTGGTTGTAACAATAATCATTTTGCTACATTGTTTAATTGGCCCATAAATCACACTAAAAATAGTGGTTTTATAATTACATTTTACTCTACCCACGTTACGTAGTGATGTCCTCCCGGTTTCAGTTGGGAGTGGACGGGTGTTGCCTGGGTAACACCTTTGTGGGTGTTATCTTTATTGTGTGGGGTTCACCTTTATAAATGAATTGTATATCCACGCTGCGCATCCAATTTTTACGCTCAATTGAACACGTTATACCAAAACTTAAGGAGATCCAAATCTCCAGTAGACCATACCATTGGAAAAAAGTAGTGAATGACCATTAACATTTTTGGATTAAGCTGATCTTTGTATTGTCCCATCATTCAGTTCTGATTGACCTTATCAACAGGTTGGATGTCAAATAAACACCATGTATCTACTTACGGTGTGACCTAGGAAGTTTTTAATAATGGATGTTCAATCACCAATGTTTCCTCTAGTGTGGTCCACCTGAGATTTGAATCTGCTTAATTTTTGATACCACCTTCTAAAATGAATGGAAAATCGAATGGATGACATAGATCCTATTTGGCCAGAGGCGTTGCAGCTATTCAGGTGGCTACATGTCGTTGCTATGTGGGCCCACTATGATGTAATGTTTTCTTGACATCTAACCCGTTGATTATGTCATATTGACATGGAAGAAAGAAAAAATAGAACGAGGCTGAGCCAAAGAATGATCGTACTCATCACAGACAATAGCAAGATATTAACACCCACCGTTGAAACCTTTGTAGGGCATACCATGATGTTTATTTGAAATGAACATATTCATAAATTCAAACACATATGGATAAAGAGAAACAAAAAAACATGAGATCTAAACCATTCATGAGTTCAATCAAACAAATACTCGAAGGAAAAACGCAAATATTACTTTCATCCAAATCTTCTGTAGCCTCAAAATGTTTTTAATTATAGGCTTTTAATCCCCATTAATGTTCTCTATGGCCGGCTCACTTTAGCTTTAGATCTGCCTCATTATTTAGGGCCTGTTTGGCCGGGCAGATCCCATGCTATTAGGAGGGATGAGATCAATTTTAAGGTAATGATGGTGGTGTCAGTGGATTGTCTGAAGATCCATGGGATTGCTTATATTCCGGGATAAGTTCACTGGGTCTGTTTGGCATGCCCCGCATATCCCGGGATTTTACCTTCCAATCCATTCAACCAAGGGATAGGATCAATTTTAAGGTAATGATGGTGATGTCAGTGAATTGTCTTAAGATCCATGGGATTGCTTATATCTCGGGACAAGTTCACCGGATCTGTTTGGCTCGTCATACCTATCCAAGGATATTACCGATCCCATCCCTCCTAATACCGTGGGATCTATCTGGCCAAACAGGCCCTAAAATGACCTCTCCAAATGAATAAATGGTCTGAACAATACACATGCATGAGAATAGTGACAATGTAGACAACAGACCGCTCTTGAGCTTTGAACTGGAAAAATGGACAGACGGACGGACGGACGGAGTGGATATATGTTGAGGGTCAAATATTGCATATTAGACCCCAGATATTGTCTGGATTTACGAATATAATGCTGTCTAATGGCTCGTTTTCTCATTCTTGTGTTGCAAGGTGATTTTATGAACATAGATGGGAAAAGGACGTTAAAGCATGAATTTAACACTCTGATGACACCAGAAGTAAGGGATACACCCCTGGGGACCAAGATCAATGCCTGATATCCACAAAAAATCGAAGAACTGAAGCTCAAGTGGCCTGAAAGACGTCCAGAATGCAAGACCACGAGGTTCCCACCATCCATTCGGCTCGAAACTTCATACGTGGCCTGAGGACCATAAATTAACCGTACACGTCAAAAATCATCCATTGGATCATTGCGGAAGTGGCCTAATGGGCAGATCAACCCATCAATCTTCAATTTGGAGCCCACCTGCTATCTGGATATGCTTCAAATTTGGTCCCTACGGTTAAAAGGAGATGGTGAAGAGGATGGACGGAATGGATTTCACATAAACATCACAGTGGACCCCACGTGTAACGTGCGTGCACACAGCACGTCCGCACGCGAGCCGCATCGGATCGCCCAACCGGTCAGCGCAAGCGCTGACCCGTCTCTCCCTCCCTCTCTGCGTAAGGAGCCAGCGGACGGACGCTGGCTCCCTTTTTTGTGTAGTGGGACCCACACATCATATTTTCAGATGATCCGGACCGTCCATCAGATCCCTAGGGAGTTTCTTAACACTGCCTAGGTGGCAGACTTCCAAAATATCACGAGGAGAGAAATCCAGCCGTCCAAACACAGGACAGACGGTGGAATAAAAGATCAAGCGGGCCGCACTGATTTCACTCAGAAAGCAACCCTTCCCGGACGGTTTTTCGTCCTGAAGCCAATGTACGGTGTGGATTTTCAAAAAGAAAGCTAAGTGGACCCCACCGATCATCACAGCGGAAGAAGCTTCCGCTTACGCACCGCGTAATGCACGGCCGCTGGCCGTTTTTGCGATCAGCTGTGGGCCCCACACGTGCCCCATAAACTCAATCCAAACCGTCCACCGTGTAGACAGCCGCGAGCACTATAAAACTGTGTTACACTTTTCATCCACGCAAGCACATGTGTGAGATACAGGGGCCACAAAAGGGCTGCCCGGTAGCGTTCAAATCTGGTCTTTTAGTGATTTCTTCTCTGAGACACGTCAATGGACCTTCAAAACCACCCATTCTTGACTGAAATTTCATCCTGAATCCAATGGACCGGGTGGATTTTCCAGAAAATGCTTCTGTGGGTCCCACCGATCACAACAGCGAAATGGTGAGAAAGGTTTCGCACATCCGCGAAAATTGACTTTTTCAGGTAGTTTTGGCCCACCATCTTTGATCATATGGCAGATCTGAACCGTCTATCATGTAGAGGACCCAATAAAATCCTAAGGGATGGTGTTTCTTTGGAATTTGAGCGAGGAAAGTGGCGTATTTCGAGGCACCAAACTTGGCTGCGAAAATTGCACTCCGTGTCATGCTATAACTCTGTCACTGACTCCAGCCTTCCAGCAGCTATAAAAGGAAGTTTTAGACGTGGGGAGCATTCATTCAGGTCTAGGAAGGAAGAAAAAGAGAAACGTGGAGGCTCGGGCAGGGACGTGAAGCAGAAGAAAAAAAAAGAGTATTTTCTGTTTTATTTCAATTGTGGAGATTTAGCCATCCATGTCTGGCTAAACCTTTTAGCTAGGGCTAAGAGGTGAAGCTTGTAGTGAGATGAGAGATTTTATTTTATTTTAATTTTAATTCATGAATTTTTAGTTGATTATTATGGGAATATTTTTAGTTCTTAATGGTCTGTTGTGACTGAAATTACAATGGGTCTGCGACGCTTTGAATATTTCTATTTCCTTTTCATGTTTATGACGTCAGGACGTCCTGTTGTTCACCATAGTCTCCTGGGCATGGTTGGATGACTGTACCCTTCCTAACTTTCATATTGGGTGGTAATTAGTTTGATTCTGTTGTTTGCCATAGTCTTTGGGCATGGTTTGGTGATGGAATCCATTCTAATTCATCTTCCTTTCATCTCTTTAAAAACTAGATCAATGACAGTTTAGTAAATTTCATGATTCATGAAACAGGCATAAGATCTCCCTGATCTCTACAAGTGGATCCTCTGAATCCCTAGTTTCCTATCTCTGATTTGTTTCCTAAGTTTTAGATTAATTATTCTACAAGTATTCCACCACTGCTAATTGATTTAAAATTCATCTTAGCCTAGTTCTAGTTCTAGTTAGTTTTAGATAACGTACAAGGATTTGACCTCGGTCTTACCGAGTTATTACTACATCACAACCCTGCACTTGGGGAGTGAACAAGTTTTTGGCGCCGTTGCCGGGGACTGTCGGCTGCATTTTTCTGAAATTAATTAGTTTTAGGATTAGTTTAAGATTAAGTTTAGATTTTCTTAATTTTTAAAAATTAACTTGTCTTTCTTGTTTTATAGGCTTCTAAGATAGTTTCTAAACTAGTAAAATTTTTCTTAAAATCTTCCTTTCTATTCTAGATTTAGATTAAGGTTTATTTCTTCTTTTTAGTGAGATTCTAATTCTAAATCTTTTTAGGAATCCTAACCGTGTTTCTTGTTTTAGAATTTTTCTATAAGTTTTTGTTTAGGAACTAACCCAATTTTTCTGTTTTGTAGGAAGCTTCTAATTTAGTAAGCTCTTTCTAATTCTTCTCTCTTTGGAATTTCTTATTTTCTCTAGAAATTAGTTTATTTTTAATTAGGACTTTCTACTCTTAGAAACTAACTTATTTTGGTTTGTTTTGCAGGTTTTTAACTTAGGAACTCAGATACGAGCACTCAGATTCCCATCATTCTTGGTCGCCCATTTCTGTCCACTTCAAATGCAATTATCAATTGCAGGAATGGTATCATGACTATGTCCTTTGGAAATTTGACATTGGAATCGAATATCTTTTTCAATAACGGCAGCAACTCAGAGGATGATGACGATTTTCATGATGTTAACATGATTGATTCTTTTGTGGAAGATAGAACGCCTCTCACCTTATCCTCTGATCTTCTAGAGACGTGCCTGGCCCACTCCCATGATCTTGATGATGATATAATTAAGGAGACGTGTGCCATGCTTGATACTGCACCGGTACTTGAAGTTATCCGGTGGAGGCCACACATTGAAGAATTGCCTCAAACTTATGTAGTGTCTCTACCGTCTAACCTCAAGCCACCGAAGCTTGACCTAAAACCTTTGTCCTCTGATTTAAAATATGTATATTTAGGTCAAGATGAGACATACCCGGTGGTGATCTCTGCCCACCTGGAGAAAGAACAGGAGAGTATGCTGATATCTACTCTCATTGAGCATAAGGGAGCTCTTGGATGGACGATAGCGGACCTTAAGGGAATTAACCCATCGATTTGTACTCACCGTATATATCTTGAGGACAATGCAAAGGCTGTTCGGCAATCACAACGTAGACTAAATCCAAACATGAAGGAAGTGGTTAAGGCCGAGGTTCTCAAACTATTGAAAATGGGGATCATTTACCCCATATCCGATAGTCAATGGGTGAGTCCAACTCAGGTGGTTCCTAAGAAGTCCGGGATCACCATCGTAGCCAATGCCAATAATGAACTCGTGCCGACCAGAGTTACCACTGGTTGGAGAATGTGCATTGACTACAGAAAGCTGAATACCGTTACAAGGAAAGACCACTTTCCTTTGCCCTTCATTGATCAAATCCTGGAAAGGCTAGCTGGTCATTCCTATTATTGTTTCCTTGACGGGTATTCAGGTTATATTCAGATTGAAATTGCCCCTGAGGATCAGGAAAAGACCACATTTACATGTCCCTATGACACCTTTGCTTACAGAAGGATGCCATTCGGGCTATGTAATGTCCCTGCCACCTTTCAGCGATGTATGATGAGTATTTTTTTTGACATGGTGGGAAAATATCTAGAGGTTTTCATGGACGATTTCTCTGTTTTTGGTTCATCTTTCAGCGAATGCTTAGCAAGTCTTAAATGTGTGCTGAAAAGATGTGAAGAAAAAAATTTAGTACTTAACTAGGAGAAGTGCCATTTTATGGTTCAAAAGGGAATTGTCCTTGGGCATATCATCTCGTCCAAAAGAATCGAGGTAGATAAGGCAAAAATTGATCTTATCTCTTACCTACCTCCACCTAAGAATATCAGGGACGTGCGATCCTTCTTAGGACACGCAGGCTTTTACAGACGATTCATAAAGGACTTTAGTCTCCTCTCTCGTCCTTTATGTAATCTTCTTCAAAAGGATACACCATACGAGTGGACTGAGCAGTGCCAAGAAGCTTTCACTAAGCTTAAGGGCATGCTAACCACTGCACCTATCATGCAGCCACCCGACTGGAGTCTTCCTTTTGAACTTATGTGCGACGCCTCTGATTATGCTCTTGGAGCGGTTCTAGGCCAGAGAAAAGATAAGCGGCCTTACGTTATTCACTACGCAAGTAGGACTCTAAATCCTGACCAAGTGAACTACTCGACTACGGAAAAGGAACTCTTAGTCGTAGTGTTCGCTTTGGACAAATTTAGGTCCTACCTGATCGGATCCAAGATCATTATCTATACAGATCATGCGGCACTTAAGTATCTTCTTTCTAAGAATGATTCTAAACACCGCCTGATACGATGGATCCTTTTACTCCAAGAATTTGATTTGAAAATTAAAGATAAAAAGGGAGTAGAGAACGTAGTGGCTGATCACCTTTCTCGCCTTAATACCTCTGATTCCCTTGAGGCGATTCATATCAATGACATGTTCCCTGATGAACAACTGTTTAGAGTCTCCCATTCACCTTGGTTTGCTGATATTGCTAATTATCTTGCTACGGGTGCCATACCGACACACTGGTTTTTCTAAGATAAGAAGAAATTCTTTACCAAGGTGCGTAACTTTTTCTGGGATGATCCATATTTGTTTAAATATTGTCCAGATCAAATTTTAAGGAGATGTGTACCAGACGATGAGCATCAGAGTGTCATCTCCTTCTGTCACTCACAGGCCTGTGGTGGTCACTTTTCTGCTAAAAAGACCACAGCCAAGATTTTGCAGTGTGGCTTCTACTGGCCCACTATGTTCAGGGACACTCATGAGTTTTGCAAGGCTTGTGAGCCTTGTCAGAAATTGGGAGCATTGTCCCGTCGAAATATGATGCCCTTGAATCCCATCCTTATTATAGAAGCATTTGATTGTTGGGGCATTGATTTCATGGGACCATTCCCCCAATCATTTGGAAATCTATATATTTTGCTCGCCGTAGACTATGTCACTAAATGGGTCGAAGCAATTTCGTGCCGCAAAAATGACCATCGCACGGTCATTAAATTTTTGAAAGAAAATATCCTGTCGCGGTTCGAAACGCCTCGAGCCATCATTAGTGACGGGGGCTCACACTTCTGCAATAGACCATTTGAGAGTTTAATGAAGAAATACGATATCTCACATAAGGTGAGCACCCCATACCATCCACAAACAAGTGGACAAGTTGAGATTTCCAATAGAGAGATCAAACATATCCTGGAGAAAACGGTTAACCCTAACCGTAAGGATTAGTCAATCCGATTGACTGATGCCTTATGGGCGTGCCGTACTGCTTTTAAAACTCCTATTGGAACATCTCCCTTTAGACTTATCTACGGAAAGGCTTGTCATTTGCCTGTGGAATTGGAACATAAAACATACTGGGCGATCAAAAATATGAATTTTAATCTGGACAACGCTGGCTCGCTGCGTAAACTTCAATTAAATGAACTTAAAGAAATCCGGAACGATGCATATGAGAACTCGAGAATTTACAAGGACAAGATGAAGGCGTTTCATGATCATCATATTCTGCGGAAATCATTCACTCCAGGTCAGAAAGTCCTTTTGTACGATTCTCGACTACATCTCTTTCCGGGTAAGCTTCGATCTCGTTGGACCGGCCCTTACATTGTTGTCACTGCTTATCCTCATGGGGCCGTCGAGATAAGAGATCCCTATAATGGCAAGGAATTTAAAGTCAATGGACATCGATTAAAGCCATTTGTCGAGGCATTTGATTCAGAGGACATGTCCATGCCTCTGATTGCTCCTGTTTATCAGGACTGATCTCCTAGTCTGATGGAGGTATAGGTAGGTTTATCACTTTCATAGGACTAGGATTGTTGCTTTATTTGTCTAGCTGAAGACGGTAAATTTAGTACTCTTGGGAGGCAACCCAGCTTTTCATTTCATTTTTCTAGTTAGATGATTCAATGTTTGTGGGTAACATTACTACAAACCCACACGAGACTACAACTCGTCCACTAGGGGTAACCTAGGAGTTTAAAGGCTTGTTGCATATGCTAAATGCAATCGAGAGCACCTGCGAAAGTGGTATAGGTAGGATTTTATTCGTTGTTATTTTTGTTCTGCTTTTTCTCTCATGCTAACAAGCTTCCATGCCGTGATCTAATGGAAAATCTCTCTTGATTCGTTATTCAGGTACTATCTTCCCATTACTTCTCACTTCACTTTCGTTGTCCCATGTGCATTGCATGTTTATATCTTTTACATTGAGGACAATGTAGATTTTTGGTTGGGGGTGGGAGATTAGGTTTCTTAATCAGTATTTTTTGTCTTGAGCAAAAATTGTGAAAATTTTTTAAAATTTTTCTGACATTTCTTGTAAATTCAATGTGATTTTGACATCTATCTTTGATTTAGAATTACGAGATACATAATGGTGGATTTATGACTCTTGGATTCCGTATCTGTTAGATTTCATAGTTAAGTGAATTATTAATCCATGATTAGAAGTTGTAAACATTGATTGAATCATGATTTCAGGACACATCTTGCTTACATATTAAGATTTCAGTTCCATATCGAAGGATTAACTTGATAATCACTAAGCACGAAAGGAACCAACCTGAAATATCTTGCCATCATGGTATAAAAATTGGAAAGGTTGGATAATTAATCTTCACCATAGGTTTGCTCCCTATAGGTGTGGAGTTCATTCCCCATGAATGATATCTAAAAAGAGTCAGGTGTACGATCTTTACCATAGGTTTGCTCCCTATAGGTGAGGATTTGATTCCCCTTCCTTGGCATCACTTTGAACAGAAAAATCACAAGTTAATAAGCTAATCTATGAGGCAAGTTTTGGGTTAGGTTTTGGTTGTCATGAAATTTCTTGTTGGTTACCAATGATATCATGAAATTGACGATTGGATCTCTTAATGATGATAAGCCGAGATTAGACTATACATCCATGGATCTCCATGTTTAAAATTTTTCTAATTGATGGATTAATGCTTTACACTTGATTATGAAGTCTACCGTGGCTTGAGCTCAGGAGAAAACAATTTCTAACATTCATGGATAGTAAATTTCTCGTATTTTGTTCAAATTCTCACTCGATTTCATAGAAAGTTTTCCTATAATTCTCAACTTATTTTTCGCATACTTTGCTCGGGATTAACAAAATGCTGGTTGGGGGTTGTGTTGAGGGTCAAATATTGCATATTACACCCCAGATATTGTCTGGATTTACGAATATAATGCTGTCTAATGGCTCGTTTTCTCATTCTTGTGTTGCAAGGTGATTTTATGAACATGGATGGAAAAAGGACGTTAAAGCATGAATTTAACACTCTGATGACACCAGAAGTAAGGGATACACCCCTGGGGACCAAGATCAACGCCTGAGGTCCACAAAAAATCGAAGAACTGAAGCTCAAGTGGCCTGAAGGACGTCCAGAATGAAAGATCACGAGGTTCTCACCATCCATTCGGCTCGAAACTTCATACGTGGCCTGAGGACCATAAATTAACCGTACACGTCAAAAATCATCCATTGGATCATTGTGGAAGTGGCCTAACGGGCAGATCAGCCCATCAATCTTTAATTTGGGGCCCACCTGCTATCTTGATACGCTTCAAATTTGGTCCCTACGGTTAAAAGGAGATGGTGAAGAGGATGGACGAAATGGATTTCACATAAACATCACAGTGGACCCCACGTGCAACGTGCGTGCACACAGCACGTCCGCACGCGAGCCGCACCGGATCGCCCAACCGGTCAGCGCCGTCTCTCCCTCCTTCTCTGCCTAAGGAGCCAGCGGACGGACACTGGCTCCCGTTTTTTGTGTAGTGGGACCCACACATCATATTTTCAGATGATCCGGACCGTCGATCAGATCTCTAGGGAGTTTCTTAACACTGCCTAGGTGGCAGACTTCCAAAATATCGTGAGGAGAGAAATCCAGCCGTCCAAACACAGGACAGACGGTGGAATAAAAGATCAAGCGGGCCGCATTGATTTCACTCAGAAAACAACCCTTCCCGGACGGTTTTTCGTCCTGAAGCCAATGTACGGTGTGGATTTTCAAAAAGAAAGCTAAGTGGACCCCACCGATCATCACAGCGGAAGAAGCTTCCGCTTACGCACCGCGTAATGCACGGCCGCTGGCCATTTTTGCGATCAGCTGTGGGCCCCACACGTGCCCCATAAGCTCAATCCAAACCGTCCACCGTGTAGACAGCCGCGAGCACTACAAAACCATGTTTACACTTTTCATCCACGCAAGCACATGTGTGAGATACAGGGGCCACAAAAGGGCTGCCCGGTAGCTTTCAAATCTGGTCTTTTAGTGATTTCTTCTCTGGGACACGTCAATGGACCTTCAAAACCACCAATTCTTGACTGAAATTTCGTCCTGAATCCAATGAACAGGGTGAATTTTTTAGAAAATGCTTCTGTGGGGCCCACCGATCACAACAGCGAAATGGTGCGAAAGGTTTCGCACATCCGCAAAAATTGACTTTTTCAGGCAGTTTTGGCCCACCATCTTTGATCATATGGCAGATCTGAACTGTCTATCATGTAGAGGACCCAATAAAATCCTAAGGGATGGTGTTTCTTTGAAATTTGAGCGAGGAAAGTGGCGTGTTTCGAGGCACCGAACTTGGTTGCGAAAATTGCACTCCGTGTCCTGCTACAACTTTGTCACTGACTCCAGCCTTCCAGCAGCTATAAAAGGAGGTTTTGGACGTGGGGAGCATTCATTCAGGTCTAGGAAGGAAGAAAAAGAGAGACGTGGAGGCTCGGGCAGGGACGTGAAGCAGAAGAAAAAAAAAGGTATTTTCTTTTTATTTTATTTCAATTGTGGAGATTTAGCCATCCATGTTTGGTTAAATCTCTTAGCTAGGGCTAAGAGGTGAAGCTTGTAGTGAGATGGGAGATTTTATTTTATTTTAATTTTAATTCATGAATCGACGTTGATTTTAGTTGATTATTATAGGAATATTTTTAGTTCTTAATGGTCTGTTGTGACTGAAATTACAATGGGTCTGTGACGCTTTGAATATTTCTATTTCCTTTTCATGTTTATGACGTCAGGATATCCTGTTGTTCACCATAGTCTCCTGGGCATGGTTGGATGACGGTACCCTTCCTAACTTTCATACATGTGATTGGGTGGTAATTAGTTTGATTCTGTTGTTTGCCATAGTCTTTGGGCATGGTTTGGTGATGGAATCCATTCTAATTCATCTTCCTTTCATCTCTTTAAAAACTAGATCAATGGCAGTTCAGTAAATTCCATGATTCATGAAACAGGCATAAGATCTCCCTGATCTCTACAAGTGGATCCTCTGAATCCCTAGTTTCCTATCTCTGATTTGTTTCCTAAGTTTTAGATTAATTATTCTACAAGTATTCCACTATTGCTAATTGATTTAAAATTCATCTTAGCCTAGTTCTAGTTCTAGTTAGTTTTAGATAACGTACAAGTTTCAGTCCCTTGGGATTCGACCTCGGTCTTACCGAGTTATTACTACATCACAACCCTGCACTTGGGGAGTGAACAATATAAGACATACATCAAGGTGGCCCCACAGTGAGGGATCCATGGAGGTCAGTGGATCCGGACTGTGGAGCCCACCATGATGTGTATCTTATATCCAAGCAATCCAACTGTTTATCCATCTCTTTTGGTACGATGAGCCCAAGATGCAACAAATCCATATCTAAAGTGTGCTACACCATCGGAAACAGGGGTGATTGACCACCACAAAAAAATGTGTGGGCCATGGAAGTTTGAATCAAGCTGGTATTTATAGTTTCCCTTCGTCCAGGTCTGTGTCCTTTTCAACAGATTGGATGACAAAAAAACCTTTTAGTGGTCCCCAAAAAGATTTTAATGATAGGCTTTTAATCACCATTGCATCCTATGGTGTGGTCCACCCGAGAATTCTCTGCAGCTTTTTTGGGCTCATGCCCTTGGGAGCAAATTAGGTGAGACCCTGGATCCGCGGTGGGTGGGACCCCTAACTGTGGAGCCTACTATCATGTACTCGACTACATCCACGCTGGCCATCTGTACTGAAAGCTCATTTGAGAAGCATATCCGGATGAGATTGGCTAATAAATGCTTCTCAACCAGCATGATGAAGCATATCCAGATCCAAATAGATGATTGGCTAATAAAAACTTCTCATCCACCATGAAGGCTTTGGATAAGATGATATTTATGTGGTCATGCTCTTTTTTTTTTTTTTTTTTTGGGGGGGGGGGTAAGTCATGCAATCATTCATGCTCCATGGCTATAAAAAGGAGTTGAGGGAGAGGCATACAACGTACATTCAGAGGCAAGCAAGAGAGAAAGGTAGAGATGGAGAGTAAGAAGGTTACTTTACTCATGTTGGTGGCCATGGTGTTCGTGGCCAGCTTTGCTACGTCTGCCTTTGCCCGCTGTAAGACTGCCAATGAGGTTACTAACAAAGGGACTCCCCTGTCAAGGATAATGCTGGAAGGTGGACTCCACAGGGATGATGGCTGTTCCGGTTCCGGATGCAGTTTCTTTAACGACCCTTGCTGTGATGGGTGTTATTGCCTTCCGGTTGGTGTTTTTATTGGGGTGTGTGTTGGGTCCTGTTGCTAAGTGTACAGGCACTTCCACTAGCGAATGCCGATTGATGCTTTAGCATAAAATAATGTCAACCGCCTCTGTGTTGTGTTGTATAAAATAATGTCAATCGTGTCTGTGTTGTGTTGTTGTCTAGTACTGGAAGCTATGGGTGCATGTCCTGTTTGTCTGTTTTCTTATAACAGTGTTTGTTTGTTTGTGGCTTTTAACTTTTCAACTTTTCTTTTATATAGTGGTTTCTTCTAGGCATGCATGGAGCACTTGTGCCTTCGAGTGGTGTTATTGCATTCCGGTTATTAGGACCAACTTTCATATTATTGGCTTCACTAAAATAAGTAACTCAATTTCTAAACATTAGTATTTGCAACCCCTCTCTAGAACAGTACTTAAGCACTGTCAGAATTGTTTTAGAGAGTGGATGGTGGTTTTAGAGAATTTAATTTAATTAGAAAGAGGTGGATTAAGTGTTGGTTTAGAGAGGGAGTGATCTTGATCGTTAGAGGAAGAAAAAGTGGTGCCTTGGATAAAGAAACGATTTTTAGAGAGGATGTAGTGTAGACTGAAAAAGTCATTCCTTCATCTCCATATACCCCAGCTAATAACAGTACACTTTGCCAATGATGAAGGATGGGTAGAATGATTATTTGGCATAGCTAAAAGCTGTTCGGTCCATTTAGAAATAGAAGCAATAAGTGTGGATTCATCCTTGAAATTATGACCACTGTCAAACAGAACTTGGGCAGTCCATCTACATCCAAAAAGAAGATGCTCCACTGATTCATGCTCAGAATAACAAATAGAGAAAACGGTGGATGAAGAGCATTTTCTAGAATACAGATTCGCTTTAGTGCGAAGTGTTGGGTGAAGTTCCTCCTCCTTAAATCTAGGACCCACAAAAGCCTAACAAACGGGCCTTGTTTTCCTTCTTTTGTGAGCCCATTTTGGTAAGTTTTGAAGTTTTTTTTTTTTCTTTTTTTTTAAAAAAAAAAAAAAAACTTGGAAGGGCCTGTTCGGTGCAGCTGGGGTGGTGTGTCAAAGAAGCCATTGAGAAAATCTCTTCTTGTGAGAAAGACGGGTTTAGGGCAGCACTTTGTCCTTTGATTCGAAGGTCCATTTGAAGTCCGTTTTTGCTCAAATTTTAGGAGGTGAATCCCGTCAACAGACGCTACAAGTCTATAGTTTGGGTTTTTTTTATTAGCGCATGGAAAGGGAATTTTGAAGCACCACCATCAACCCACTTCGGTGAGATCTTTCTTTATTGTTCATGTTGGAATCCACCTCTAGGTGATGAATATTGTTGTGATGAGCCAAGAATGTTATGTTCTTGATGATATTTTGTTGCTGTGAGCCTCTATGTTTTACTAGAGAAGACGTTGCTGTAATCCCATTGTTTTTTAGCAGTGGACGTCCCGATGGTTTTTCCCGTCACATTGAAGGGTTTTCCACGTAAAAATTTGGTGTCTTGATTGTTGGTGATTGGTTGTGATTTTACTTGTTGTTTGGTGCTTACTAGCTGACGCAGGGATGAACGTGATGAGGTCGAACACCGTCTTCCTCAAGGATAACTACTCCGAATCCACGGAGCTTCTCTGGACTCCTCACAGAGACTTCTCGAATCCACGAGGAAAGAAAGCAAGAGAATAGGAATAAACTCTAATAAATTCAAAATTAATTGATGAAAAAATAAAAACGAGTTTACACCCCTTTAAATAAGGGAACCAAGCAACATGAAAGAAATCAGACTCATACTACAACTAAAGCTCCTAGAATTCGCAACTTACTATAAATAGTAAACTTACTATTTATAGACGGTCGTGATGTCTACTAGTGCGCAAGGTTTTCGGCCAAAAATAGTAAGTGTCCTATTTGGCTTCACCAAACCGTTCTCCTAATTATTCTAAGCACTTTTCATGTTGGATACAACACCTAAAGCCCAACGGATGAAGAGCTATAAGCAAACTAAAACTTATTATAAATAGTAAAAACAAAATTAAAACGGGGAAACGACCGTCGATCAGGGGGTTTCTCGCAAATCCGGGCTGCGCAACCCAGCATAGCCAGGTTGGTTGGCTAAAGTAGCTCGTTCTACCCCAAAATCATATATTCTGCGTTGGATAACTCATTCCGGATTGTGAGATACGCCCGATCTAAGGTCTGATGGTCCGGATCACTTATGTTGTCGACCGTGCCTTTTCTGATCCATCTTTGCCATGAAATTGTCCGCGACCCGCTCTACATCACTAGCTTTGTTGAAATTATTACCTATTTTTAATCACACAAATAGGGAAAAGAATTGGTTGCACTTGTTGTGTTTGTGCTATTTTCCCAACAACAAGTGTATTTTGATAGGCCCTCCACCATAAATGCTTCACAGGGAGGAATTCAGATCCTCTGCTTGCCACAAGCAGGAAAATCAAATTCTACTTGTGGTAATCCAAGGTCCTACCTATACCACTTTCGTAGGTGCTCTCGATTGTATTTAGCATATGCAACAAGCCTTTAAACCCATAGGTTACTCCTAGTGGACGAGTTGTAGTCTCGTGAGGGTTTGCAGCAATGTTACCCACAAACATTGAACTAACTAACTAAGAAAAAGAAATGAAAAGAAAAGACCGGGTTGCCTCCCAGGAGTGCTAAGTTTAACGTCTTCAGCCAGACAAGCAATGAAGGCAACCATGGACAATGAATTATTCAATCTTGATAACTGGGGTCCTCCAACAAAATTTCTTAAATATCTTTATTAACCAAATCTTCTAAATATAGTTTTAGCCGTTAACCATTTACTTTGAAAACATTCCCATCCTTTAGATTTTTAATCTCAACTGCTACATGAGGAAATACTTGAACTACTTGATAAGGACCATACCATCGCGAACGTAGTTTTCCAGGAAAGAGGCGTAACTTGGAATTATACAATAATACTTTCTGGTCCGGTTCAAATGTCTTACAAAGAATAGATTTGTCATGAAAGAATTTTGTCCGTTCTTTATAAATTTTTGCATTCTCATATGCCTCATTTCGAATTTCTTCTAACTCATTGAGTTGCAGTTTACAGTGCGATTCAGCCATGTTTAAGTCAAAATTTAAAGTTTTGATGGCCCAATAAGCACAATGTTCTAATTCCATAGGCAAATGACATGATTTACCAAAGACAAGCCTATAGGAGGACATTCCAATCGGGGTTTTGAAAGCCGCAAGATACGCCCAAAGAGCATCATTTAAACATTGCGACCAATCCTTATAATCAGGGCGAACTATTTTCTCTAAAATTTGTTTATTCTCCTAATTTGAAACCTCTACTTGACCACTTGTTTGTGGATGGTATGGCGTTGCAACTTTATGGGTGATGGAATATTTCTTCATTAAAGATTCAAACAGTTTATTACAAAAATGAGTACCCCAATCACTTATAATTGATCGAGGAGTACCAAAACGAGAAAAGATGTTTTCTTTTAAGAAGCGGACCACAACTTTGTGATCATTCGTTTTACATGGCACTCCTTCAATCCACTTAGAGACATAATCGACGGCTACAAGGATATACATATAACCGAATGATGGGGGAAATGGACCCATGAAGTTAATACCCCAAACATCAAATATTTCAACAATGAGAATATTGGTAAGTGACATCATGTTCCTGTGGGAAATATTACCTATACGTTGGCATCTATCACATGCAGAGCAAAAGGCGTGTGGTGTCTCGAAAAAGTGTACGCCAATAAAATCCACTTTGTAAGACTTTTGCACCTGTTTTCTTTGGACCAAAATGACCACCACATGCATGGTCATAACAAAAGGAGATTATACTATGAAATTCACTCTCAGGCACACATCTCGTAATAACCTGGTCAGGACAATGTTTGAATAAGTATGGATCATCCCAAAAGAAATGTTTAACCTCGGTAAGAAATTTGGATTTATCCTGTTTAGTCCAATGAGAAGGAAATTGACCTGTAACAAGATAATTTATAATGTCCACATACCAAGGTAATTGAGAGACAGCTAAAAGTTGTTCATCAGGGAAAGACTTGTTCATTGGCAAAGGATCTACTGTGGACTCTAAGACAAGTCTAGACAGGTGATTGACTACCACATTTTCGGAACCCTTTTTGTCCCGAATTTCAATGTCGAATTCTTGTAGCAAGAGAATCCAATGAATCAATCAAGGATTAGCATCCTTTTTGGAAAGAAGATATTTCAATGCTGCATGATCTGAGAATACTATAACCTTTGATCCTATGAGATACGACCTGAATTTGTCTAGGGTAAATACCACTGCCAACAATTCTTTTTCAGTGGTAGAGTAATTGAGTTGGGCATCATTTAGAGTCCTACTAGCATAATAAATGACATGAGACACTTTGTTCTATCTTTGTCCTAAGACGGCTCCAACAGCATAATCGGAAGCATTACACATAAGCTCAAAAGGTAAACTCCAATTAGGTGGTTGGATAATTGGAGCAGAAGTTAATAAATGCTTTAGCTTATCAAAAGCTATCTGACAATCATCATTAAGGACAAATGGAACATCTTTAGCTAGTAAATTGCATAAGGGTCGAGAAATTTTGATAAAATCCTTAATAAATATCCTGTAGAATCCCGCGTGCCCTAAGAATGATCTAATCTCTTTCACCGTTCTGGGTGGAGGAAGACTATGAATTAAATCAATCTTAGCTTTATCAACTTCAATGCCCTTACTTGAAATAACATGCTCGAGTACAATCCCTTTTTGAACAATAAAATGACACTTTTCCCAATTCAATACTAGGTTCGTCCTTTTACATCTTTCTAAGACAAGAGATAGATGGTATAAACATTCATCAAAGGAAGAGCCAAAAATTGAAAAATCATCCATGAAAACCTCGTGGAAACGCTCAACTATATCTGAAAAAATACTCATCATGCATCGTTGAAAAGTAGCAGGCGCATTACACAACCTAAATGGCATACGCCGATAAGCATATGTACCAAAAGGACATGTAAATGTGGTTTTTTCTTGATCCTTAGGAGCAATGAGAATCTGATTATATCCAGAATAACCATCCAGGAAACAATAATAACTATGCCTTGCCAATCTCTTAAGCATCTGATCTATGAAAGGAAGAGGAAAGTGATCTTTCCTTGTGACCAGGTTCAGTGTACTGTAATCAATACAAACTCGCCAACCCGTAGTCATGCGGGTCGGCACTAACTCATTACCATCATTTTTTATCACCGTAATCCCAGACTTTTTGGGAATAACTTGAATTGGGCTGACCCATGTGATATCTGAAATGGGGTAAATGATACCTACATCCAACAATTTAAGCACCTCCGCCCGAATGACCTCTTTCATGTTAGGGTTAAGCCTCCTTTGCATTTCACGTGACGTTTTTTCATTTTCTTCAAGATGAATACGATACATACATGTAAGACCCATATCCTAAACTGTACCATTTTGTTGGCTTCCGCGGTCCTTCCGGTCGAATTCCGGCAATCCTCAACTCGTATCCGACGTTTGCGCGCGATCCTAAGCCGGATCTCGCATACCAAAGTCGGCTCGAACCAAAACCTGTATCATAGCGACCGCACCATCGTCGCGGTTCTAACGCCGTGACTCTTACACCGATCCGATACTCAGGGTAGAAGATGTCGGCCTGCGTTCATTTCGAAGAAACGCCGGGCGTTGCTAATATCGAAAGAATCTCTACGACATATCTCATCAATCAATTAATCAATCAATGTCAAGTACAAGTCAAGTACAACCATACCTCAAGTACAACAACCCATTCCTCTTTTCCACAAGTCAACTCTCTCTCTCCTCTTACTATCCCTCTTTTACTCCATTTTCAACTAAAGCCATACCTCTCATCACGTCTCCTTACACCCACCATTCCACTTATCCCTTTCATCCATTAATTCTCCATTTTTCTCAGAAACTTCCTCCCAAGTAACAAAGTTCCACACGTCCAAGCTTCTCCCTCCCAAATGCCAAGTGTGGCCCACTTTCCCTACTCTCTCATCTCCCATCTCAACCTTTGATCCATCATCTACTACCGTTAAAAGTCAAGCAAAGGAGCTAAGGAGGCTAAGGGAGCAAGGTGAAGGCCAAGAGGTGGGTGATCTTTGAGTTTCTACCATTGATTTAATGATTTGAGGGCCCACTTGTTGGTGGGACCCGTTGTGATGTATGTGATGTATCAATGAGGGCCCATAGTGGCGGGGTCCCTCTATTGCACCGTGGATTCTCTTTCTTTCTCTTTTTCTCATCCTAGAATGTAGTAGGCCCCGCCAAATTACCTATTACATCCATTAGATGGGGGTGGCCCACCACATTTAGGAGATCCCATATTCCATACATACATACATATATATATATATATATATATATATATATATATATATATATATATATATATATATATAATATAATATATTATATTATATATATAACATGGTGGCCCATGTCCACATGGGACCCACCATGATGTCTGTGAGCATCCACGCCGTCCAGCGTCTCTGGACGCTGGACGCTGCAAGTGGCTAACGTGAAGTGTGAACTGACATGGATGTACTGACAAGCTACCCATAATGGGTTTGGAAATGGGAGTTCAAGTAGGCCCCACCTTGATATTTATGCATGATCCAAGCCGTCTATCCCAACCCTTGCATCATTTTAAGCGTTGAGCCAAAAAATGAGACCGATCCAATTATCTGGCGGGCCGTGGCATTGAGAATGCTAGTATTTTCTACTAAAACTTGGGAAACTGATTATTGGTGTCCACAAGAAGCTTTGACCCATCTGAAACTTGGTTTGGACCCCTAATTTTGTGGGACACATACAATGGACGGGGTAGATCTGGTTAATATGGGTCCCACCTAGGAAAAAAAAATACGTACATTGCATGCATTTGCTGCCTTGACGTTTAGAGGAGTCTGGACGTCCAACGGGCTCCATTGGCTCCAGTTGTAGACCCTACCATGAAGTATGTTCTACATCCATGCCGATTATTTAATAGGTCCCCTTTAATGATGTGTTGGCTTCAAAAATAAGCCAGAAACAGTTCTCTGATGGCCCACACCATCACTATTCATGCGATAGTATGCCAAACCACATAGAATCAAATGCTGGGGTCCACATGCAGCTTGGACCCACCTGAAACTCGGTTTGGACTCTTAAATTGGTGGGACACACACATTGAATGGGTTGGATTTACTTAAGGCGGGCCCCACCTACCAAAAACCACTGGAATTCCCATTTTCAAAAAAAAAGGGAAGCAGGGCAGCAGCACCTGCCGCTGTCAATGGGCGGGCGGATGGACAGGTTGGCCCTAACGGCCCCATCTGTGGGTCCCACCGTGATGCGTTTCATACATCAACACCGTCCATTGTGGGGCCCCCCTTCTAAAAATGTCTTGCCCCAAAAATCAGCCGTATACGGAACTCAGGTGGGCCATACCAACTAAAATCATGGGAATACACGTCTAAAACATATAAAATTTGGGTGGGCTGAAACTTAGTCTGAACCCTCAGCCAAGTGGGACGCACATAATGGGTGGGCTGGATTTGTGAACCACATCACCGTGGGCCCAGGTCCATGTGATCTTATAAATAGTTTGGATTGCATATAAACATCACCGTGGGCCCAAGTCCACGTGATCTGATAAACAGTTTGGATTGCATATAAACATTTCGGTGGGCCCAGGCCCACCCCTGGTCCACGTGACCTTATCAATAGGTTGTATGAAAAATAAACATTCCAGTGCCCCCCCCCCCCCCCGACCGTGTTACCTTGTGAACAGGTTGGGTGATAAATAAATATTACGGTGGGCCCCTATCCCAACTCTGGTCCGTGTGACCTCACCAATAGGTTGGATGTCAAACAAACATTTCGGTGGGCCCGAGGCCCACCCCAGGTCTGACTGACCTTATGAACAGTTTAGAAGTAAAATAAATATTATGGTGGGCCCCCATGACCCAATCAATGGGCTGGATGGAAAATAAATATTATGGTGGGCCCCGCATGGGATCCACTGATGTATGTTTTGTAATCCATACCTTCCATTAGTGTGGGCCCCACTATGAGGCATGTACTTTATCTATGACGTCCATCCTTGGCAGGCCTTGGAAATTTTAATGGTGGAAGTTATTACCACCACTTATATTAGATGTGGCCTACTTTGATATATATGAGACCCATGTGACTAGGCCCATCTTGATGTATTTGTAGCCGTTGTTAAGGCGTACCTTGATATATGTGAAACCCATGTTATGAGGCCCATTATGATGTATTCAAAGCCCATGGGTCGAGGCCTAATGAGGCGTACATAAGGCCCATTGTAGTGTGATTTCACCATGGAATATGTGTTGATCTTTATAGTGAGCTATACCTTAGGAACAATGATGGTTTGACGTCCATATTGTAAGGATAATATTGGTTAAATGTCCGCATTGTCACTCTCCCTAATGCCCATTGATAACCCCATATTTGTAGTGAGTAGGCCGTCTAGGCCCATATTCGTTACGCACAAGCCCATCACCCTATGACATGTTTAGAATAGATCCATGATTCATGATCATACGCATCATATGTATGTCTGATATGACGAATGACTGAGCATAGCATATACCTTCGGGCGGAGTTGCCCTACATGAGCACGCGGCGTGCGTAGGATTGTTGCATTGGTAGGGTGATTCATGCACTTGCATTTGTGTGATCATGATTATTGTATGCCCTAACGACATCAGGGCCAAAGCCTCCACAGACACATCATGGGTGGCTGGATTGGATACCGAAAATGTTTGATTCTAGTATACGGGCACCATAGATGACCTTGGGTGAAAATTCCTAAACCCGATGGTACTAGAGGATGACTCCAACGTCGAGACCGAGTGGATATATGAGCGCACGAGGGCCAAATACCAGGAGGTCGCGTCTCCCACTGTGTCGTGGTCGGTTGGAAAGGGGTGTGGCCTTACTCGCCCGAGGGTAGGGGGCAATACTAGGCTGAGTCTGACCAGCTCTTGAATGGGTCCGTTATCGACGTGCCAGATAAGTATTGACAGACTATTAGCCAGGCGGATAATGAGGTTTCTTACGCTCACTTGGACTGTACAGCTAGGAGAGCGGCAGTGCCATTTGGAGTATACTAAACCTCGGTGATTATCCAAAATGAGAACTGTATTGATATATGATGAGATTTGGCATGCTTGAGTTGCATCTCGTAACGCATGGCCGTGTTATGGCATATAACATTCATATCTTACATCATATAGCCTTGGTACGGCTGATTACATTCATGTACTCACTAGCATGATTCCGCATTTCTCTGACCTTGCAATCTGAGCACGCTCTTATTGCGCACACACTTACACCACCCTCTAAGCTTTCTATAAGCTTATGCACGATTGATGCGTGCAGGAGACGCTAGGACGCAGCCGTAGTCTTGCCGTAGTTAGAGCATACAGTCTGCAGTTTGGAGTACACAGTCGAGCTTTTGGAGTTTCTGTTATTTTCATTATCTTGTTTTTCTCTTCTTACGCATTGTACTCAAAATTTTTTTATCATAATGAATTGTGTGATGATGTTCTTGTGGTTATTGTTTGTGGGTTATGCTTGTGGTTATGCTCATTATGAATCAGATTGATGATTAGAAATCCTCCTTATAGCATCTCAGGATTGGAACCTAGTGTATGGGTGCCGGGAGCCGAGAATGGGGTACTATGGAGGCTGTTGGTGTCGGATTCGGCGAACGAAAATTTTGTGAACCCAGTTTTCGAGTTCGGGGCGTGACAATACACATGGTGGGGCTTATTTCCTTTATGTCCGCTATTGTCCACCCAATAGTTGTCTTATATTTTCTAAGAACATTAAGTAACTTACCCTCCTGTTCCTTATCAAGGTCAGAAGCTATGATAATATGCAGGGTCTTAGAAAGACTTAAAAATGCATACTTGAGCATTTCAGGTAACTGTTTAAGGTCAAGTTTGAGTGGTTTCTCAATAGACGGGACAAGTTTAGACTCAGATGGTGGAAGAAGTTCCACTTTAGCTTTCCATTTTGTAGTATCCATTACAGGATTAGAGTCAAGCAATGCACTGACCTCTTGGATGGAACTTTCTATATCAAAATCTATTTCAAAATGTGCTAAAAAATTCTCAAGAGCATCTTCGGGAGATTTAAGGAAAGAGTCATGCAATAGACTCTCAATCATGTTCACTTCAAATGTATCATCTGAGTCTACTGGTTGTTGTCCAACATTGAAAACAATGAGTTTAATCTTCATGTTACCAAAGGATAACTTCATGACTCCATTCCTACAATTTATAATAGCATTGGATGTGGCCAAGAATGGACGTCCCAGGATAACCGGGATTTGACTAGTAGGATTCTGGATGGGCTGAGTATCTAGAACGATGAAATCTACTAGAAAATAAAACTTGTCAACCTGGATTAGCACATCCTCAATAACACCACGGGGCACCTTGACAGATTTATCTGCTAGTTGTAGTGTTATTTTAGTTGGTTTCAGCTCACTAAGTCCTAGCTGCTCATATACCGAATATGGTAACAAATTGACACTCGCTCCTAAGTTAAGAAATGCCTTCTCAACTTTATGCTCTCCTATGACACAAGAAATGGTACGAGCTCCTGTATCCCTAAATTTAGGAGGGGTATTGTTTTGAATCATGAAACTGAGTTGCTCTGCAAGGAAGACTTTCTTATGAACATTTATCTTACGCTTTTGAGTGCAGAATTCTTTAAGAAACTTAGCGTAAGCAGGGACTTGTTTGATAGCATCAAGCAATGGAATGTTGATTTGCACTTGCTTAAATATGTCCAATATCTCATTGAAATTGTTTCTTTTCTTAACTGGTGTCAGACGTTGAGGAAAAGGTGCTTTAGGCACTTAGGATGGCACAGGAGTGGTTCATGGAGAGTCAGATTGCTTTTTGACTTTGGATGCACTAGTTTGTCTCTCCTCTTCATTTTAGTCTTCCGATTTGGAATTTGATTCTTCCCTAGGCATCTCTACTTTATTATCGATCTATTTGTTGGACCTATGGGTAATGATTGATTTAGCTTACTCATGATATTATTCTTGGTTTGAATGAGAGCCACAGGTTGGCTAGGAAACTTGCCCTTCTCTCTCTCACTCAATGTGGCAGTAAGTTGACCAAACTGTACTTTCAGCTTAGCAATAGATTGCGCATTTGCATACAGGCTTTGTTGGTTGGCTAGTAAAGTTTGTTGGATGTCTTTTTGAAATTGAAGAGAACTCTGCATAAAAAGGTTGAGTGTATCTGTAAGACCCGTATCTTGGTCCGTACACTTCCGCGGTCTTACCGGTCGAATTCCGGCAACTTTCGACCCTTAACCGGTATCGACGCGTGACCCTGATTCATGTGCCGACAACCCGAGTCGACTCAACCTGAGACCAATGCCATAGCGACCGCACCGTCGCCGCGGTTCCGATACCGCGACTCGCGCGCCGAGGCGATACCCTGATCAAGAGTTATGGGCCAACGTTTGGTGCGAGAAAACGCCGCGAGTTGCGAAAACCAAGGGAATCTCAACGATGTGTCACATCAATCACATCAATCCCATCAATCAATCACCCATCAAGCCATCACATGTCAAGTACACATCACTTCCATCCCTTTTCCCAAGCAACCACAAAAGTCTTCCTAACCCATACCTTTCTTACACAAAAGACCACAAAAGTCTTCACATCCCATACCTCTCTTACACAAAAGCCACAAAAGTCCAAGATTTCTTACACAAACATCACTCACCCATCCATCCATCACTCTCTCTCTCTCCCTTTACAACTCTCTTTCTTTCTCTCTTTCTCATTTCAATCTCCAAGCAAGAATTTCAAGTTCCATACGTATGGAATTTTCCAACTCTCCTAAGCTTCAAGTGGCCCACCTTCCTACCCCAAAATCTCCCATCTCAACCCTCCATTCTTCATCTTAACCATTAAAGTTGAAGATAAGGTGCCAAGGAACCTCTAGGAGCAAGAAGATCGGACGGTGGGTGCCTCTATAGGGTAGTTTTTATTGTTTTTATGGTGGACCAATTGAGGCCCACCGATCCATGGTGTGGATCTCACTTGGGACCCTTATTTGTGGCCGATGGACCACTTGGATCGCCATGATCATTCCATGATGGGGCCATTCTCCATGGACCCCATCATGATCTTTATTTTCATTTGAAAAGGGTCATCTAGACCATCCATATCGGTGGGGAAAGGATTCTCACCGTTGATCTTTAGTTTTGATGGTCACATGTGCAAATGACCCATTGATGTATGATTTCATGTATGGGAGGGCCCATAATGACGGGGACCCTCCATCACAAGCCGTGTCCCACTCTCCATGTCTCTCTCTTTTATTTTATTTTATTTTATTTTATTGCAATAGGATGGTGTGGCCCACTTGAATGGATCCCATCTTGATGTATTTATTTTATTCAAGTGGGGTCCACCCTAGATGTTATTCCCATGCCGCCATCATGTGGTGGCCCACTTCATCAGGGCCCACCATTTTCAAAGAAATTTTTTTATATATCACTGTCCAGCGTCTGGGACGCTGGACGTTGTAAAGGAAATCAAAAAAAAAAGAAAAAAAGAAAGGAAGGCTTTTGGGTGGTCCCTTTGCATAGGCCCCACCATGATGTATTTGAGTAATCCAAGCCGTCCATCCTCTTACCTACGGTGTTTTAGCCGTTGGGTAGAAGTTTGGGGCTGATTGGAAGACCTGGTGGGCCATAATATCAACGAATGCATCACTACCATTCAAGATCATTATTTGGTTTTATTTCACTTTCTAAGCATCCAAAAAATTCAAACTCTGGACTCATTTCGACTGTTGCGGCCCACTGAACGCAATGGCCGGAGTGGATTTTATTTTAGCGGGACCCATGCATGAAAAACTACAGGAAAATCAAATTTCCTGATTTTTGATAAGAGGCATAGCCTCTGGCTTGCGTCAGCAGCAGGAGGGCTGCACGCAGCGGGCGGGCGGGCGGCCGCTGGCCACCCACGGCCCTGCTCGTGGGCCCCACTATAATGTTTGTTTGCCATTCAATCCGTTCATGAGGTGGGACCCCTCCTCAGGTGGGTCCCCTCCAAAAATGAGACAGATCCAAGATTCAGGTGGCCCACACCACATGAAACAGTGTAAATTGATTTCTACCATTGAAAGGTCTTTGGGGCTCACAGAAGTTTTGAATCAAGCTGAAATTTATGCCGTCCCTTCATCCAGGTCCGAGTGACCTTATGAATGGGTTGGATGGCAAATAAATATTTCAGAGTGGGCCCCACATGGGACCCACATTGATGCATATGTTGTAGCCCACCGTCCAGGCGGACGGTGGCACCCACCTGACGCACGGGCTGCCTCCACCGTCCACGGACGGTGGGGCCCTGTGTAATGAATGTGTTATATCCGCACTGTCCACTGGACAGTGGGACCCTCCTTGATGCATATGATGCATCCGGACCGTCCATCCACCTTAACATATAAAGGGCTATGGGTTAGGCCCATTTGATTTATAAAATGCTTATGGGCTGGGCCCATTTGATCCATTTAAGGCCCAAGAACTTAAGCCCATTTGGCGTGTTGCAAGTCCATGGGACTAGGCCCATTCGATGTACTTCAAGGCCCATATACTTGGACCCTTTTATTGAAATTTTAAAGTCTATGGGAGTAGGACATTTGATATGTTGTAAGGCCCATGGGACTAAACCCATTTGATTATAAAAAGGGTCCATGGGATTAGGGCCATTGGATTTATTTGAGGCTCATGGGTTAGGCTCACTTGATTTGTTTAAGGCCTAAGAATTTAGGCCCATTTGACTCATGTTAGGTCTATGGGTTGGGGCCCACTTGACCTACATGTGGGATCCCAATTGGTGTGGCCCATTTGATACATATTAGACTCATATGACTAGGTCCAATTGATGCAATCCAAGGCCCACGGGTTTTGACCCATTGCAATGCACATAAGACCCATTGGTGTGGCTCATTTATGTGGCCCATCTGACGAATAAAAGGCCCATAAGCTATGGCCCATTTGATATACATGTAAGGCCTAATGGGAGGAACATAAGGTCCATTGCAATGTGTAAACCCAATACCGATTATGTAGCGGTGTTTTAAGAAAATCGTACCTGGGAAACAATGTTGGTTTGACGTCCACATTGCGAGTGTAACGTTGGTTGGATGTCCACATTACGACTCTCCTTAGGGTCCATTACTGGGCTGTACTTATCATATTTAGGCCGTCCAGGTCCATCTGCATTGTAAATAGTTCATTTTGTTATAACATGTTTAGTCCAGTTCATGACTCATGATCATACGCATCATATGTATGCTTGACGTGAGAATTGTCTGATCATAGCATTTGCCTTCGGGCAGGTTGTTTATGGGCTCCCGGTTAGGCAGTGTTTCCCTACATGAGCGCACGATATGCGCAGGATTGGTTGCATGACTGGATAGCGTGATTTATGCATTCCGCATTTGTGTGACATGGTTATTGTACGCCCTAGCGACATCGGGGCCGTAGCCTCCACAGACAAATCGTGGTTGGCAGGATTGGATACCGGAAATCTTATTCTACATGGGGTACTATAGATATCCCTGGGTGAAAGTCCCTAAACCCTTATGGTACCAAGAGGTTGCTCCAACGTCTAGACCGAGTGGGTAGATGAGCGTTGAGTGCCGATTACCAGACGGTTATGCTCTCCACTGTGTCGTGGTCGGTTGGAAGGGGGTGCGGCCTTACCCGCCTGATGTAGGGGGCAATGATAGGCTGAGTTTGACCAGCTCGGGAAATGGGTCCGCTATCGACGAGTCGCGCCCGATATTGGCAGACAGATAGTGAGGTCTCTTCCACTTACCTTATTGCGCGCGATGTGACGGCAATCTGGTTTAGAGTGTACTAGACCCCGGTGATATTCCATACTTTGAGCTGTATTGATGTGTGGACATTGATGAGTATCCGTATGCTTGAGTTGCATTATACATTGCATGGCCTTGGGATGGCCGATAACATTCATGTCTTGCATCGCATAAGCCTTGGTACGGCTCATGATATTATGTTTCCATTTGCATATTCCGCATCACTCTGACATTGCATGTTCATATTACTACCTTGCGCACACACGTTCACCACCCTCTAAGCTTTCTGTAAGCTTATGCACGACCGTTGCGTGCAGGTGACGTTGGATCACAGCAGCGTTGAGGCAGGAGCACGTTGCTGAGCATTTTGGAGTTTTTGTACTTTACCACTGTATTTCCCTTTATGCTCATTGTACTTGTAAAGTTTTTGATCATAGTGAAAATGTAATGGATTTCTTGGTTGTTGTTTGTGGGTTATGCCTTTAGTTATGCTTATTACGAATCAAATTGATATTTAAAATCCTCCTCGTAGCATCCCAGGATCGGAACCTGGCGAATGGGAGCTAGGAGCCGAGAATGGGGTTCTACGGAGGCTGTCGGCGCCGGATTCGGCGATCGGAAATTTTGTGAGCCCGGTTTCTGAGTTTGGGGCGTGACAGTATCTTCAAGTGATGGTTTCCTAGATTGTGGAGGAAGTTGTTGATACTGCGGAAATTGCTGAGGTTGTTAACTACCAGCTTGGGGGTAAGGTTGCATAGGAGGATTTTCAGATGGTCCTCCTTGTTATGGTCCTTTTGTCCAAGAAAAATTTGGATGTCTAGCCCACCTTGGGTTGTAGGTATTTGAGTACGGATCATTCCTAGTTCTCCTAAAGGTGTTCATAGCGTTCACTTGTTCTAAGAGAAATTTCGGGAATGTTGCACCACATGGACAAGACTGCGTATGATGGGCGGGACTAGAACATATGGCACATGACTCGATTCGAGTTGTTTGTGGAGGTCCATTATTTAACATCAAAGCATCCACTTTCTGTGTCAAGCTATCAATTTTGGCATAAAGATCTGGCGTGACTCCTATCTCATATATACCACCTTTCTTCTGTAGTTGGGGACTTCTTTCACTTTTATTTGAATAGTCCCATTGCTGAAAATTTTCACACAAGGTTTTAAAGAAATTTCACACTTCGACATCACTTTTGGTCATGAATGACCCTCCACTGGTGGCATCAACCATGCGATGGTTTTGGGGTATCAAACCGTCATAGAAGTATTGAACCTCTTGCTACTTCTCAAAACCATAGTGTAGGCATTTAAGAAGCAAGTCCTTCCATCTTTCCCAACATTCATGAAAGTGCTCTCCCTCTTTTTGTGTGAAATTAGTAATTTCTCTACGGAGAGCATTGGTTTTATGGACAAGGAAAAACTTGTTTAAGAACTTCTTAGACAGTTAGTCCCATGTAGTGATAGACCCAACTCCTAGAGAATTCAACCATGTTTTCGCCTTATCCTTCAAAGAAAAAGGAAAACGGTGCAAACGGATCGAATCATCTAAAACGTTTTGGAATCGAAAGGTAAAGCAAATGTCTAAGAATTCCTTTACATGATGATATGGATCCTCCTTGTTTAAACCATAGAAGGAGGGCAATAATTGTATGACTGCAGGTTTAAGTTCAAAGTGTGCTGCCATGGTGGCTGGCAACACTATGCATGAAAGTGCATTGAATTGGATAGGAGCTGAATAATCTCTAAGAGCTTTTATTTTATTCTCATCCGCCATTTCAAATAGGATGTTTTTAAATCTTCTACGAAAGGTTCTTTCTATTTCATGATCAAAAGGTGCTAGTTCTATGTTCAGAGATCTACGTCCTAGTATAAACTGATTTACTTCAATATAGGAAAGAAAGCTAAACTACGATGCAACCTAAGAGAAATAAAACTAGAACTAAAAATTATGAATTCTTAAAAACAAGATAAAAGTATGTAAACAAGAATTGAAAGAAAGAACCTGGAAAATGAGATGATCGACGACCGAAGATTTGAGAGCTCCTCCTTTTGAAGATAATTTTATTTTGCAGCTTCCTTTCTCAATTCCTGTAAACAAAATAAAAATAAAAATAAATTAAATTTTCTAAAATAATGCTAGAAAAATCCTAAAGCTATGAATTACGATAAGAAAGAATTCTAAATCCAATTGGACCGAAACAGTCCCTGGCAACGGCGTCAAAAACTTGATGTTTTATTTTAAACCAATCTGATTTAAATGATTTTAAACTCGTAAGTATACGAATCAGATGTAAATATGGTATGTATTACGAGATCATTCCCACAAGGACTGGTTGTCACAATTCGAATTGTATGATCCTTCTTAACTAATCCAATAAATAGTTTGGCTAGTGATTAAGTAAACTAAACAAAAATTAATGAAAAAGTAACTGAGAGCAATAAGTAAAATTCAATCAAGGAGAAGACTAGGACTTTCGAATCCACCCCTAATTATCCTGACCCTTGTTTTACCTGTTGATTCACCCTAATTAAGATTGATATCAAAACAAATAAAGTACACTCTATGTCCTTGGTCGGGCACATAGAATGTATAATCCCTTAAAGCATATGGATCACATCTTTCCATCCATGGCCAGGCATAGAGAGATGTAGATTTCTATTTCTTCCTCTATAAGAAACCTGTTCATGGTCAGACACAAGCACCTAGATAAGATTTCAAACAACATCCATATCTAGACTTTGGTTAAGCTCATAGAATAGAGAAGTACAGAAATTTCAGTTAAGCACACTAGAAAAAGAAACAAATCAATCAAATCAATATGAATTCAATAATAAACAAGAGTCATTCAAATTAGGGGCTTCATCTCAGCCCTAGCTAAGAAATTTAACAATCCATAAAATCAATTAGGAAGACAGAAAAATAAGATAAATGAAATAAAAACATCTTTCTTTCTTCTCTTTCTTCTTTCTTCTCTTTCTTCTCTTTCTCTCCTTGGCTCTGGATCTGGCTTCCCTTTTTCTCTCTTCTTTTTCTTCTCCCCCTTGGCCCTGGGATCTCCTCTCCTCTTATACAGCAAGGATGGGCGGTGGAGAGGTCGGTTTCGCAGCGAGAATTCCCGGAAAGACTCTTACGTAGCAACAGCCTCGCAACCCTTTACGCAACTGAATTCGGAGCCTTCAAACTCTCTTGTTCCTTACATGTTGTCCGTAAAATCAACATCCCTTGGAAGTATTTTGGCTGGCCTACACGATGGACGGATCAAATCTTCCATCAGATCATCACCAAGACCACACCACAGCCCGAACAAGTCCGGTTGCGAAATAGGGACGCGGATCTCTTCCGCTGTGGTGTTGGTGGGACCCACTTAGATATTATTTTGAAAAATCCAAGCCGTCCATTAGATGCAGGACGAAATTTCAGTAGGGCATGGATGGTTTTGAATTGGTTTGAGTGTGGCCCATTGCATATTTTAACCTGCCGTCTATTAGGTGTAATGGGTGCTGTTTCCATACATACAATGTATGGGTCTAGAAAATCGCAGTGTGTACGGTCTTTTTGACCTCATCGAATGAATGGACAGTCCGGATTAACCCCATGATCAACGGTGATGGCCCACTCATCACCTCAACATCTCAATATTCGCACGAACGGATGGAGAGTAACTCTCCTGTTTTGGAAAGTCGGCCAGACCGACTTTGACTGAGCAGGTCAGTCCCCTGCATGTCCAGTCCCATGCACTCCTTATGCATGCAGTGCAGTGTGAGGTCCATCAGGATGATCTTGCGAAATCTGTTCCGTCCATCTCTTTCCTTGTATCTTTTTAACATTTGAGACCAAATTTAAGGCATATATAGATTGTAGGTGGGCCCAGAATCAACTGTTTATGGAATGATCTATCAGTTGGGATACTTTCATAGTGATCTGAGGGTTAAGATTTGATATGTATGGTTAATTTATGGCTCCCGGGCTATGTATGAAGCTTCGAGTTAATCGGATGGTGGAAACCCTTTAATCTTTTATTCTGGATCAATTTCGGGCCTCTTTAACGTGAACGACTTAATTTTCTCGGATCCCTGGCGTGTAAATCCATTGATCTCAGTCCTCTGGAGTCCGTCCCTTGCTCTGATGACTATGGAACGTTAAATCCATACTTTTAATATCCTTTTTCAATCAACGCTCCTGATTTTATCCTGCAACAAAAATACAATTAAAATATAACATTAAACATTATCATATACGTGAAATCAGGTAATAACCAGGGTGTGATATGCAATATTCGACCCTCATCAATAAGTCTCACATAACTTGGTGACATCACTTTGACAAATGTATGGCCCCACCAATCAAACCACCTCACATCACGAGGCGCTGCTCCGTAACTAATCTAAGTCCATCTTACTTTCATTAACATACAATTTTAATTTTAATATTAGATTGGCTAAACAACCTTAATAGCGGACAAATAGAGAGAGGACAATTGGATATATATATATAAACTGTGCAATGAATGTTTGCTGATATGAAAGTTAGATAAATAAATAAGTTTAATATTCGGTCCTTGATACATCTATATTGGTTGGATTGTTTAATTTGACTACTTATATGCGAAGTGTACACGCAACCTTTCAGAGCATCGCTCCTGACGTGTCAATCACATCAGTGGTGCATGCGTCAGTACCAACAATTTCTGTCTGACACTCTTTTACCAACCACATGGTGGTCCTGACCGTTTATTTAGGAGTTTCCTATGCATATGTTACCTTGATTTTCACCAAGTAAATGAAAGTAAATTGAAAACTTTGACTTAACTCGCTTTGTATGGAAAATAAGAAGTTTGGGCAATAATAATTTTTTAACGTATGGATCATCTACAGCAGGAAGTTCTGCATGAACGTTGTAGATCACTACTTGATTAGGCAGAAGTGGCGTAAAAGATTGTGAGATCCTATGCCGGAGAGCCGTAGTCTCATTCGTTTCTGCATAGTCCTTTTTTGTTGTTTTCCTGAAATGTACTGACCGGGATTGACGCCGATTGCGGTGAAGCCAAGACCACATGGTTAGCTTGGGTTGGCCATGTGCTGTTGTGTTAGAAATCAGATTGAGTACTGAGTTACTCAACAGTATTTTATCGCACGGAGTAAACACGGTCGGGCACACAGTAAATGTATGTGGTTTATCCATGCCGTCCATTAGTTTTTCCAACTCATTTCAGGGTCGAGCTCAAAATTAAAAGATATCAAAAGCTTAAGTGAGCCATAATATAAGAAATAGTGGGAATAATGATTTCCGCAGTTAAAACCTTTCCAGTGCTAACAGTGATGTGTATTTGTCATCCATCCTGTACATATGATTGTCCAAAATTGAAAGATATCAAAAGCTCAAGTGGGCTATAACACAGGAAAAGTGAGAATAATGATTTCCACCGTTAAAATCTTGCTAGGGCTCACAATAATGTATATTTGTGATCCAACTGTTCATGAGATCACACTAGACATGGACGAATGGAAAACTCAAATACCAGTTTAATCCCAAACTTTCACGGCCAGCAATAATTTCTCAATAATAGATGTTCAAATCACACTATTTCTTGTGGTGTGGTCCACTTAAATTCTGGATATGCTTCATTTTTTAGTTTTTAGTCCTAAAATTATCTGGTAAAATAGATAGACGGAGTGAATATAATACATAAGTCTGTTTACTCATTATGTAGTCCATTTATGTTAAAGTTGAGTAAGATAAGTACATACTCAATTGAACAACTTTAAAGATTGCTTTGTATGAATACGTGATGAATCGAATAACTTTAAAACTTGCTTTGCTTGAGTTAGATTGTATGTACCCAATCAAATAACTTTAAAACTTGGTGTGAGTAGGGGTGTACATCGGCCGAACCAAGTCGAACTGGGCTCAACTCGGCCCGGCCCGGTCACCAACCAAATCAGCCCAAACCTGGCTCGGCCCGGTCACCGGGCCAACATGTCTAGCCTGAACCCGGCTCAGTTGGCAATCGGATGAGTTCGGGCTAGTTTCGGACCCACGATTTGGACAACCTTGATTTTTTGACTCTACTCCATCTACTCATGGGAAGAGCTTTGACAGGTAACTTGAACGGCCTTGATTTTTGGGAAGGACTTTTGTCATAAATTTTTAAAATTTTGCTCCATCTACAAAGGGACCCACTATTTGGACGGCTTGAATTGCTGTACATGGTTAGGATAACTGGGTAAGAATTTAGGATATATATATATATATATATATATATATATATATATATATATATATATATATATATATATATATATGCTGAGTCGATCCAGGTCGAGTCGAGTTTCGGGCTGAGCTGAAACTTATTTGAACTCGGCTCAAACTTAGTTTCGGGTTAAAGAAAATGGTCTATCCCGACCCGAACTCAGTTTCGGGTCAGGTCGAGTTGAGCTTTTTCGGACCGAGTCGAATAAATTAATCGGGCTAGCCCGATTCAAGTACCGCCCTAAGTGTGAGTCATCTCCAACAAATCATTAGCTTTTTTGAGAGCGGATTTGGTCATATCTCAATAACATCCAGTTAGGTAAAAGCTGGGCCCACCTAAATGTACTTATTGTATATCCACGTGGTTCATCTATTCTCTTTTTTGAGCCATGCCAAAGAAGGAAACAGACGAAAATTTTAAATACGTTTGGCTAGTAGTAAATGAAGGCAAATGGCATTGAAACACGTGGCCACTTTAGAGCTGTACTTTTAATTGGTAAATGGTCGTGCAGCTTTTTATAGCTTAGGGTATCCATCTAGAGATCCACGATGGCTGGATTGGATCCTATGGCTACGTTGCATTCTAGCACATGTGGTAGCTGACTTTTGTTTTGTTACCTTGTTAGTACCACTAGAGTATCGATGCCAGACCTCGGTGTTGAAATGAGGGTTTTTTCACTAAGTCTATCACTTGATCTATGGATCTGGGTGTTGGTAGCCGACCTGATTAGTTATTTAAGATTTCTATTTGTTTCTAAAGTAATGGCCCACCTGATTAGTGGAGTAGACTGTCTTTTCTTTTGGTGAGAGCACGTGCAAAGTCACAGCACCTGTTGGCGATGCTGGCATACGTGTTGACTGTACATGAGCTTACACACGTGGAGAGAGAGAAACGAGGAAGGACGCAGTTTGGCTAGAGACCCAACACCAACCAGCTAGCTGATTTCAAAGCTCCATTGACCCCACCATGATGTAGGTGTTTTATCTATGCCGTCCATTGATTTTTTAGCTAATTTTAACATATGAGCTCAAAAATGAGGCGGATCTAATTCTCAGATGGACCACACTACAGGAAACAGCAGGGATTAATCACTTACCATTGAAACATTTTGGGAGCCACAGAAGTTTTGTATTAAGCTGATTTTTTTGTCTTAATGTAGGTTTGTGTGACCTTATCAAGAGATTGGATGGAAAATAAACATTACATTGGGTGCTAGAAATTTTAGTGGTGAACATTTAAAACCTGCTATTTTCACTTGGTGTGGTTCACCTGATATTTGGATCTATATAACATTTTTTAGACTAATGCGCTAAAATGAGCTGGAAAAATGGATGGACGGCATGGATAAAATACATACATCATGATGAAGCCCCCATAGAGCTTTGCACCAGATAGCTGGCTGGTGCTGGGGCCACTAGATAAACAGCTTCAAGAGAGTTAAAAGGAAAAGGACGTGGCTTTAGACGTGCGGGCCACCCACACAGAGAGAAAGAAGGGTTTAGGGACACGGATTCGGTACGACACTGGCGTGTACAAGCTCAGTACATGAACTGGCTCGGAGCAGCCAACGTGATGCACGTGTTTTTATTCAAACCGTCCATCCATTTTTCCATGTAAATTTATGGTATCAAACAAAGACTTAGACATAGAAGGGATTGAACACCCACCATTAATAACTTAGTTGAAGCTGAAGAAATTTTGGATCAAGCTAATAATTGTATTTTCCCTCCAACCAGGTCTATATAGAGCTGAGCATCGAATCGAGTCGGACTGAGTTAGGGTTGACTCGACTTAATCCGATTTTGAAATAGGCCTGACTCGAATCGATCCGACTCAATACCGAGTCCAGCATGCCTGACTCGATCTGAATCCGGCCTGACCTGGATTGATCCGAATCGAGTTCAGTCCGGTCAAAAGTATTTAGTCGAGTTGAGTTGGCACCGAGTCAGATTAAGAGATGAGGGACGGAGAGATTGAGAGAGTGGAGAGGAGAGAGAGGAGGAGGAGGAGGGTAATAGTGGTGGGTGGTTGCTACACTTGGAAGATGAGGAGGATGAGAGAGAGAGAGAGAGGCCGGGCTTGGAAGATGAGGAAGATGAGGGAGGGAGAGAGAGATTTTGGGATTAGATCGGGATAGGGTGCGGTGCGTAAGGTTAAAAAGTCGGGTTTTGAATTGAGTTACTAGATAACTCAAATGTGACTCGGTTTGAGTTCAGATTGGGTGAAGCCTATTCGATTCGGACCGACTCACACATTGAGTTCGAGTCGAGTCGGATTTGAACAAGTTGGATGAGTCAAGTTAGTTGGATCGAGTCGTTTATGCCTGCCTCTAGATTTATATAACCTTATTAATAGCTTGGATGGTAAATAAACATGATGGTGAGCCCTAAAAAAGTTTCAATGGGGTGCACGTTATAATCATTGTGCTCTCTTTGGTGTGGTCCACTAAAGCCTTGGATTTTACCTAATACCATGGGAATGATGGCTCCTCATCAGTGTATCTGCTTTCGCTGAGCTCATGATAAGCGATGGTCGTTCTCAATCCACGTGAAGGATTAAAGGGGAGTGACTTCTGCTAACTTTTTAAATAACGTGACCAATGACCCTTTATTATTATTTAATAATCCAACGAGAATGATAAAGATTACACCAGATATCTTCTGGACTCTATTATTTATGAACCAAAGGTGTCACCAACATGGAATTAGACTCTAAGCAAAGCTTGGAAGTTAGTGCTTGTTTTTTTTAATAAATAAAAGCATATGATATTTTTAAAATATAGAGAGGATTATTTTATTCTATTATTTTTTAATTTAAGTTGTTGATTCTGAGGGAAGTATTTTCTTGAATTTCCAACCAAACGGAAATTTACATTACATGTGTGCAACAGATGAGTGGAGAATGATTGCATGGTATCCTGCGTGTCTCTAACTGAGAACGGGTGATGTAAGGGTCTTATCTATACTGTTTATCTATTTTTTTCGTATAATTTTAAGGTATAAGACTAAAAATTAGACAGATAAAAAAATCAAGGGGACTACACAATAGGGATTAAAATCTTACGGATGAAAACTTCTAGGCAGCTAGATAAGTTTCGGATGGAGCTTATATTTGTGTTTTCTCTTCGTCTAGGTGTACGTAACTTCATGAATAAGTTGGATGGCAAATAAACATTACGGTGGGTCGTAGAAAAGTTTCAATGGTGAGAATCAGTATCACCACTGCTTCCTATAGTGTGGTTCACTTGAGCCTTGGATCTACCTCTTTTTGTAGTCTTACATCTTAAAATGATATGAAAAAATGGATGGATCGGTGTGGACAAAACCCATACATCCCGATGGCCTCTCAAAACTACTCCCCCGGCCACGTGCTCTGTGGGCCCCACCATGATGTATGTGTTTCATCCATTCCATTCATCCATTTTTAAAGATCATTTTAGGGCGTGATACAAATTTAGAGGGATATAAATCTCAGGTGGACACAATACAGGAAAACAATAGAGATAGAATATCCACCATTAAAATCCTCCTAAGGCCCACTGTACTTTTTATTTGACATCCAATTTATTAATTAGGTCATAAAGGCATAGATGAAGGGAAAAAATAAATAAATATCAGCTTGATCCAAAACTTTTATGGTCCCCAAAAGGTTTTTAATGGTCAACACTCATTTGACACTGTTCCCTATAATGTCGTCCAATTGAGATTGTTAAACACCTCGGTTTAAGTCACATAGCATAAAATGAAATGGAAAAATAGATGGATGGCATGGATGAAACACATAAATCATGTTAGGGTGGACAGAGCATCGGCCATCAGCCTTTGGCTGGTGGTAGGGGGAGTAGCCAATCCGCGTTCCCCTGCCAGAGCCTTCGAGGGAAGTTGCTGTGCAAGGATGCTGGGTGGGGTACACCTATATGTTTGTGTGAAATCCACTCCGTCCATCCTTTTTGAGAGATCAATTTAGGACGTGCAACAAAAAAAATAGATGTATCCAACACTTGAGTGGACCACACGAGAGGAAATAGTTGTAATTCAATGAGCACTGTTGAACTATTTTTGTGGCTATAAAATTTCTGTATCAGGCTATATTTTCGGTGTTTCACTTCATCCCATAACGACCTTATAAACGGTTTGGATATCATATAAACATCAAAGTGGAGTCCACGTAGGTTTCAACGGTGGGAATTTCTTTCCTCAATTTTCCTCATCGTGTGACCCCATTGAGTCTTTTATCCACCTAATTTTTGGTATAACTTCCTAAAATGAGAGAGCAAAACAGATGAACGGAATGAATTTCTCACATACATTTCAATGGGCCCCACCCATCATCCCTGCGCAGGAACTTCCTGTAAACCTTTGCAGGAAATCCGCGTCCGCTCTGCGGGAGGTGAGTCAGCTGACACGGTGGAGTCAACAGTATGGGAAGGACGTGTACCAGTCCATCCATAAACTGGGCTGTAGTATGGTTGGCTCATGTTTTAAAAATCACACCTATGAGATAATCATATACATTAAGAAATCATATCTGGTAGATTAAACTAATGATCTATTGTTTTGATCGGTGGTCTTCCAAGCAAGGGTAGAAAATAATTTCTTTGATGCGATGACTACCAATACCAAATGGGTTTGATTTTTGAAATACAGGCCATAGGTTGTGGGACCCAGCAATGGATGGACTGATCGGCAAATCACCTAAAATCCTAATGTAACTAGGGAAGTAAACCGCAGATGTGGGTGGGACCGTGATCATAGGGCCCACATCAATGAATGCATTGTATATCCACACCATCTACCTGTTTTTCCAACTTATTTTGGGTGATGGTCTGAAAAATGAAGCATATACAAATCTCAAGTGGACCACATTGTAGGAAACAGTTGTTATTGAACGCCCACGTGCTCTAAGATAAAGAAAAAATACAAATATCTGCTTAATCTAAAACTTTATGTGGGAGTCAATTACCACTGTTAGCTGTGGTGTGGTGCACCTGAAATTTGTACATACTACATCTTGCGGTTTTCTTTATTCCCAACTTGTGAGGTGAGCATGACTTCACCATATGTTGGAAAATTGTTTTGGAAATACTGGAAAATAAAAATAAAATAAAATTATTTATTTTCGTTTCAGCCTAGTATCGGGAGGATCTATAGATGAGGAGCGATGTATTTTTTAGTTGATGGAATTTGGACTGGAATAATCCAGTTCATATAGGCACCAGGGAGTGGACAGTTCGTTTTCAGACCGTTGTGGCTTTCAAGACTGCTAGCCGTTTTCAGAAACGGCTGATTGTTTTGGATTAATAATTGCGCAGGTGCAAAGTGCGCCAACTAGTGCCACTATAGACACACTGCCCACGCCCCACATCCCTGAACGTCTCAATCTCTAATGCTCTAAAAAAGAATACCACACACACTTCCACATATAAACCCTAATTTTTCTCCTTTCATTTCCGATGTGGAACAAAAGCACACACCACACTTTTTCATTTGAAATTTCTAAAAAAATTTTAGCGGCAAAAACAAAATCTCGAAATTTTCAAATTTGATTTTTATAAAAACCACAAATTTAAACACTATCTATAACTATGATTTTGGTTGAGCTAGCTTAGTTTTAAAAGGAGTATGATATATTGCATCAATTCAAAAAGTTAAGAAGGAAAAAAAAAAAAAAACATTTAAAGTTTTTTTTATTTTTTTAAAATAAAAAATAAATTTTAAAAATAAAAACTTATTTTAATAAGTAAATAAATATATTAATAATTAAAACTTTCAATAAATAGAGTCTGCAATCATATGGTAAGAGAAGGGGTTTTTACTTCTATGACCAGGGTTCAAATCTTCTACGTGTCACGTTTCACTTATGTGGCTACAGTTAAGATTCACCTATTTTTTAACAAAATTTTCAATCCTCATTTCTTATTCATGTGAACTAAATTTTATCCCTTAAAACTATCAAATAATACATGCTTTTTTTCTTTCGTCTTTTTTCAAAATTTTTTTTTTTTCTAACTAACTTTATTTTATTATCATTATTTCTTAGGAAATACTTCCAACACATTACATGATGGCCAGTATGTATACCAACATTTATCTGTATGTTCACATCACATGCAATGAGATGGATGCCAGCCATAGATTTGTTTATGAGTGATCATGGTGATTGCCTTTAATATAAGCCCATTAATAATGTATAATTCAACTGGGTGGTGTTTTTCCACTCGAGCTAATTGTGCATGCTATGATGACTAGTCAGCCAACATGTGATAGTTTTGTATGGAAAATCAAAATGAAATCCTCACAACTAATGCAATCGATGAGAAAACATCATGAAATATAAGAAAACTATGACAATTTGGCACACGCCACGAGTTTAAATAAAAGCTACTGAAAGACGTACGTGGCAAATTAAAAAAGATAATAGGCTCTATAATTGCTTAAAGATGATTATGATGGCTTCTTTAGTTGGTGGTAATTTTTTTCACGACACATGACGTAATTAGACAAGTAATTATACATATGTGAAGTAAGTGTAATGTTTACACTTGTAGGTAAAAATGGAATAACCAAGGAGAACAGGTTAGCTCGAACATCTATGCACATCGCGTGATCAGTTAGTCTTAAATATGACCAAGGAATTCCTTAACGGTTAGAAAGTAGTAATCCACTACTGAGGAGCACACTTATTTTTCGAGGGCGACCATTAGAAGATGAAGTACCTCCACTTCCATCAAATACCAAGCTCTTATATGGTCCCATGCATTTTCGAGCTCTTGCTTGGATCATTTTTTGGTAAGAGCCCCCCGAAGTATGACCTAGTATGGAGCAAGACTTCAAGTTGTTACACTCAGGAAAGCTTGCACTGTACAATAAGATGAAGAGGATGGTCATCCCCAATTTTGCTTATATTCTACCAAGAAAGGGAGCTCAGTCTCAGTGTTCAAAAATGACATTCAAGGGTAGGTTGGCATGTCGGCAGGTTGGTGATCTGCTCAAAATTAAAGGAAAACTTAACTACAACTCGCTAGAGAATCCAAGTTGGTAAACAACTCTTCAGAATGGTTGTGTATGCCACCTCGGATGCTCGACCTCAACTTCCCACGTGTTTCCTTTGAATCTAATTACTTAGATCTTACTAGAAAGATTTATCAGAAATCTCAATTGAAGATCTCGAAAGATAATCGCAGCACAGATCTGCCCAAGATCTTATCTGAAGATCTCAGAAGATCACTGCGATACACTTGGGATACGATTCCCTTTACTATACGCACCTACTAAAAAAGAAGATTTTCATCTACGCCTCTTCCAGCTATAAATAAGAGCACCTCCAATACTGAAAGGCACAAATAATCTAACGCACAAATCTCACCCAAAAACTTTATGTTTTAATAGACCTTGCTTGCATGTCTGACTTTAGCATCGGAGGGATCCCTGTAACTGCCAAGGTCTCCATATTTGTCTTCTCTTATATGTATCAAGTGGTCTAAGGATGACAACAAATTTCTGCATCAACACTTACTAACACATAAAATCAGCCCAATACAAAACTCATGCTAACCACCCCTTTGTGAACTTAGTAGTTTTAAGATCAAATTTACATTATTTCATTAATATTTCTTATATGAGTTTTGATTAGGCTAATTTTTCATGAATGGTCCAAATAAAGGTTCTCACCTGGGCTAAGTGGAATTTTCATTTACAATATGGAGGACCTCATGGAACTTGAGTGTTTTACACCTGAAATCAGATTGCTTACTAACTGAGCATGCTTTTACTGCATAGTGTTTGCTTTCACCGTGGAGAGTAAACACTATTGGGCCCACTATGAATGTATGTAGTTTATCTATGCCGTTTGTCTGTTTTTTTCAGATCATTTAATGGGTTGGTCCAAAAATTGAACATTTCCAAAGCTCAACTGGACCATACCATTTCCCATTTGAAACCTTTTCAAGGCTCACAGTGATATTTATTTGTCATCCAACCTGTTCTTAAGATCACACAAGCATGCATGAAGAAAAAAATAATAATAAAATAAAAATCAAATGTCAGCTTGATCCAAAACTTACGTAGCTTCGAAGAATTTTTCAATGGTAGATGTTCAATTCACACAATTTCCAATGGTGTGATCCACTTTAGCTTTTGATATGCTTCATTTCTCAGTACAAGCCCTAAAATTATACATATATCATGGTGCCCGTTTACTCAGTACCCAATCAGCTTCCTTTGGGCCCTGCTTTAAACAAATGCTTGTAGACGAATCCAGACCGGCCCCATGAATGATTGTCATCGCTGAAACCTGTGCTCTCTGTCATGATCTTTCACATGTGTTCCTAGAGCTTCATTGAGTCATGACTCATATCTATATAGATAGGCGCGCACTCAGAAACTGTACACCTGACATGCACAATTCAAGTTTAATGAATGAAATTGTGGGGCCCACTATTGCTAAACCGCATGCCTAAAATCATATTGGCTGATCTAAGGCTCAGGTGGACCACACAAAAGGAGGCAGCAATGATAATGATCTCCACCGTTGAAACTTTCCTAGGGGCAACCATTATAATTGTTTGCCATCCAACCTATTCACAAGGCTACATAGACTTGGATTTGCCTTAACTTTACAAGTATCAGCTTGTCCAAAGCTTCAGGGGACTCTAAAATGTTTTCAGCTGGATCTACCGTATTTCCGGGCTTAGAATCTAAAATGATGCGAAAAAAAAAAAAAAAAAAAGTTGGAAGGTGGGGATAAAACCAATACATTACAATGCCTTTATAAGCCCCCGCTTGTGCCGAGCTTGGGACAAGCAGGGTTGTACCCGATCTGCATTCGGCCCCACCAATCAAACCTCACCACTCCATTGAGGGTACCCTTGCTCGGGTGGTAGACTCTGAGGAATTTCAACGGTAGGTCAAGGGTTCGAGTATCCATAGGTGGTGGAATTCCACGAGCGTGAGTGTGTGGTGTGTGTTGATAGCCAGATAATTAAATAAGCTTATTATTTGTTATATATATATATATATATATATATATATATATATATATATATATATATATATAAAAAAAAGAGAGAGATGGTAGGCATGCTGACCCGGGCATGTGTGCACCTTTGCACATGTGTCACGGGCATCTAATTTAAACAGTCTATGCGATGTGGCATCTTAAGAGACCTCAAGGACCAATTTCCACCTTTATCTAAAACTCTAGTGGACCATAGAAAAGAGATGCAAATCAATGGAGGAAACAGTTTTTTTTTTTTTCATGGCCCACTAAAGTTTTGGATCGAAGTAAAAGTTGAGTCTGGCAGTTTGAACGGGTGCTGCATTATATGAACCGTTCAGATTTTGTACTCACATAACTTATGATAAGTTCACACAAAGTTCGCACAAGTTTAGTGGGAACGGGTGTGCAGTACTAAGAGGCGTGTGCAACTTCTAAGAGGCGTGGATTGCCTAGTGAGGCAGGTTGTGATGTGTTTGGGTGTCAAAGTTTTGTGGGCCTCACAATGATGTATGTGTTATATCCACACTGTCCATCCATTATGTGAGATCATTTGAGGGCATGAGCCCAAAAATAAGGAAGATCTAAAGCTCTTGGTGGAGTACGACACATAAAGTAAAGGAGACAATAACATCCACCATTGAAACATTTCTAAGGATCATTATGATGTTTATTAGCCATCCAACATGTTCGTAGGGTTGCATAGACTTGGATAAAGGCAAAATACAAATATCATCTTGATTCAAAACTCGTGTGTGCCCGTTGCTTTATGTGGTGTGATTCGTTTGAGTTTTGAATTTGCCCTCATTTGAGGCTCATGCCCTGAAATAATCTCACAAAATAGAAGGATGGTAGGCGTATGACACATATATCATGACGGAGCCTACAAAACTTGGTCATATCAAAGCACCACTGAGGTTGGTCTGCGTCCATTTTTAAGTGGCTGCGTGTCATCCTCGCAATCTTTCATAAGTATCAAAAGTTTCTCTTTCCAACTCATGAATTGGTTAGCCGTAGGGTCCTTTCTCTTGCTCGGGTGGTAGACTCTCGGGAGTTTCAACACCCGGTCAAGGGTTCGAGCACCCATAGGTGGTGAAACTCCACTAGCGTGAGTGTGTGGGGTGTGTGCGCGTGTGTTAAAAAAGAAAAAAGAAAAAGGGTTAGCTGTAAATGCTGGTAAGCCGTGGAAAATAAGTAATTATGACATATTCTTGCTTTTTGGCTTAAAATAGAAGTTTCTCTTCACAGGTGGGACACACCGTGATGTATGGGCCAATAATCATGTTGTACATTTATTTTTGGATTATTGGTGCTTACTTTCTGATCTATATATTAATAAAAAAATGCGTACTTTTAAAATATAAAGTTTTTAGTGCCTTTATTTTTCAAAATATAAAACTATTTTTTTTTTTTTTATCATGAGTCACGGTTTTCTCGTGAACATGAAGATGGGTCCACGTGTGTGTGTGTGTGTATAGGGCATGTATTTGATAGGCCCCCCACAATCACCTTGACCGTGGGGCTTACTAGGATGTATGAATTGTATATCCCCGAAGTTCATCTATTTTGCCAGCGTAGCCTAGAGTATGTTCTAGAAAACGAAGAGACACAAGTTTCAGGTGGACCACACCACAAGAAACAGTAGTTAGGAAACATTAAAAACCCTTTGTGGATATATATATATATATATATATATATATATATATATATATAGAGAGAGAGAGAGAGAGAGAGAGAGAGAGAGAGAGAGAGAGAGTATATATATATATATATATATATATATATATATATAGAGAGAGAGAGAGAGAGAGAGAGAGAGAGAGAGAGAGAGAGAGAGAGAGAGAGAGAGAGAGAGAGAGAGAGAGAGAGAGAGAGATGCTCCCCTACGCACCTATGCACGTGTGCACCTTTGCACACGTGTCATGGGAGTTGAATCCGAACGGTCCATAAGATGCGAAATCCCATAAAACCTTAGGAAGTGAATTTTCACTCTGATCTAAGATTCTAGTGGGCCATAGCAAAGAGAAATGCAAATCAAGGGAGGAAACTGTTTCATTTTTTATGGCCCATAAAAGTTTTAGATCAAAGTAAAAACTGAACCCAAGGGGTTTCACGAGGTGCTGCTTCATGAACGGTTCAGATTTTAGATCCACATCCCGTATGATGGGTTATCAAAAAAGTTGGTACGTAGTACGAACGAACTGATTCGCAAGTAAGCGTTTCCATATATATATATATATATATATATATATATATATATATATATATATATATATATATATATATATATATATTCAAAGTTTTATATATATATATATATTCAAAGTTTTCGTGAGCCTCATCATGATGTACGTGTTATATCCACATCGTTCCATCTATTTTGTGAGATCATTTGAGGGCATGAGCCCAAAAATAAGGCAGGTCTAAAGCTTTAGTGGACTACAACATAGAAAGCAACAGAGACAATAACACTCACCATTGAAACCTTTCTAGGGCTCACCATGATATTTATTAGCCATCCAACATATTCATAGGGTTGTACATAATTGGATAAAAGCAAAATACAAATAACATTTTGATTCAAAACTTGTGTGTGCCTGTTTGCTTCATGTGGTGTGATTCATTTGAATTTTGGATCTGCCCTCATTTTGGGCTCATGCTCTAAAATGATATCACAAAATAGAGGGATCGATGGTGTGGATATCAAAGCACCACTAAGGTTGGTCTGCATCCATTTTCAAGTGGCCGCATATCATACTCACAATCTCTCAGAGTATCAAAAGTTTCTCTTTCAGACACATGAATTGGTCAGCCGTAAATGCTGGTAAGCCATGGAAAATAAGTAAAATCATAACATATTCTTGCTGTTTAGTTTTAAGTAGAAGTTTCTTTACACAGGTGGGACAATAATGATGATGTACATTTATTTTTGAATTATTGGAGCTTACGTTCTGGTCTATATATTAATAAAAAAAAATGCCTACTTTTAAAATATTTTCTTTTTAGTACCTTTATTTTCAAAATATAAAATTACTTTTTGTTTTTAATCATGAGTCACAGTTTTCTAATGGAATAAATTAAAGCTTTTTTTAAAAAAAAAAAAAAAAAAAATCACTTTCCTGCAGTATGGTCCGTCTTAGATTTGGATCTGCTTTGTTTCTTGGATCATACCATAAAATTATCTAAAAAAATGTATGGACAGTATAAATTTAGAATAAGTGCATCAAGTCTGTTCCTCAATAATGACCGCATTGTCTTAGGTGAGGCTGGCCCCACGCTGCACAGACAGATAGCTGCCCATCTCTAGCCACCAACAATGGCCGCATTGCCTTAGGTGAGGCTGGCCCCAGGCTGCACAGACAGATCGCTGCCCATCTCTAGCCACCAACAGACAGTTCTGTGAGTGGGCCCAGGGTGATTTATCTGTTTATCCACATTGTCTATCCCTTCTCTAGATAATTTTAAAGTATATGTACAAAAATGAGGTAGATTCAACTATCAAGTGGACCCCACCAAATAATAAGGTTAGATTGATGCAAGTCCTTTGGTGTGATCCACCCAAGTGTTGGATCTAATTCATTTCTGTGCACATATTTTAAAATGATATTAGAAAAGGAATAAACAGCATGAATAAACATATAAATCACAATGGGCTTGCCAACAGAACTGTCTGTCCGTGGCTAGAAACAGGCCCGGGTAGGACACAACTCAGGTCGGCATCCTCGGAACCGAGCCTTGTTATCAGTCTCAACCCTGCATTAATTGATGCATCGGGACATGCCCTAGGACTAAGTGGTACAAGTGTTCCATTGATGTGCATGGCAGGTCATGTTTAAATTTTTTTAGCAAATGTAGGTTTGGTTATTCAGTTAACATTGATACAAGATAAGGATGACTTTGATGCTTTCACACTCTTGAATTTCTTCTTTAAAAAAAAAAAAAAAAACTACTCATTAAAGATATTAGTCCACCATAATATATGTATTTTATTCATTCTGTTTATTCATTAAGTATTATCACGTAAGGATGTAAATCAAAATTTTTTGAGTCGCATCCTCGGAGGCAGATTAGCTGCTACCAGGTTGAGCAGCGAGACTGAAGTGTGTCACTTAGATCTATGGGTCCCAACACCACAGTGTATGTGTTGTACCATGCGGTCCATCCTTTTAGAGAGATCATTTTAGGGCATGATCCGAAAAATGAGTCAGATGCAAACCTAAGGTAGACTCCGCCACATAAAACAGTGGAGAGTGACACCCACCTACTAAAAACTTTTAAGGGCAACAAAAGTACTTTTCAATCAAGCTGGTATTTGTGTTTTCTCTTCTTTAATTCTGTTTTAACTTATGAACAAGATGGATCTCAAATAAACATCACGGTGGTCTGTAGGAAGGTTTCAATGATGGGCGTCACTCTTCACACTGTTTCCCGTGGTGGGGTTCACTCCTTATTTCGATTCAACTCATTCTTTGGCTCATGCCCTGAAATGATCTCTCCAAATAGATGGACGGTGTGGATACATTACATACATCATAGTGAGGCCCACGTCACTTCGGTAGCGAGTCTGCTACTCAACCTGTCGTAGCTAATCCGCATCCCCAAACCTTTAGGGCCTATTTAAGCAAACGTTTTAAAGTGTATTAAAGGGTATTAGGTGGGATAGGATTGTCAAATCCCACCGAACCTACCCCCCTCGTGTTTGGGCGGCATCGACAGCAGGTACTCAATCGTCCTTCGATGTATTCAGCGAGATATAGAGGGATTGCGAAATCCCTCCTTGGAATCGATGCCGGCTCTCTCACATCCTTCCCATCCACAGCGAAACCAGAAGACATCGTACGGAGACCGATGGGATTTCTCAATTCCTAGCGATGGCGGGAGAGAGGGTATGGCAGAGGTTTTTGGCGTGAAATTGCTCCTATATAGATGGGTGCATGTTCGTCACCCGTTCTTGTTGGGTAGAGGTGTATTGCAATCGCGCTGCCATGGAAGTGGCTATGAGGTAGGTGTTCCCAAAATCGACGTCCGGATTCTGTCTGGTATCGTAAGTGGGAGGGATCAGGTAGAACGTGCATCCTATAGCTTGATCTCCCACAAATACTCACCAGCCAACAAGGCTTCTGAGATCATTCTCTCAAGGTTTTCTCCTATTTATTTCGTACTTGAATGGTGAGGCCCCAATAGGCGTATATTGTGGGTGATCAGGTTTTGAGGATGAAAATCGTCTATATGGCCCTCTCACGAAAGTGGTTTGTGTATACAATGTTAATCACTTCTTTGCTTGGTTTGCGTGGCAGAGTTGTGGCCGGCGGGATATCGACGTTGTGGTGCTCTCCTACTTCGCAATTCAGGTTCTTCATAATTTTCATCTTCATTGATTAAAGTGTGGTGGTGTATTGATTTTTTCCTTGTCTTGTTTATCTATTTCCTAAGGTTTTCAAATAATGGATGGTGTTTAGGCAACCATTTTCATAAAATGGTTGATGGTATTATCCTTTTTCATAATAACATAGAAGACATGCCGTACCTTATTTCATTCACTTTGGGGCAATTTTACTGGCCAACTCTGGTTATACCAATCCCCTTGGGTTTAAATTTGTTTGCATTTGCTGAAGAGTTTAACTGTTCAGTTTCATGTCTACGAAAATCTATTAGCCTGTAATTGAAATTTGCATAGTATTTTACTTGGTAACGGTCTTTCTATCTGTAGATCAGCTTTCGTAGTTGGTGTACGTTATTCATATAAAATGATTTCATACGTTGGGGTTCACCAATGCTCAGATCTATTTGGATGTGTTTATATTTATAGGCGGCATAGGGCATTTCAAACTACTTTATTCCTTCTCTCTTTTTGGTTGGAAGAAACTGTTATTCAGCATTCATCACTGTTTATACATTCTCATAAAAATAATCATAAATGCTGCTGAATCAGTGTGTGTGCATGATTTTTGTGCATGTGTGGACCTAAAATGTCATGGTTCACCAAATTATAGGCCCGATTTTTTAAAATGAACATCTACACGTCACTTAATCATAGGCCTCATCAGTTTACTGATTATGTGCTGAGAGCATCTGGCTGTGAATGGGATTAATGCCCTTATTACAATCTGATGGTACATTGCTGCAAGTGCTGCTCCAATGAAAGGGCCCTCCCAGAATATCCAATGATCATCCCAAGCCTGGCCCTTGTTGAAGATGATTAACTCTCAAGACTCTTGGTTGAGGTTGATGCCAGATGCATTAACAGGGATTGTAGCCAAGTAGAAACCAAGCAATCCCAATTGGAAATGGTGCAAGGATAGGCACATGAGAATCTCTGCCATTTCTCTTGGCATTACTAGCAGAGAAGACAGTGTAGACAATCACAAAGGTGCCAATAACCTCTGCACATCAACCATCTCCCTTGCATTATCCATGGTTGATGTGCAGAGCAGCCATATAAATTTCGCATGAGATCTTCTTGAGTTCACACACTTATTTTCTGGAAAAACACCATCTTGAAATTGCTTATTACAAATGAAGATCCTTTGGTAGCAGTACATAGATACAACGAATGTCAGGACTAGATTATCCTATTTCCGAGGATCTTTGTGACTATTTTGATGGACTGTTGCAGAAAACTTGACAGACTTGTTGCAATGAGTCACTAATCCCTTTGCTCCCTCTGTTTTAGCAATTGCATTCATTTCTTTATTAATATGTCCGTATTAGTATTCATGAAAGATGAGAATCTAATCTTTTAACACTATGCTAGCATGTCTTAGAGAAATCTATAGTGAAACCATCATGGTTGAGGGCTTTATCCCCATTCATTGAAAACCCAGCCTCTATCATCTCCTCCCTATTGGAAGCCCTTTCTAAACAGTTGGCTTTTTCAAACAGGATAGACTAGAAATCAACATCTTTGAGGATGGGTCTCAAGAAATCTTCCTCAGAATAAGGATTATGGTAGAAATTGACAACTACCTTGTTCACCTCCATCTGGCCCCCAAGATTTGCACTATATATATTATTTTTGGCCCCCAAGATTTTAGAATGAGTGTATGTAAAGCGTGTAATCTAAATAAGGAATGTACATTGTCATGTCAGAGAAATGCCTTCTACATTTCCCTGCATAGACATTGATTCCTTGTATCCAAACATGGCCTTAAGGTTAATTGGGATTGGGTTCCATTTTTGAAGAAAAAACATGCAAACATCTTATTACTTAGAGAAGAATGATGGAACATGCAACTTATGGTGGAAGTCCTCTCGGAAAACTTCCATTAGAAAGGAGCTTTCAATGGGCTGCCAGAAACCCCCATTTGAAAGTGGGTTGTTGATGAGATGCTGGAAGCACTCGATTGAAAAAACTGGTTTGCTTTTTGTGTTTCTTAGTATGGTTATTCATTTGAAAATAAAAAATAAAAAATCACTACAGGTTTAGCTAGCTCTTTCAAATGATGGCGGTATGATTCTTTTGCTTTTGGTACCAATGAAATGTCAATGCAAAATAGATATAATGACCTTACGAAGTTGATGAATGCAACATTATATTTTGTTTGTTATGTAGTTTATTTGAATTTCTTCTTCTTCCTGATTTTCTAAGGCATTTCAAGATATTGCTTGTTGGATTTATTCCATCAATGAAGAGAAGTACCATACTAACAGTAGAGATAAAAAATGCCGTTTCCCGGTTGCCTAAGAGAGAGAACCATTTACAGTTCTAGTGACCAAATTATCTTTGGAAACCCACCAATTCCCAATGCCATATCCAAAGAAAAAGATCTTGTCGATACCACAGGAACATGTCTATGAGAAGCTGAACGACCAAGCCACCTGGTTGACCCCTTTCCAAATGAGGAAGTGATCTGATACAGAGCCGGGTGTAGAGCCAAGTCTTTCTTAGACATATTCTCTTCACTAGAATCACCTCCATCAGACTTAGATTTCTTTCTAGACATGGGGGAAGAAAAAACTACAAAAGCAATTACTTTTCAGCGTGGCTAAATAACCAATGTAAGAGCTTAGCTTGAAAACCAGAAGATAGTTAAGATGTATTAGAAATTCATAGTAGCAATGTAACAATGTAACAGAGGTGCAGGACAAAAGATTTTCTCCTTTGTTCGTCTGTTATTTTCTAGACAAACAATAGTGCAATGTCACCATTTAGTTGAGAAGGCCCTGAATAGATGAGCTTCTGTTGAAGATTGTGTTCTGGTTAACAAACACTCGGCCATGTTTGCATGTACAAGTGAATTGAATTGATATGTTTCCTAATATATCATAATGAAGGAGAAGGCATCCAACTCTTGTTAGGACCCTTTCAAGTCATAACTTTAGAATTAATGAATATACACCTTCCGTTATTTCGACTTTATTTTTTATACCTGATTGTAACTCAAATCTAGGGAGCATCCAAACACAGTACAATTGCACAATGCTGCTTTTTTCTTTTTTCTGTTGGTTCTACTTTTTTCCTTTGACAATGGTCTTGCACTACTTTTTTCTGTTGGTTCTACTTTCTGTCGGTCCAAAGTCGACTTGGCAGAACACGCATTTCATCAATTCCTCATTGACAGTTGCAGCTGAGTTTCTTTTGAGTTTTACTGGATTTCTCCATTTTTGTTCCATATATTTTCTAGATTACACTCTTATCTCCTATATTTTTTAATGATATATAGTTTAGTAATAATTTTTTTAAATCTAAAAATGATATCTAAATCTCTTATTAGTATGCTCTAAATAGATCCATGAGACATTCTATAACTCAGAATAGTCAGTTTATTTGTCAGCCTCATTTCACTCCACTGAAATATTTTTTGGGCGCGTTTGGGTGACTCTTAAATTTTAGTTTCAATTAGTTCCAAATTCTGATATCCTTGGCATTCAAATAGGGGTTCTAAGCATGAAATTTCTAGTTGGGTTTGGAAGAAATTATACCTGATCACATACTAGGTTGTTGACAAGGTACGTTAACTTTATTTTCTACTTTAGGAGATGGATAGCGACGATGAAGATGACGTAGCCGAGAACATGGTGGTGCAAGCTATGGCCGCATGCGTCGCTGCTGTTGGTGAATATTGCTGTCACTATATGTTAAGAGAACCGGCGCGTCAAGGGGATGACGAGCGGGCAAGGTTTATAAACTCCATCGTGCGTGCGAGTGATAATGATTGTTTTACACAGTTGAGGATGAGACGGCAATGTTTCTTCTCATTATGTAATGTACTGCGTGATAGAACGCACCTATGCGATACTCGACACGTTAGTCTTGAGGAGAAAGTAGTGATCTTCCTCCATACCATAGGACATAACGTGCATAATCGTGTGATGGGACAAAGATTCATACGTTCAAGCGAAATGATAAGTCGTCCCTTTCATCGTGTCCTTAATGTGATAGTGTCCTTGTACACTGATTTTGTGAAGCAGGTGGGTACTGAGACCTCGCCGGAGATTCAATCGAATCCTTATTAGTAAACATATTTTCAGGTAACATTCTTGTCAGGGGATGCCATTTTCCGTTTTGATTTTGTAGAAGCTAATATTGTCATATTATCTTATATCTGAAATTCGATGTTATTGACGATATGATTGTGTTGGTGCAATAGACGGCGCGCATATTCCCGCTCATGTGGAATCATCCTAACATCCAAGCTTTCGCAACCGAAAGAGTATCGTGTCTCAGAATGTACTTGCTGCTTGTTCTTTTAACATGACATTTTTATACGTGCTAGCTGGATGGGAGGGTTCCGCTTCGGATGCACTGGTCCTACATAACGCGCTGACCCGAAGTGATGATCCACTAATTGTACCAAACGGTAATTGTTTCTTCAGAAATAACATATAATATTCTTCACCCTAAACATCATTCTCAACACACTAAGCCCCATGACCCTAACCTTTACGCAATGTAAGAAAATATTTCGTCGTCGACGCAGGATACGCTCACTCGCCTGGGTTCATGGTGCCTTTTCGCGGTGTTCGATACCACTTGCACGAATATCTAACCGGGAGAGCACCCATGAACAAGAAGGAGCTGTTCAATTACCGACACGCGCAATTGTGAAATAATGTTAAACGTTGTTTTGGAGTAATGAAGGGACGATTTCCTATCTTGAAGACAGCTGCGCACTATCCATTTGAAACCCAGGTGAAGATTGTAGTAGCATGTTGTATACTACATAATTTCATTCGTCAAGAAGACGAAACTAGACAAGATTTAGAGGATGTTGGTATAACTGTGTGAGATGCAGAGAGCAATCCTACACCAAATGAGATATCAACAATGGATGAACGCCAATGGCTAGTGCAAGAGACACAATAGGAGAAATCTGCGTGGATTAATATTCGAGATCAGATTGCAGAGCGAATGTGGTCCGACGCGCAAACAAATAGTACGACTACATAGAGTTCTTTTATTTTAAAGATACATTAACTGATGTTATTTTTTGGAGAAACACACACAGACACACACACACACACACACATATGTGAGAGAAGATAGTCAAGATGAAGTCTGTCATTTTTTTACGCACATATTTACTTGATACAATTAATTGCTCTTTCCGTAATACGTAGTTGCTAGTACAATATTGAACTTCATTATTATGTAAGTTGATTTTTAACTGTTTGTTAATCCACGCAGTAGGTGACATGTCTGATTATTCTGTAAGAGATACACAAACTCCGACGCAATCCCCAATAAGAACTCCAGTTCTGCCGACAAGATGCTCTCCACGTGATAAGACTGTTAAATCGCTTGTTGAGCCGCTATCACGCGCTGCAAAAATCAAATGGACCCGGACCATGAATTCAATTTTATTTGACGCTTTACTTGAACAGATATCTCTAGGCCGAAAAGCAGATAATTATTGAGGGTCAAATAGTGCATATTAGACCCCATTTATTACTTGGATTTACGAGCATAATATTGTTTAATGCCCAGTTTTAATCGTGTTTTGTTGCAGGGTGTGATTAGTAGAGTTGACTGAAAAAGGATGTCAAAAGCTTGGATTTAACATTCTGATGATCACTAGGGCAAGGGACAGACTTCAGAGGACCAAGATTGATGGATATACATGGTCAGAAATCCGAGAAAACTAAGAAACTGAAGCTCAAGTGGCTTGAAACGCATACAGAATGCAAGATCACATGGTTCCCGACATCTGATCAGTTCGAAACTTTATACATGAGATAAGGGACATAAATTAACCATACATTTCAAATTTCAGCTCTTGGATCACTATAAAAGTGCTCCAACTGACCGATCAGCTTATAAACCGTCGATTCTAGGCCCACCTGATATCTGGAATTGCCTCGAATTTGGTATCAACGCCTTAAATGAGGAGACCAATCAGATGGTTGGATCAGATTTCGTAAAAATATCATAGTGGACCCCACTTTAACCTGAGCATGCATAGTGCACATTTGCACTAGCCGTGCACGTGATTTCCCAAAGTCGGTCAGCGCTGCTGACCGACGTTTCCTTCTCCAATTCAAAAAAAAAAAAAAAACGAAAGTTACCGCTGGCCGTTTTGCAGAAGCTAGTGAGCCCTACACGTACCCTGTAACCTCAATCCGAGCCGTCCATCTTGTAGAGGGGTTCGAATACTACAAAACCATGCTGACCTTTTTTATCCATGTGTACACACGTGTGCGATACAGGGGCCACAAAAGGGCTGTCCTGGGACGTTCAAAATTGATCTTTTTATGATTTCTTCTCTGGGCCACGTTAATGGACGTTCAAAATTACCCATTCTTGACTGAAATTTCGTTCTGAATCCAATGGACGGGGTGAATTTTCCAGAAAATGCTTCTGTGGGGCCCGCCGATCACAACAGCGAAATGGTGCGAAAGGTTTCGCACATCCGCGAAAACTGACATTTCCAGGCGGTTTTGGCCCACCATCTTTGATCATATGGCAGATCTGAACCGTCTATCATGTAGAGGACCCAAGAAAGTCCTAAGGGACGGTGTTTCTTTAAAATTTAAGCGAGGAAAGTGGCGTGTTTCGAGGCACCGAACTTGGCTGCGAAAAAGCTTTCAATGGGCATGCATAGCTTTCTAAATCCGATTCAAATCCGATTTTCACCACTCCAGCAGCTATATTAGGAGGTTTTGGACGTGGGGAGGGGAGATTCAGGCTAAGAAGGAAGAAAAAGAGAGACGTGGAGGCTTGGGTTTGGATGTGGATTAGAGAGAAGAGAGAGAGACAGAGGTTTTTGGTTTTCTTTCTTATTTATTATTTTTTTTTCTTTTTCTTCTTATTTCTTTTATTTTAATTGTGGAGATTTAGCCATCCATGTCTGGCTAAACCTCTTAGCTAGAGCTAAGAGGTGAAGCTTGTAGTGAGATGGGAGATTTGATTTTATTTTTATTTTAATGCATGAATTGACGTTGATTTTAGTTAATTATTATGGGAATGTTTTAGGTTTTTAATGGTCTGTTGTGACTGAAATTACAATGGGTCTGCAATGGCTTTGAATATTTCCGTTCTCTTTAATGTTTATGATGTCAGGAAGCCCTGTTGTTCACCATAGTCTCCTGGGCATGGTTGGATGTCGGTACCCTTCCTAACTTGCATACATGTGATTGGGTGGTAATTAGTTTGATTCTGTTGTTTGCCATAGTCTTTGGGCATGGTTTGGTGATGGAATCCATTCTAATTCACACACCTTTCATCTCTTTGAAAACTAGATCAACGGCAGTTCAGTAATTTCCATAATTTTTGATGCAAGTATAAGTTCTCCCTGATCTCTACAAGTGGATCCTCTGAATCCCTAGTTTCTCTTCCTCTGATTTTTCTTAAGTTTAGATAATTATTCCATCATTATTCCTCAATTTATACTTGATTTAGAATTCATCTTTTTCTAGTTCAAATTCTATTTAATTTTAGATAACGTACAAGTTTCAGTCCCTTGGATTCGACCTCGGTCTTACCGAGTTATTATTACATCACAAACCTGCACTTGGGGAGTGAACAAGTTTTTGGCGCCGTTGCCGGGGACTAACAGCTACGTTTTTCTGAGATTAACTAGTTTTAGGATTAGTTTAAGATTAGGATTTCTAGTTTTAGATTTTTCTTTCTTAGAACTAACTTTACTGTTTTGTAGGGTCCTTGATAAATCGTCTAAAGTGGTAACTTTGTCCGAATTTCTCTACTTTTTCTATTCTTTAGATTAGGTCGTATCTCTTAGATACTAACTATTTTATTTTATTTTTCAGGTTTTAACTTAGGAATCTCTAATCGGGTAACTTCTTTCTAACTTCTCCTCCTCTTACTTTCCACATTGTTGTAGAATTTTATTTTATTTTTTTTTTCTTCTATTTTTCTTAGGATTAAATTCCGATTAAGGGTTTCATTATGTATATGGATGAGTGGCAACGTCAGTATGCTGAGAAGAATAACTTATTTTGGGATGATGATGAGATAAATCAACTTATGTCTCAAAACTTTTCTGAAACTATCATTGAGAACCGATCAGAATATAAAGATCCACCGGCTAAGAAGTCCTTACGTGATTATATGCAGGAGAATAATTACACCCCACGGATTAAAAAAACAGTACGTGAGTGTTGGGGTTATCATAACTATGGTTGTGAGAATTATTATCACCCATCCGATAAAAAGAAAACACTGCATGATTATATCATGAGTGATAATAAGTATTACCAACCATCAAATTCTCCCACCTATGATTCGTAAGACTATAACCAGTGGAAACATCAAAATTGGAAAAATGAACCAACTACATGTTATAATGATTATTCTCTTGGATCCTCTACCTTTGAGATCCATCCAGAAACGATCCAAGAGGATTCATATCAGCGTAATCTTTCGGCCTGTCTTGTGGAAATGAGAAAAGTAATGGAAACAATGAAAGGACTCGATGCGTGTCTTGATAGGATAGAGGAGGCTCGGTCATCCCAGCCACGACCTAATCTAGAAATACAATGCGAAGAAAGTGATCCGCACTCACTTTTAAAAGAATCTGAAATTTTGAATGAGGAGTTGGATTCCGTTAATGAGCATGTGGTTCAATTTTTCGATGAGTCAATCTCGATGACTGTTCGAAAGAATGGTGAAGATACATGGGTGTCTTTTAAATACATTGATGATAACACAGTTTCCTTACATGACACACAAGATTTCAATGATGAGGAAGAGGTTAGTTTATGCGAACCTCAACCCATGTTAGGTGTAGAATGTGAGGAAAGTGATCCCATCCCAAATGTGCACTGCACTGGACTAGACAATGATGCGTATTGGGATGAGGATCATGAATGTGCAGCCCAAATTCTCCCTGAATCAATCTCAAATTTGGTCCAGGTCAACGATCAAGACGTGCACGAAGTGATCGGTCAGGAAGATCTACTCCACTCATCTGACATGCCTGATTTAAATGTGGAGAATGAACCTCTTACAACCGACTCTTCTAACTCTTATGAGACATGTTTAGACCACTCCCTTGAATTGAATGATGATATGATTCGGGAGGAGGAGTTGCCCGCTACGACTCTAGAATTTAAAATCACTCGGTTGAGGCCACCATCTAAGCTGCAAACAATTGAGAATTTAGCGCCTCAATTGAGTAATTTCAATGAACAGAGTGATCACATCAATGCTTCACTTACTGATTTTCAATCTATCTGTGCAGGACTGGAGCAAGAGAGCGTACCTCCATCCACTTTTAAGGATGATGGATTCTTTGCGCAGATCATCACAAGCCACAAAAACGAGTCACACTCATATGAATTTTCCAACTCGTGGGATTGCTTGGCACACTTTGCGATTTCAAACGATCCCATGTTAATAGACAAAGTGAATACCTTGCAAGACAACATCTCGGTAGTCATCACTGACCGAACGAACCCTTATTCTGAAACCCTCTCTTCCCCTGATCCTAAACGTCTACTAGTAAAGGAAGAGGAGCTGAATCTAAAATCAAGGTTTGGAGCTTCGAAATATGTTGAGACTACATTACTTTTTAAGAAGTTTTCTAAACTTTATTTACTTGTAGTCTTTGATTCACCATGCAATACTAACGTTGAAACTTCTTCTGTCTTAGGTGAATCGTATATATTACGGATACCTCCAGCAATTCAATGGAAGATTTCTTATGAGGTACATAAGTCTCTCTGGAAAGTCATGCTCCAGGGCACCCAAGCCTATTACAAAAAGGGCTTTAGAATGATCCTGTTGAGGAGCTTACTGAGAGACTTATCAAGATATTGGCCAGAAGGGGAACCTTGCGGTATGATCGATTCAATGTTTGTGGGTAACATTACTGTAAACCCTCACGAGACTACAACTCGTCCACTATGGGTAACCTAGGGGTTTAAAGGCTTGTTGCATACGTTAAATGCAATCGAGAGCACCTGCGAAAGTGGTATAGGTAGGATTTTATTTTTGTTATTTTTGTTCTGCTTTCTCTCTCATGCTGACAAGCTTCCATGCCGTGATCTATTGGAAACTCTCTTGATTCATTATTCAAGTACTATCTTCCCATCACTTCTCATTTACTTTCGTTGTCCCATGTGCATTGCATGCTCATATCTTTTACATTGAGGACAATGTAGATTTTAGGTTGGGGGTGGGAGATTAGGTTTCCTAATCAGTATTTTCTTGGTCTTGAGCAAAAATTGTGAAATTTTTTAAAAATTTTTCTAAAAATTCCTACAAATTCGAAGTGATTTTGACAGATATCCCTAATTTAGATTTTCAAGATACATAATGTTGGATTTATGACTCTTGGATTCCGTATCTATTAGATTTCATAGTTAAGTGAATTATTAATCCATGATTAGAAGTTGTAAACATTAACTGAGTCATGATTTCACATGTCACAACTCGCCTTCACATTAAGGTTTCAGTTGATATGGAATGGTTAATTTAGTAATCACTGAGCATGAAAGGAACTCGCCTGGAATATTTGCCTAATAGGATTGATATGAAAAAAAAAAAAGAAGAAGAAGAAGATACTTTTGGAAAGATTTGGGCAAATGGTCTTCACCATAGGTATGCTCCCTATAGGCGAGGATTTGACTCCCCACAGTTGATATTCGAAAAATGTTAGGCGATTGGATTTCACCATAGGTTTGCTCCCTAGGGGTGAGGATTTGATTCCCTTCCTTGACATTACTTTGAATAGAAAAATCACAAGTTAATAGGTTAATCTATGAGGCAAGTTTTGGATTAGGTTTTAGTTGTCATGAATTTTCTTGTTGGTTACCAATGATATCATGAAATTGACGATTGGATCTCTTAATGATGATAAGCTGAGAGTACTATATGCTCATGGATCTTAATGTTTAGAAATTTTCTAATTAGTGGATTAATATTGTGAACTGGACTAGGAAGTTTACCATGCACTCGAGTCCAGGAGAAAGTAATGTCCAACATTCATGAATCTTGGAATCCTGGTATCTGAATCGATAGAAATTGTCTTGTAATTCTTAACTTATTTTTCACATATTTTGCTCGGGACTAGCAAAATGCTGGTTGGGGGTTGTGTTGAGGGTCAAATAGTGCATATTAGACCCCATTTATTACTTGAATTTACGAGCATAATATTGTTTAATGCCCAGTTTTAATCGTGTTTTGTTGCAGGGTGTGATTAGGAGAGTTGACTGAAAAAGGATGCCAAAAGCTTGGATTTAACGTTCTGATGATCACTACGGCAAGGGACGGACTTCAGAGGACCAAGATTGACGGATATACACGGTCAGAAATTCGAGAAAACTAAGAAACTGAAGCTCAAGTGGCTTGAAACGCATACAGAATGCAAGATCACATGGTTCCCGACATCTGATCGGTTCGAAACTTTATACATGAGATAAGGGCCATAAATTAACCGTATTCAGCTCTTGGATCACTATAAAAGTGCTCCAACTGACCGATCAGCTTATAAACCATCGATTCTAGGCCCACCTGATATCTGAAATTGCCTCGAATTTGGTATCAACGCCTTAAATGAGGAGATCAATCAGATGGTTGGATCAGATTTCGCAAAAACATCATAGTGGACCCCACTTTAACCTGAGTGTGCATAGTGCACATGTGCACTAGCCGTGCACGTGATTTTCCAAAGTCGGTCAGCGCTGCTGACCAACGTTTCCTTCTCCAATTCAAAAAAAACAAAAAAAAAAAAACTGGAAGTTACCGCTGGCTGTTTTGCGGAAGCTAGTGGGCCCTACACGTACCCTGTAAGCTCAATCCGAGCCGTCCATCTTGTAGAGGGGTTCGAATACTACAAAATCATGCTGACCTTTTTCATCCATGCGTACACACGTGTACGATACAGGGGCCATAAAAGGGCTGTCCTGGGACGTTCAAAATTGATCTTTTTATGATTTATTCTCTGGGCCACGTCAATGGACGTTCAAAATCACCCATTCTTGAATGAAATTTCGTTCTGAATCCAATGGACGGGGTGGATTTTCCAGAAAATGCTTCTGTGGGGCCCACCAATCACAACAGTAAAATGGTGCGAAAGGTTTCGCACATCCGCGAAAACCGACTTTTCCAGGCAGTTTTGGCCCACCATCTTTGATCATATGGCAGATCTGAACCGTCTATCATGTAGAGGACCTAAGAAAGTCCTAAGGAACGGTGTTTCTTTGAAATTTAAGCGAGGAAAGTGGCGTGTTTCGAGGCACCGAACTTGGCTGTGAAAAAGCTTTCAATGGGCATGCATAGCTTTCTAAATCCGATTCAAATCCGATTTTCACCACTCCAGCAGCTATATAAGGAGGTTTTGGACGTGGGGAGGCGAGATTCAGGCTAGGAAGGAAGAAAAAGAGAGACGTGGAGGCTTGGGTTTAGATGTGGATTAGAGAGAAGAGAGAGAAACAGAGGTTTTTGGTTTTCTTTCTTATTTATTATTTTTTTTTCTTTTTCTTCTTATTTCTTTTATTTTAATTGTGGAGATTTAGTCATCCATGTCTGGCTAAACCTCTTAGCTAGGGCTAAGAGGTGAAGCTTGTAGTGAGATGGGAGATTTGATTTTATTTTTATTTTAATGCATGAATTGACGTTGATTTTAGTTAATTATTATGGGAATGTTTTAGGTTTTTAATGGTCTGTTGTGACTGAAATTACAATGGGTCTGCAATGGCTTTGAATATTTCTGTTCTCTTTAATGTTTATGATGTCAGGAAGCCCTGTTGTTCACCATAGTCTCCTGGGCATGGTTGGATGTCGGTACCCTTCCTAACTTGCATACATGTGATTGGGTGGTAATTAGTTTGATTCTGTTGTTTGTCATAGTCTTTGGGCATGGTTTGGTGATGGAATCCATTCTAATTCACACACCTTTCATCTCTTTGAAAACTAGATCAACGGCAGTTCAGTAATTTTCATAATTTTTGATGCAAGCATAAGCTCTCCCTGATCTCTACAAGTGGATCCTCTGAATCCCTAGTTTCTCTTCCTCTGATTTTTCTTAAGTTTAGATAATTATTCCATCATTATTCCTCAATTTATACTTGATTTAGAATTCATCTTTTTCTAGTTCAAATTCTATTTAATTTTAGATAATGTACAAGTTTCAGTCCCTTGGGATTCGACCTTGGTCTTACCGAGTTATTACTACATCACAACCCTGCACTTGGGGAGTGAACAATAATATTTTTAAGGAGGCATATAATGAGACAGCTGCGGAGGTGTAGAGGAAGACACAAATTACGGTGAACTGGCAAAACATTCAAAACCGAATGCAGTATCATAAGCGTGAGTACATCGATCTGAAGGACACGCTGGCCGCAAGTGGGTTCGGTTGGGACAACGAGCATATGGTAGTAACCGCACCCGACGAGGTCTGGGATGAGTACCTGAAGGTAATCATTGCGTACAACCCCTTATATTGCAAATCAGGATTGTATCAAATATGTTTACTAAACTAATATCTTTCCGTTTTGATTGTAGTTGCATCCAAGAGCAGAAAGGTTACGTGGAAAGCGGATTGAGTGAATGGACGATTTGGCGGCGATTGTTGGTTCGAACCATGCAACAGGCTGCTACGCTCAGGGAAACAGAAACATGGCTGCGTCTTTCTCTCGTATTCAGCAAGATTTGAATGACTCTTGGATTGAGTAGGACGATGAGACGGATGTACCCATCGATCTTTCTGAGGATCATCTCGGAGATTCGATTGAGAATTATGACTTTTCAAATGATTCTCGTCGGGCAACTGGAAATCGTTCATTCTGCAGCACTCCCAACCGAGCGACTGACTCTGAGAGTAGTTGTGGTGGGAGTGCATCTGCGAAACGGATGCGTGCTGCTCGTCCCTGTGACGTCCTTAGCACTTCCCTGGATGGTGTAGCGGAGGCAATGCGAAACTTTGGACTTGGCAAAGAGATGAATCGCACTGGTAAAGTGCTGGATGTCCTCGAGGAGGTTCAGGGACTAACCAACAAAGAGTTTATAAAGGTTGGTCAGATGCTGACTCGGGATAAGCAACTAACATCCTTTTTCCTAAGTCTTCGCCTGGAGCGAAGGGTGGAGTGGTTGAAAAAAACCTTGTCTGATATGAATGGAGGGATTGGTGGGGGTTCTTCTTGATGGATTAAAATACTTTTATTACGCATCAAAATAGAAATTTCTATTTTGTGGTTTTGTAATAACTATATACTGATTTGTGGGGGAATAATTGGTTTTTTTTCTTCTCTTTTTGTGATGTATGTATATTCGTGTTAAATGTTGGTTGGATACTTAGCTACTATACCATTGGCTTGCGTTTACATATTTATGATGTTTGCTTAAATGTCATTTTATCAATTTATTATCTTCACATGCTTTCATTTTATGAATATTATAACATGCATTTTCTCCTATCCTCGTCATATTTATGTGAGTGCAAATGGGTAACAGTAAATACTATGTTGTAATCAATAGACAACGACCGGGGATATATATGTCCTGTGATGAGACACGACTGCATGTAGAGGGATTTAGCGGTGCCAGACATCGATCATTCAAAACATTCTAAGATGTCACCGAATGGTGGAATGCAAACAATGTAAGTTCAAGTAGTGGATTAATTAACAGGCGACGTGGTGAGGTACATTCACCTACAGATGCTCGGAATTCTATCCGAGAAATTCTGAAATCCATGGTGTGCAAGAGTACACAAACAGATGATGTCACCCTGAAAGTCGGGGAAGTGGTGGTAGCATTAGTAGTTGCAATCTTGGTTTTATTCTTCATATTATATATAATAATTAAGTTGTAGGTTTGGATGGTGTTACACCACTTGCTGTTTAAATTTTGGTAGACAATAGATAATTTATCCTCGAACTCTTTGATATGGCATGTATAACTGCATCTTAACTACAAATCTCATTATATGTATATTTGAGTGTAAATTGTGATAGAATTGCATGCATTGATCCTTTCTTTTATCCATATCTCCCTTAATTTCCATTGGTATGAGGTTCCTTACAAATGAAGTCCAGCCTCTTGCTCCCAGTTGAACCAAGGGCCAGGTATGACTACTTGAAACCCGGATTGGATTCTTATATCATTTTTTAGGTAATGTGTTTTTGTGTGTAGGCAATAGATGTTTGTTTAGAGTCTAATGACCACATCAATCTTGACACAGGTGAATTTAACAGTGAGTAGTAATGCCCTTTGCATATAGGCAATCGTCTCTTTGTGTGTAGTGATAATGTACTTACATCAGTCGGATATGAACAGGTAAATCTCAGCATTTTGGTAGTAGTATGTGAAAGTACATTTGACTGGGAGTATGGTGTTCTCTTCCTTGCATTATCAATACGGACAGGTACTGAGTCTGCACATTGGCATCATGAGTTTTTGTTTAGTACCCATTTATATTATATTCATTTTCGTATTAAACTCTTTACAGGTTCACCCTTGGGTTTAGCCGTTCTTCATTATCCATGCCTATAGTATGCAATGGTTTAGAAGATAATCCAGTTGCCACTGAGACTGCCCGTCCTTATTATGATGTTAGACATGTGAATTTGTTGTTGTTTTAGTGTTGAGGAGTGGGTTTCTTTTGGATGTTCCCGGTGCTATCCTCTTTTTATATTTTTTTTATGTGTCTATTTTATTTTGTTTTTGCCTTTTATTTATGTATTAATTTTTCTTTTTCTGTTCACTGTTTTCGTGCATCCTAGACCATTCTATTTCTGTTTTATTCTGAAGCATACATTCTGTGTGCAGGTCTATTTGATTATCTTACGTGGTTGACAGATTTGATATGAAACATGTTTTCATACAACGGTTTAGTTTCCTGATAATGTGTCGATTGGGTGGAGAATCTACGCCATTGAAATGGAAGAATAGCCCATTGAAATCACGTCGTGAAGAAGTTGAAACAATACATTCATTAGAGGGGCCACATCGATTACCCAAAGGTTTCAATGGTGTAGATAACGTGCTCAATGGCCCATCCAGTTTTCTCAGTTTATTTTAGGGGAGCATTTGATACTTGAGACTTCTCTTATTGTACAATGCTCGGGCACTAAAATTTTGGTTTTCGGTTTGTATGAGTGCCCCTATGGTTCAGTAATCTAAAGCGTTAAAACTATGGGGTCCACCATGGACAGATTATGCACTAAAGATCTGAGCCATAAAATTTATGGATCAACCATGATATCCACCATTTCGGATCCTTGATATCCACCGTCTATATGGACTTTTAATCATGTAGTGCATGGGCCACCGAAAGCATGGCCCGTGATATCCTCCGTTTTCACACCGTTGAGCAGTGTCAGTATTTGTACAATACTAGAAATTGAAGAATGGTGTACAATCTCGCCAAACATCATTCCAGTGGTTATGACAGATACTGGAAGCAATTCCTCACTTATCCAAACAACATTAGGTGGTGGGATGGTTGCAATACCATAACACCCAAACACGATCGTAGCTAGTCATGGAATTGGTGACTACACCCAAACCACCAACAGTCCACTGACAGCATTAAATGCGTCACATTAGCCAATTCCATACACCTCAATACACCTAAAAACATTTGTCCAAATAGGCCCTTAGACTTCTGTAGCTTTCGAAGGGAAGCAGAGTGGCTGGTGTACCATGCATCAGCAATATCGCTGCTGTAGATACGTGTCGTGTAAGGACGAACGCCGACTCCGCTCAAGCTCAGAGTTGTACGAACGGTTCAAATGAGATCAAAGTTACATGGCCCCCTCAATGAAGTATTTATTATATCCATACCGTTCATCCATTTTTCGAGATTATTTTAGAACATTATAAAAGAAATGAATCATATCTAAAGCTCAAAGGGATAACACCAAAAATAGCAGCAAGGATAATGATTTTCAGTATTAAAAAATCCATAGGCCTACCATAATGTTTATTTTTCATCTAATTTATTAATATAGTTACAAATACATGAATGAAGAGGGAAAAAAATTTTCATAGCCCGAAAGGGTTTCAATGGTATAAGTCTAATTCCCCACTTGTTTTTAGCGGAGTGGCTCAATTTAACTTTTAATTTAACACCTACCTCGTTATTTGACCGACAGAGCTGGTTCAGGACAATATAGCAGTTACAGCTGGTGTGGGGGTACGCCAGCCAATCCGCTTTCCAACGGAAGAGGCTTTAAAGATCAGCATTTAATATTCATCATTTTATTCCCCGCTAATGCCCCTGTAAATGATAGGGAGAAATAAATGGACAATGGTAAAGAGGATGGCACTGAACGTACGGTCCACCTCGATGGGAAACGGATTGGCTACTCCCCTGCCACCAGCCCCGTGCGATGTGGGCCCACCACGATGTATGTGTTTCATCTATGCCATTCATTCATTTTTAAAGATCATTTAAGTTCTTAATCCCAAAAATTAGAGGTATATAAATCTCAGGTAGTCCACACCACATGAAAACAATAGTGATTGGATATCCACCATTAAAATCCTCCTAAGTCCCACTGTAATGTTTATTTGATGTCCATTCTATTGACTAGGTCATACAGGCCCAGATGAAGGGAAAAAACAAAAATCAGCTTGATCCAAAGCTTTTATTGCCCCCGAAAATTTTTTATTGGTCGACTCTCATTTAACAATGTATCCTATAATGTGGTCCACTTGAGATTGGGATATGCCTCATTTTTGGTCTCATACTGTAAAGTAATCTGTAAAAATAGATGGACAGCATGGATGAAATACATACATCATGGTGGAACCCACAGAGCACCAACCACTAGCCGGTGTCACGGACAGTAGCCAATCCGTTCCCACCTCGATGCATGCACGGTATATTCACATTGTCCATCTGTGTTTTCTTAAATTATTTTAGTGCCTGGTCTAAAAATTTAAAGACATGCAAATTTCAAGCGGACCACACAATAGGAAATGTTGGTCATTGAATGCCCACCATTTTAAACTTCCTAAGGTGCACTATAATGGTTATTGGCCATCCAATCTATTGATAAGATAACACTGATAACCATGAAATGAAAAAAAAAAAAATAAAGTCATATTAGCTTGATCCAAAACTTTTGTACCCCGCAAGGGGTTTTTAATGGTCGCTAACTACTGTTTCTTGTGGTGTGGTCCACCTGAAACTTATATCTGCCTCATTTTCTGGAATATACCCTAGCTAAGCTGGCAAAATATATGGACGTTGGGGATATACAATTCATACATCCCCAATTCATACATCACATAGCCCTCACGGTCAAGTCGCACCCACATTGCTGGTTTCGTGGTCGCAACTAAGTCAGTTGGACGTGGCTTCGGTGGATCCCCAGATCCACTGATGTGGTTGCAATCACGGGCTGTGGGGTCTACCAAATACACAGGTTACTGTGCAATCTCAAACTGAATGTACGTGGGCCCATCTTTATGTTTATGAGAAATCCACCCCATCCATCGGTATTTCCAAATCATCTTGGGGCATGGACCCAAAAACAAGGCAGATCCAAAGTGCAATGTGGCCGCACTGGCCTCTAGATGTTTCAACCGTGATCTCAATCTCTACTATTTTGTGTCTCTTGTTCCACTTGAACTTTGACACATTTTTTTGGACCATGCACTAAAATGAGATGGAAAGACAAATGAACTGGTGGATTTTTCTCTAACATCAAGGTGCAACGCAGTACGCATAGGTATAGCTATAGTTGTGGAGTTAATACGCAACCCATGACGCATGGCTCCTATGCGATCCTAACCCAACCGTACATAGGGCTCACCTTGATGTTGGTCAAAAATCCATCTTCTTCGTCTGTTTTTCCATCTCATGTTAGGGCATGGGTAAAAAGTGAGGCAAATCCAAAGCTTAATTTTTCCTCACCGCTCGAGATGTTTCAATGGGGTTCCGGTCCTTGCACGAGTGTTACACTCTAAGGAGTTTCAACACGAGGTCTTGGGTTCGAAATCCATAGGTGGTGAAATTCCACTACAGCGAGTGTGGGTGTAGGGCGGGTGCCCGTGTAAAAAAAATATATATAAATAAATAAAGATGTTTCAATTGTTGAGTTCAATACCTAATAATTCATGTCATTTGCCCACTGGACCATTGGATCAACCTCATTTTTTGGTGTTTAATTTCACTGTTACCTTTAGTTTGACCCATATGAGTTTTTGATTGACTTATTTTCGAGCCAATGTTCTCAAAATGAGATGGCAAAATAGGTCAACCATGTGAATTTCTCACTAACATCAATGTGGGCCCAATATGTAAGCATGTTTAGCCAGCCTTTTTTGTAAAATTTTCAAATTCCAAATATAATATCAGCTTTTTATAAGCAAACAACCAATTCCATGGGCTTTTGGTTGGTAAAATTTTTGTAACACCGACACTAATATTTATGTAATGTTTATTTTCCATCCAACCTCTTCACGATGTTAAAAAATCCTGAATGAAGGGAAAGATTAAATATTAATGTGATTAAAAACTTTTGGTATGTAACATATATGTTAGGTATGTATATGGTAGGCCCCGCAATCAGCAATTTCACCCACCGTAGTGAATATGGGGATCCACTGAAGCCACGTCCAACTGGCTTAGCTCTGACCACTAAACCAACGATGTGGGTGCGACTTCGACTGCGGGGCCTATGTGATATATGAATTGTATATCCTCCATCTTCCATCTATTTTGCCAGCTTAGCCTGGGGTGTATTCTAAAAAATGAAGCAAATACAAGTTTCAAGTGGACCCGCACTATAAGAAACAATAGTCAGTGACCATTAAAAACCCGCAGTGGGGCACAAAAGTTTTGGATGAATCATATATATATATATATATATATATATATATATATATATATATATATATATATATATATATATATATATATATATTCATTTCATTTGTGTCCATGTGATCTTATCAATAGATTGGATGGTCAATAACCCTTATAGTGCACCTTAGGAAGTTTTAAATGGTAGGCATTCAATGACCACCATTTCCTATAGTTGCTCTGCTTGAAATCTGTATCTCTTTAATCTTTTAGACCATGCACTAAAATAAGCTAACCAAAAAAGGGGATGGACAATGTGGATATACAATGCATGCATTGAGGTGGGCCTTACATTCAAGGTCCCACTCTATTGCTGGTTCCATGTAAGGGTGCACATGGGTTGGTTCGGTTCGATTTTAGGGTGAAATCGGAATCAAACCGTTTCTTACGATTCTAGGATTTTCGGAACCGGAACTGGACCATTAGCACCCTAGAATCGAACCAGAACCGGACTATGAAAATCAGTTCAGATCTGAATCGGTTCCATGATTCCATGCTTTTTATAATCCAGCCCAATTGCGAGAGAGAGAGAGAGAGAGAGAGAGAGAGAGAGAGAGAGAGAGAGGGCAGCCACATGCAGCAGGGACGGGTTTGATTAGGAACTCAGGGTTTTGTTTTTTTATATTTGTTTTAAAGTTTTGGCTCCAAGTTTAGTTCCAGGTTTGGTTCTATAGTTCGGATCCACAATTCGGTTCACAGTTCAATTCAATTCCACATACCTCCAAATCGAGAACCGACCCAAAATAAATGGTTCTTTGAGTTTTGGAACTGGAACCGAAACCGGTACACTTTAGAACAGGACCAAACTAGACCATTTGGTCTTCTACTGGTTCGATGTCCGTAAGGTATTTTTGTGAAATACAATATGGTAATATATACCGTATGTTTCTATTTTAAACAACACTAACTTTTCAAAACTGTAAACTTGATTTAAAAGTACCTCAAAAAGTAAACTTAAAATATAGGTAGTCGTACAACATTGTCCTCCAGACAAATCCAAAGCACAAGTAAACTACAATATAGAAAAAGATAAATATTAAATGATGATCATTAAAACTTATCCGAGGGCTCTAAAAGTCAAAAGGTGAGCCTCAATTTGTTTTGGGCCACGTCCTTTAATGATAACACGTGATGAATAAACAAAATGAATAATGAAAACAATACATATATTAGGGTGGACCATATAGCTTTAATGCGTCTTCTTTCTTCTTTGAAAATTCATGTGTGTGAAAACATCAAAGTCGTCGTTACTTATCTTTTACCAATGTTAACTGAATAACCAAACTGGACGCGGATTACATACTGCCAATGTCAGTCGCTAAATAGCTATTGGAGTGACGTCACCAAGTTTTGTGGGCCCACTATAGTGCATGTGTTGTATCCATACTGTCCATCTATTTGAAGAGCATCCCTACCGTCCGTCTATCTGAAGAGATCATTTTATTGCATGAAACAAAGAATGAGGTAGATCTAACGCTCAAGTAAACCCATCATAGAAAACAGCAAGGGCAGTGACATACACCATTGAAATATTTCTAAGGCCCACTATGATGTATTTTTGAGATCCAACCCTTTCATAAGTTAACATAGAGGCAGAGGAAGTGAAAACATAAATATAAACTTAATCGGAAACTTCCATGGCCCTAAGAGGTTTTGAACGGTGGATGTTACCGTCCCCACTGTTTTCTATGGTGGATCCACTTGAGCTTTGGATCTTCCTCATTATTTGTCTCATTCCATAAAATGATCTCTTCAAATAGATGGACGGTGTTGGTACCACGCATACATCATGATGGGGCCCACACAACTTCGTGACGTCACTTATGAGCCCAATATCGCTACCGACATTGTTCAGGATCTAATCCGCTAGGACATGTCCCGATGCATCAATTAACGTAGGGTTGAGATTGATAACAAGGCTCGGTCTCCATGGAAGCTGACGTGGGTTGCGTACTACCTCAGCCAGCCTGTTTCTACCAACGAACGTACAGCTCTGTTGGCAGTCGACCGTGGTTTACCTGTTTATTAGCGCTGTTTATTCCTTTTCTAACATCATTTTAACATATATGCATAAAATTGAAGTAGATCCAGCACTCGAGTGGATCACACCAAAAATGATTCTAGCTTTTAATGCTTTATGCATTTAGGGCCTGTTTGGCCAAGCAGATTGGATGGTATCAGAGTGGTATTAGAGTGCATTGCCCGGATTTTAAGGTAATGATAGCATCATCAGTGGATTGGTGTAATATTTATGGGATTGCTTTAGCCGGCGGTTGCTATATCCTGTCTATTTGGCACGCACGTCCAATCTCAAAATTAAACATTTCAATCCCTTTCAATCCCTTAAACCAAATACATCCTAGGCAATTTTGAAGGGATAAGAGTGGATTGGATGGAATTTAAAGGTAATGATGGTGATGTCAGCAGATTGTCTTAAGATCCATGAGATTTCTATATTCCGAGATCAAGATTCCGTGTCTGTTTGGCATTATTGGCGAATCCCGGGATCTATCTTCCAATCCCTTCCAATCTACCTGACCCAACGGGCTCTTAATGCAATTCAAACTTATTATTTGGTGGGTTCACTTGAGCATTGAATCCACCTCATTCCTGTGTTTATACTTTCAAATTATTTAGAGAAGGGATGGATACAGTGGATAAACAGATAAATCACAGTGAGGCCACCTGTAGAACTGTATGTTGGTGGCTAGAGATGGGCAGCAATCTGTCTGTGGAGCGTGGGACCGGCCTCACCTAAGACAATGCGGCCATTATCGAGGAGCACACTTGATGTATTTATTCTATATTCACAATGTCCATACAGTTTTTCAGATAATTTTATAGTAGGATCCGAGAAATAAAGCATATCCAAATCTAAGATGGGCCATACTACAAGAAATAGCGGCGACTGAAATTTTCACCATTAAAAACTTTGTAAGGCCAACACTAATATTTTCGTAATGTTTATTTTCCATCTAAACTGTTTATGATGTTAAAAAATCCTGAATGAAAGGAAAAAATAAATATTAACGTGATTCAAAACTTTTGTGGTCCTAAATATGTTTTTAATGGTCAATCACTATATTTTTAATCTATTTTATTTTTGGGTTCATGCTCTAAAATAATACGAGAGAACATATAGACAACGTAGATATGGAGTAAATATATCAAGGTGGGCCGACGGTAAGAACCACATTGCCTTGGGTGAGAGGGGGGCCGCACCTAATCCGCTTCCGTACCGAGACTCACAAATCCTGGCCTCTTCCACCTACCACGTGGTGTAACTCACCATTCATTTATTGGATCCTTGCTTTTAACTTTGTATGGTAGATAAGTACGCATGAACCACGCGTGGAAAAGGATTGATTGTGCCCTTGTTGTTGGAAGCTGTGGGGCCCACAAACATGCTCCTGGAAAATCTACTCCGTCCATCAGTTTTAAAAGACCACAGGATTTTAAAAACCAGGCAGATCCAAAACTCATGTGGGCCATTCCACGAGAAACGGCAGGGATTGAATGTCCATCATTGGAAAGTTTGTGGGGCTATGAAGTTTTATATCAGGATTTTGTACCTACAGATTATCTGAGTGGTATTAATCCTATGAACGGTTTGGATGGCATAAAAACATCATGATCAGCTCCAGGAAAGTTTTAACGATGATGTATCTGTTTTCATTGTTTCGTTTGGTATGGCCATATTAGTTTCTGATTTTTAGATTCTTGTCCTACCATGGTATTAAAAAATTGATGGACGGAGTGGATTTGTCCAATGTAGCTTCTTACTACGTGGGGGCTGTGTTAGAGATGGGTAGTGTCGATCGAGTGGGTGCTTTCAAACTTGCTTTTATGTGGGCCAATCTCTGACAAACCCGTAGCCTCGCTCCACCGGAATCGGACCGGGGTGGTGTATCCAGCTGTGGGTGTCAATGTGTTGGGTGCTGTGGGACCGTACGTGATGGATGTATTTCATATCCATGCCGTCCATCCGTTTTGTCCCTTCATTTTAGACATTAATCAAAAAGTGAAGTAGATTTGAAGCTCAAGCTGACCGCACCATAGGAAATATTGGTGATTGAACCCCCACCGTTAAAACTTCTTGAGACCGCAGAAGTATTGTATCAGGCTGATATCCGTGTTTTCCCTTCACTGAGATTTGATGTCCTTATCCCTATTTCTTATGGTGTGGTCCACTTGAGCCACGGATCTATTTCAATTTTACGGCTTAGAATGAGCTGGAAAAACAAATGAATGGTGTGGATATAAAATATATATCACATTAGATCCCATAGCGTGCAAAACATCAAAACACCATAGGTGGAGTGGTGTTGGCAACACCATCTAAGCGTCGAAACATCAAAACATCATAGGTGGAGTGGTGTTGGCAACACTATCTAATCCGCGTCCACGTCGGCCACGCCCTTATCTGTTACAGATGGATCCGGAGGAACGAGTACTCAACAACTTTCAAACTTGACGGCCAAACGTGCCTTGTTTGGCCTATCTCCGACAGACCATTAATACATTGGGAGTCGAATCCAGGTCGGGGTAAGAACCACGTCGGCAGATCCTGTTTGTGGGGCCTACCTTGCTCTGTGCTTTACATCTGCACCATCCATTGGTTTCTACGACTCATTTAAGCATATATCTAAATATGAGGACCACTTCACTTTGGCTCTCCATTTGCTTTTGGTAACGTGACGTGTGGTGTGTGGGTGTGTCGAGATTGATTGTGCAACTCGGTTTAAACCAAACAAGCACGTGGGATATATTGAAAAATAAAAATAATTTCGCCAGGTTGAATTATATAAGAATATAGTAACCAATTATAAAAATGCATCAACTATTACCACTATAGCTATAGTACCATGCCCGTGCTTAAACCTGTGCGCACGCTCCAAGTAAAAATATTATACACGTATCTACATATAAAATCCAAATCTTCTCCTATCATTTTCGACGTGGGTCAAAAAGCACATATGTGCCTTTTCATTTGAAATTCTTGAAAATCATTCTGGCATCAAAATCCTAAAATTTTGAATTATTTTTTCAAAAAACTATAAATTTCAACATGTTCACCCACCCACAGCTTATTTTTAAGAGATTGCACTAATTGTCAGGTGGTGGAGCTTTTTCTCTTAAGACAGTTTGCACCTTATCTTTTGTAGGAAAAGGCTTTTGTATACCAGCAGAAACAGCCAAACAAAAATGAAATATTTACCTTCGGTCATATAGAGCAACTGTAATATATCTTCATGAGATATGAAATGCTTATATTGAAATTTAAAAAAGCCAAGCATTGAAGTATAAACTCATATTACAATTCAAGATTACCACTGTAGTATGATAATTAAATCAATGAATTATCACTACACTTAGGATAAAGTTAAGTTATTATTGGAGTCCATATATGGCAAGTGTATTATTTCCGGTATATCAAGCATCAGCTGCAACCAAAGTGTAATGGGAACTCTTTAAGAAACAGGAGCCGTACATTTATTTAGTAAATAATGGTCCACCTGATTATTAGGTCAAGATATATCCATCTAGTGACCCACGGTGGATGGGTTTTGGACCCTTTTTTTTAACTCACTTTCTATGTTAAATAAGATCTTTGGTCAATAACATCTTCTTACATATAGACCATTTACTGTATGAAGTTCTGCATGAACGGTCTAGATTAATACTTGATTAGAAGGAAGTGTTGTAAAAGAATTGTAGTCTTACTCGTTTCTCTGTCCGTAGCGTTGCACGCCATTTAAGGAGGGGACACAGATACCGGGGTGAGACGGACGCCTTTTAAGGAGAGGACACAGATGGCGGGGTGAATCCGGGACCGCATAACTCGCTTGTGTGGGTCATAGGTTAACCACGCTAATGATTAGCCTCTTGGACACGGATAGCCTGTTAGAGGCTTTTGCAGGTAAGTTAGGTGGGGCCACTATTATATTTGTGGAAAATTTACTTTATATATATATATATCAGGTTAAGACATTAGCTTAAAATCTAGATATATTCATAAATCAAGTGAGTTGCGCGATGAGAAATAATAAGAACTGAATATAAACTGTTGAAATATTCATGAGGCCACAGAAGTTTTGGATCTAATTAATATTTTTGTGTTTTCAGTTTATCGTAATAAGAATGACCTTAAGAACAACATGAATGAGATATAAATATCATAACAGACTCATAAATGGTTTTAATTGTTGAAATTTCCTACCCACTTTTTTCTGTGACCATGAGTTTTGGCTGTCTCATTTCTTGGTCCATGTCTTAAAATAATTTGACAAAATAGAAGCAAAGGGTGGATCTCTCACAAACATCATAGTGGCCCCCAGATAGCTCCCCATAGTAGGATCTTGTTGACTCTTGGGAGCAGTATTGGTAGGGGTGCACATGAACTGAGCTAGCTCGGTTAGCTCGCTCGACTCGACTCGAAAAAGTTCGATTCAACTCGGTTTGAAGCTGAGTTCAAGCCGAGTTAAGCTGATTTTTTGAACTTGAAAATGAGTTTGAGCTGACCCAGCTCGACTTGATTCGGATTGAATCTAGCTCGAATCCAGCGCAAATCGAACTCGGATCAAACCAATTCGGTGACCTGGTTACTTTGCTATTGATGTTGCTCACCAAGTGTTTGATGAAATGACTCAACGAAGTGTGGCTACTGGTAAGGAAGGTATGTACATGAAACAAATACTATTTTTTTTTATTTTTTTGGGTTTTTATGTTGCTTAGATGGTGTTTGATAAAATACCTATAAAACCATTGTTTCTGTTTGTAAAAATTGTAGGATTTTGAAGTTGCAGTCCAGGTATTTGTGAAAATGCCTTAATGGCGAACTCAGCTCGATCTTAGCTCAAACTTGACTCGAGCTGGCCCAAGCTGTTGACCAAACTGAGCTAAGCTGGCCAGTCAGGCTCGAGGACCGAGCTGAGCTGAGTTCGAGCTCAGGTCAGCTAGTGGCTGAGCCGAGTTCGAGCTCAGGTTAGCTAGTGGCTGAGCCGAGTTAAGCTAAGGCCAGCTCAACTCGGTTCGACTCGATGTACACCATGAGGTCCAGTGACACTGAGCTTAGTATGACCCTGATGGTGGGGCACACGTAGGTGTGTGTTGTATATTTATGGTGTCCATTTATTTCTCTAACTCATTTTAGAACATGAGCCCAACAATGAAACAGATCAAAATATTAAGTGGATCATAATGTAGGAAAGAGTTGTGGTTGAACGCCCACCATTCATAGCTTTCTAGGACCTACAGTAATATTTATTTTCCATCCACCCTATTGATAAGGTCACATGGATATGAATGAAGCACCTACCGTAATATTTATTTGCCATCTAACCTATTGGTAAGGTCACATGGATATGAATGAAGCAAAAGCATTCACATGATGTTTTTAATAGTCAATCACCACTATTTCTTTTGGTATGGTTTGCCTGAGATTTGGATCTGATTTGTTTTTGGAACCATGCTCTAAAATGATTAGGAAAAATGAGTAAACCGAGCAGATATACAACACGCATCAAGCTGCGCGCATAGACACAACATAACTGAACTCAGTGTTACTAATCTAGCTCCCTAACCTCTCTCCACCTTTCAACATTGCTAAGTGGTGCTGGGTTCACCATTCAATCCAAGTCTTCAACGGTCTAAGAACCGAAGGTAGACTAACAAATGATTAATGTGCAAATTAATTTTAAGTTCCATAACTTATGTTTTTAAAAAATTGAAAAGTTTGAAAAAAAAAAAATTAGGATGTTTTTTTTTTTTTTTTTTTAAAAGTCAAAAAAAATAAATAAATAAAAGTGTGAAAAAGTTGAAAACTTTGAAAAAACTCGAAAGTTCCAAAAACAAGAAAAGTTTGAAAAAAAAATTTTGAGTCCATATACAAAAAATAAAAATAAAAATCCCCTTAGGGTTCCTTGCTTTCTATTGGTGACCTTGTTACAGTTGGTCACCACTTGAATGGATCAGATTTGTATCTAATCTTACCTCAATGGGCTACTGTTGGTCACCACTTGAACGGTTAGTATTTGTATCTAATCTTATCACAATGGATTTTGTCTTCTTCAAGTGACAATACTATTATTGTGGTTGTTTTTCAATTTTGATCACATGATTAGTGTAGGCATGCAAGAATTGAATTTGCGGCTCAATTCATATCAAACAACTATGACCCCAAGCGTCAAGATATGCAAATACATACTATATGACCGATATCGAATGGGATCAATTGCCTATTCAACCACTCACTCAGTATGTAAATTGGATTAGATGATATTTAGAGGGTGGGTTTATCATCGAAAGATGGGTTATACCTTTGCCTCCCATATGAAAGAACTTTTCAGTATAAATAAAATATCCCAAAAAGAAATCCTTAACAGTCGGTCACGAACAACAGCTGCGGGACATCTTTCTGTATGGAGAATTGAATCCAGCATATGAGCGTAGACTTAAATTACAGGTAAGATTACCAGCTACTTGATTAATGCTATACATTACACTATGAAATATAAACAACAGATAAAAAGTAAATGAGTATACTATGAAATATAATGAATTTGAAGAAATGTAGATTGATTAATACTAATGAATGTAAATGACGAGTAATTAAAAGGATAATGGAAAGATATATTGGATTTGTTTGGGTTGGTATGAGTTGAATTTTTCTGCCAAATTCTTTTGTTATTTATAGCCTTGTGTTGATCATCTGGATGCTTCCCACATTGTGACATTTGCTATAACCATTTGAGCACTACATGTTCTTCTAGCGACTTCATTCTAAACTTGTCACCTGTCTTAGTAACCACTTTATGCTTCCTTGCTGACTTGAATACATTCCGCTCGGCCACTCAATCGAGCTCCTAAATGAATATTGGTTGTTTGATCGACCTCTTGGATGGCTGTTAGCTGCTTGGTTTGCCTTCTAGATGACTATCGGCCGCTTGATCTACCTCTCCTAGATGAATATTTGCCGCTTAGTCGGATGCTTGGTTTGCTTTTTAAATTCCTCTCAAGTGTTTCCTGTTTTATCATCCTATTAGTTATGATTTTGTAAAAAATACTTTAAGTATCCTTGAATATTTTAAGCTTGTCATCATTCTCTTGCTATAATACGTGTCATTTTCAATTAGATTTCTTAAGAACAGTCAAGAATATAGTATAACATTGCCCCTGCATCAATTCACCTTTGATATAAGTTAAATACAATGTTAATTTGTTGTTGACATAATAAATATGATTGCTTGACCAAAAAAAAAAAAAAAAACCATCAATTTTGGCCATCTTGATCAGAAAACATTAAAGTTGGCCGGTTTGACCGAACTCAGCTATCTTGATCGAAAAATGACAAAATCGAGCATCTTGGTTGAACTTAGCCATCTTAATTGAAAGATAAGAAATTCGGTTGTCTTGGTCGAACTTGACCATCATAATAAAAAACCAGTAAATTCGATCGTGACAATGGAGATTGTCGGTCAATCTATTCCGAATAAGGCTTATGGTTGACCGAGGTAGTAATACAGCCGTGAAATTACCCTGTTATCTCCTGAACCATGTGAATAATTTGGTCACGATTCGAACATCGCGATTCAACCATTGGAGGTGGTTCAAGGTTTACTTACTTTGTCTTACATGATACGGTGGATTCCCAAAGAATGGTTGCCGTCAGTTATATCTTGGTTTCCGTCTTCAAGGATAAAATTCCTTACCTCCTTCTCTAGTCTCTTAAACTCGGTAGACAACGGAGTGTTCCTTATCTTCTGAATTGGAGCTGGATGAATATTTTGTTGTGAAGGAGGTAATTGCAGTATTGGCACTAGATTTTCAACAGAATTAATATTAACAATTGGCTGAGGCACATTTTTATTGTGGCACAGTAGGTGTTCCTTAAAAAAACATCATATTCAGACTTTCGATCTAACTGGTCATCCATTTGTTAAAGGTCTTAGTCTGAATTTGTAATTGTTCGGTTTGAGCTTGTAACAACTCTTGTATGTGTTGATTTGCCATTTGCATATCACGTAGTCAAGCCATCATTATCTCAAGAAGATCTGTCGGGTATCTTACTTTCTCATTTCCTTTATATTGGCTTATTATATGAGTCCCATTAGGGATGCCAAACTGTTGTTGTGGTTGTTTTTCAAATTTGGTCATGTGATTAGTGTGGGAGTGCCAGAATTGAATTTGTGACTCAATTCAAACCGAACAAGTATGACCCCAAGTGCCGAGATTCGTAGATACGTAGTATGTGATCGATATCAGTCGCCTATTTAGCTACTCGCTCAGTATGTAAATTGGATCAGACGATATTTAGAGGGTAGGGTTCACCCTCTGAAAATGGGTTACACCTTTACCTTCTGTACAAAAGGACTTTTAGGTACAGATAAAAAATCGAGAAAGGAATCCTTATAATCGGTCGCGAAAAACAGTTGCAGAACACCTTCCTAAATGGAGACTTGAATCCAGCATATGAGCATGGACCCAAATTACAACTAAGATTACTAGCTACTTGCTTTGTTCTGTGGATTGTACTATGGAATGTAAACGACAAGCAAAAAGTAAATGATTACACTATGAAATGTAATGGACTAACGGAATATAGAGTGATTACACCAAGTAATATTAATGAAAAGTAATTGAAAGGATAATTGAAAGATATATTGAGTTTGATTGGATTGGTATGAGACCTATTCTTCATGTTGAATTCCTTTACTATTTATAGCCTTAATTTGACCAAATGGATGCTTTTCACATTTTGAAGGTCGCTATAACCGTTCAACAGTAATTGGCCTTCAAAATGCTTTCCACATTTTGAAGGTTGCTATAACTGTTCAACAGTACTTGGCCTTCAGAATGCTTCTCATGTTCTGATGGTTGTTATAACTATTTGAACACTATATGGCCTTCTAAATACTTCTTTCTAAACTCGCCATATGTCTTAGTAATTGCTCAAGGTCTCCTTGTTGACTCGACTGAATTTTGTTTAGCCACTCAGTTGAGCTCTTGGAGGACTATCGCCCACTTGTTCGACCTCCTGGATGATTATCGATTGCTTGGTCGACAGCTTGGTCTTCTTTTGAATTCCTCTAAAGTGCTTCATGTATTGTCATCCTATTAGCTGTGAGTTCATAAAAAAACACTTCAAGCATCATTGAAGATCTTTAACTTACAACATCTTTTACTTGCTATAACACGTGTCATTTCCAATTAGGTATTTCAAGAATGTTAAGGAATACAGTATAACAAGGACAAGGCAACTACTATAGATGTAGATACATGTTCCAACATCATTATTGTAGAATCTTTCTAAGTGACGACCAATGGGCCGCCTTTATGTATGTGTTGTATATCCACGTCGTGCTTCCATTATGGCAATTCATTTTAGGGAATGGGCCAAGAAATAAAATAGATCCAAATCTCAGATGGGCTACATCATAGGAAATAGTGGTGTTTGGCCATTAAAAACTTCTTGTATGATACAAAAGTTTTGGATAAGCTAATATTTGAAATTTCCCTTCATCAAAGTTTAGTTTGCCTTATCAACACGTTACATAGTAAATAAATTTCACGGCGGGGTAAGATCATAAAGATTTGTGAATTTTTCCGATAAACTTCTTTCAAAGTTTAAATTCTAGTATATCCTAAGCAAAAATAAAATAAAAAATGCCTTAGTCACTACTATTTCGCATCGACTTTTCTCGACCGATTCTCCTAACAACAGTCGAAAACATGTAAGATCAGCCATGAAAATTTTATTGTTATTATAAAAGAACTAGGCATAAAACTTTTCTTCTATTTCCTATCAGGTTTATATATAATTTAGAGGCAAATTAGAATACCAAGGAAAGGCTACCCTAGTTAATAAATGACTGAATAGTTGTAATTTATAGTAATCATTGTTGGTTAATTTCCTACACTGTATAGTAAAGTGACTAATATGTTATATGATTGACTGATCATTATAACTTATAAAAAGTGTAAAATCAAATCGATAATTCCTTGGCAATGGCTATTTTGATCAATCCAATTAGGATAAGGCTGGTGATACATTGGAGTGGTAGTTCAGCTGAGAACTTAGCTTGCTACCTCTTAAACCAATTTTACAATTTGATTACAGTCTCAATGTTGTTGCCCAACTATTGGAGGTGGCTCCAGGCTAACTGGGTTCTGCTCCTTATTGTAAAGTTGGATTCTGGGTAAAAGGTTGCCCCAGGTATCCTTTTATTCCTGACTTCAAGAATAAAGTTCCTATTTTCATGCTCAAGCCACCTAAAATCCACAAGTGGTGGTGAATTTTTCGCATCCTTTAGTAGAATAGAGATATGAGGTTTATTTTGCCGTGGAGGGGGTGCCTATGGCACTGGCTACACGGGGGTACTTGTGCTAGATTCCCAAATGAGATATCCTCAACCTGTTGCTGAGGCGCAATAGATGCCCTTTCAACAAACACAACCATTAACCGATTTATGCTCTTGGCATGACTAACCATCCATTCATTAAAGTTTCCAATATGATCTTGTGACTATTTAGCCTGAATATGCGACAATTCAGCAATGTGCTGAATCCCTCTTTGCACATTGATTATCCCGACTGACATAATCTCTAGGGGTTCAACCCGAGATGTCGATGATCAATTGGGGTTTGGTGAACCAGTATATATAGATTGGGTGGAAGACTTGCTTGAGTACGTTCTAGATCTGCAACTCTTCCTCCTGGGTAAGTTCATTAGTAGCAACAGCATTAGTAGTTGTAGAAGCATTTAAACCATATTTTTGGCTTATGATTCCATAAAAGTACTGCACTAGTAAGTAAATTTCTAATCAGAGTATCACCAGACATGCCAAAAATTGTTCACGACTTGATTTGTTTTTTATCAAGTGTGATGTGCGTGGATATACTGTCATGCTCCAAACCCGAAAATCGGATTCACATGAATCCCGATTGCCGAATCCGGTGTCGACAGCCTCCGTAGTGCCTCATTCTCGCCTCCTAATAATTAAATGCCATATTCCGATCCTGGGATCCTACAAGGAGGATTTTCAGAATCATTTTTTTTTATAATGGAGCATAACCACAAGCATAACCAAGTCACAAAACAACATCACCACATATCCAATATATCAAAAATTTTAAATACAATGCGGAAAGGGAAATACAAGGTGATCAAAAAGCTCCAAAAAGTCCTGATACGCACTCCTGCCTCAGCGCTACTGCTGTCCAACGTTACCTATACAACTGTCGTGCATAAGCTTACAAAAGCTTAGAGGGTGGTGTAAGCGTGTGCGTAAGGTAAACGCCCAGTGTTCAGTATCAGAGCAATGCGGAAGTATGCGGTAAGTCCATAGAATCAACCATGTCAAGGCTATGTAATGCAAGACGTGAATGTTATCGGCCATACCAAGACCATGCGATGCGAGATATGAATGTCATCGGTCACACCGATGCAATGCAAGGCCTACATAGTCGAATGTCATATGCGAAATGCAATCCAAGCAAGTCGGTACTACTCAAGTACACATATCAGTACAGTTCTTCTCTGGATATCACCGGGGTCTAATACACTTCACAGTGACTGCCACCTCCCTAGCTGCACAGTCAAGAAAGCGGAATAGACCTCACTATCCGCCTGACCAGTAGTCTGCCAATACCTACCCGGCTCGTCGATAGCGGACTCATTTGCGAGCTGGTCAAACTCAGCCTAGCTTATAGCCCCCTCACTCAGGCGGATAAGGCCACACTCCCTTCCAATCGACCACGACATAGAGTGAGACGCAACCTATTAGTATTCGGCACTTGGGCGCTCATGTATCCACTCGGTCTAAACGTTGGAGCATCTCCTGGTACCAAAAAGGTTCTGAAACTTTCACCCAAGGACATCCTAAGTGTCTACAGTGCTAGAACCAAGTATTTTCGGTGTCCGATACGGCCATCCACGATATACCTGTGGAGCCACGACCCTGATGTCGCTAGGGCGTGCAATGATCAAGTCACACATATGCGAGATGCATGAATCACACGTCAAATCATGCAGAAATCCAGCGCGTACTGCGCGATCATATATGGCACTCTATCTCATAACGAGTCCCGTAAATGGTCTGCCCAATGGCGTATGTTATGATCAGTCACTACTCATATCAAGCATACATATGATGGGTATGGGCATGAGTCATGAGATTATACTAAGTATGTTATAAGGAAATGAATAGCAACGAGTATGGACCTGTCAATGGGCCCTAAGGAGAGTTACAATGCGGACATTTAACCAACATTGTACATACAATGTGGACGTCAAACCAACATTGTTCCCTAGGCACGGCCCGCCATATATATCATTACATGAACCATGAGAAATCACACATTGCAATGGACCCTAAGGACATCCCGTTGGGCCTCAATCCATGGGCCTTAGATACATCAAATGGGCCGAATCACATGGGCCTTACATTCATCAAATGGACTGCATTAATGGGTCTCACCGATGAGCCTTATGTACATTGCAATGGTCCATGACCCATGGGCCTTTGAAATACATCAAAGTGGGCCTCACAACCTAGGCCTTAAATATATCAGATGGGCCTACACACATGAGTTTTAAATATACTAAATGGGCCACTCCATTTGCGCCCCATGTACATCAAATGGGCTTGAATCCCGTGGGCCTTATATAGAATAAATGGGCTAGATCCCATGGGCATTGCATATGTCAAATGGGCCCAAACCCATGGGCATTACATATGCCAAATGAGCTTAATCCCATGGGCATTGCATATGTCAAATGGGCCCAAACCCATGGGCATTACATATTGCAAATGGGCTTAATCCCATGGCCTTAGATGTGCACCAAGGTGGGCCTAATCATTTGGGCTTTAGATATATACTAAGGTGGCCTCAATGGATGGCTACGATTAAGTCAATCATGGGCCCTAAACACATAGCAAGGTGGGCCCATTTGAACCATAGATCTGCCTCATTTTTTCTCTCAAAATAGATGGACGGTTAGGATATAATTCGTGCATCATGGTGGGGGGGTCCACTGACCGTCCAGCAGCCAAGGAAATGGCTGGACGGTGTGGAAACACATACAATGGAGTGGGCTCCACCGTCCGGGCAGACGGTGGAATTTAGGCACATACATCACTATGAGTCCCATGTGGGGGGCCCACCATAATGTTTACTTACCATCCAACCAGTTGATAAGGTCACATAGACCTGGGTGAGGATGAAAAATAAATTTCAGCTTGAACCAAAATTTCTGTGGCCCCCAAAAAGGATTTCAGTGGTAGGCGTTTAATCTCACTATTTTTAATGGTGTGGGCCACCTGAGGTCTGGATCAACATAATTTTTGGAGGGGACCCAATTCAGAGGGTGGTCCACCTTATGGACGACGTGGATACAAAATATACATCATGGTGGGGCCCGTACACAGGGCCGTGGGCCCCTGTCCACGTCCGCCCGCCAGCCGCTGGCGCGGCCAGCTTCTAACAACAGCAGCAACAGCTGCTGTTGCTGTTTTGTAATTTTTTTTTTGAAAAATACCATTTTCTGCAGTTTTTCATATGCGGGGCCCGCTCCAAGTGCATCCACTCCATTCATTTTATTCCCAAGCCCAAAACAAACCCATCAAGACCAATATCGGCCCATTTTCAACGTGTAAAAAGGATCTAGGTAGATTTCAATGGTAGTAGTACTGTTTTCAACGCTATAGCCCACCGAATACTTCGATCAACCTCATTTTTCGGCTCAACGCCTAAAATGAGTCGAGAGAGAGGATGGACGACATGGATTAAAACATACATTGAGGTGGGGCCTATACAGGTGACCCCTTTTCTAAAGGCTTTGGAAGAAGCCAATATTTGTGTTTTCCTTCCAGCGTCCAGACGCTGGACGTTTTTTCCCTCTTTTTTTTTGTTTAGGTGGGCCTCCACAAGATGAATGCTATATCTAAGATGGGCCCCACTCATGAAGGGCTTGGATAAAATACATATTTCATGTGGGGCTCATTTAAGTGGGCCACATGGCCTCATTAACATTCAAGAAAAATAAATAAAAATGAGAGGGATAGAGAGAGAAAAGTGGGACATACGTGTGATGGAAGGACCCCGATACTATGGGCCCTCCGTTTCAACCATCCAATCATACATCAATGGGTCCCATTGCATATGGGCCACCCAAATAAAAGATCAACGGTGGAGATCCCTCTCCACCCAAAATGAACGGTCTATATGACCTCTTAATGTAAGAAAAGTAAACATCATGATGGGGTTTATGGAGAATGGCCCCATCATTGAATGATTTTGATGATCAAGATGGGCCATTGGCCTCATCTTAGGGTCCTAAGTGAGATCCAAACCATTGATCGGTTGGCCTCACTTGGCCCATCTTAAAAACATGAAAAAAAAACCTATGGAAACACCCACCACTTGATCTTCTTAGTCCGTCGGGATGCCGGTTTCCTAGAGCTTCACTTTGATGGTGGAGATGGGAAATGGATGGCTAGGATGATGGGTTTTGGAGTGGGAAGTGGGCCACCAAAATCACTTCTTTTCTCAAGGAAAATCTTTGGACGTGGGAGTGCTCTCTCCTTGCTTGGGAATGGTGAGAAATGAGAGAGGAAGATGGGATGTAAGGAGGAGTGATGGGGTGATGGTTGATGGATGTGAGTGATGGGTGAGGTGATGTGTTAGTTGACTTTGGTGGTTGCTTGACTTGTGGAGAAAGAAAGCATGATTGCTTTGTACTTGACATGAGAGGTAATTGATGGGATTGATTGATGTGATTGATGGGACATGTTGTAGAGATTCTCTTGGGATTACAAACGTGCGGCGTTTTCTCGAAATAAACGCTGGCTCACATTTCTTAGTTAGGGTATCGGATCGGTACATGAGTAGCGGCGTTAGAACAGCGGCGACGGTGCGGTCGCAATGATACAAGTCTTGGATTAAGCCGACTCAAATGTATAGGATACGACTTACGGTCATGCGCAACGTCGAATACAGGTCGCGGATTGCTGAAATTCAACGGGAAGGATGGCAGGAAGTGACGGGATAGTACGAATTAGGATACTGGTCTTAAAGCTCTCCCCACCTAATAAAAATTTTATCCTCAAAATTTACACTACCATCTAAACACAATTCATAAGGGGATAGGGAACTTAACATTATATATGATCAAAACACAACATATCATCAAAATCAAACATCTTAGAGATGGGGATAATGCTCACGATTTTCAAGCTCTAACTCTCAGGATGCCTCATTAATGAGTAATCTAGCTAGAAGGTGTAGAGGCCAAGTCACACGAATCATCGACGACTGCTCCTGATGACTGAGGGTCCTGCTGGACAACATAAAATCTTCCCTGACCCTGCTGGGGATGTGCAGGTCCCCTCTGAGGTCTCTGCTGCTGCGGTGGAGGTCCCAGAGGTTGGTGTTGAGGTCGTTGCTGCTGCTGTGGGGGTTGTCGGGGAGGTTGATATGGTGTCCTCGGGTGCTGATGCTGTGGTGGCTGTCGTGGAGGCTGATCTGGTGCTCTCGGCTGCTGTTGCTGCGGATGGGGACACTCATGCACATGATGTCTTGTTCGGCCGTAACCAAAATAAGTACTAGTGAATGGTCCCGAACGTGGTGCCGGGGGTGCTATTGGTGCTCAAAATGCTAGATGGGTCGTGCGTCGTTGTTGTGGATGATGCTGCTGCGGATGAGAGCTACTGAAGGGCTCCTTCCTCTTCTGATCTCTTCTCTAGTCATGAGCTCTCTGCACACCGGCCCAATCTGTCTCATATATCAGGGCTCTCTCCACTATCTGCTCAAACGTCGGAAGCATGTGTCCGATCACACGGCTTCGAAGGGCAGGATGTAAGCCGTTCTCAAAATGGCGGGCCTTTCGCCCCTCATCATCAACAAGATATGTCACAAATCTCGATAGTGCGACGAAACGAGCCTCATACTGGGACACAGACATGTCCCCCCGAACCAATGTCTCAAACTCCAATGCGCGCTACTGTCGCACATGCTCAGGAAAGAACTTCCGGTCAAACTCGTCTATAAAGTCCTCCCATGTCCACTCAAAATCGACGGCTACCAATCGGGCCACAGATGTCCACCAATACTGAGCCTCACCCTGTAGAAGAAATACGGCTAATGAGACTCGAGTTGGGTAGTACAACTCATGGTGTCAAATAACTTCTCCACCTCGGAGCACCATATCTCTGCAGTAGTAGGGTCTGGCTCACCCTAAAAATCCGGAGGATTATGATGTCAAAAATCCTTGAGAAGAGCGCTTGCACGCTCCTGCTCAGCCTCGGCTGGTGTAATAGTGGGACGCCTGCTCTGCCCCTGAAGAATGGCGGTCATCGCCTGCAACATCTGCTGCAGCTGAGTAGCACTCACAGGTACGGTCGGATCCGCACCGGTCTCAGGTAGATGAGTGGCATCCTCAGGCTCAAAGGTAGAAATATCTGGTGGTGGAGAAGGAGTAGCAGGTGGTAAAGCAGGAGCTCCAGCATGGGTGCTGGTGAGGATACGGGTGCGGTGTGAGTGTACTTGCGTGGATGTATGTGTATGGGTACTCGCAAGACTTTATGTGCGAGAGTATACTCGCACTTGTGCCTTTTCATTTTAAACCAGAGAGATACATCCCTTCCGGTTGATCGCCCCTGTTGGGTTAAACCGAACGGATATAACCCTTTTTAAAGGGTGCTTATGCACTACTTCAGAGTCTATATAAAGACTTCCAATTTCAATTTCAAAAATATGAAAATACTATCTCTTATAAAACACCATTTATGTGATAATATAATAACACAATTTTTCTTGGTTATTTCAATACCCAAGATTACACTAGCCTCTACTAAGTCTTTCATGTCAAACTTAGATGACAAGAATTTCTTAGTTTTATTAACTAATTTAATATTAGTTCCAAAAATAAGCATGTCATCAACATAAAGGCATATAATAATATAATCATTTCTAGAAACTTTATTATATACACATATATCTACATCATTTATATGATAACCATTTGATTTTAAAACATCATCAAATTTTTCATGTCATTGTTTAGGAGCATGTTTTAAACCATATAGTGATTTAATTAGTATATATATTTGATTTTTTTTTACCTAATATCTTATAACCCTCAGGTTGCTATATATATATATATATATATATATATTTCTTCTTCTAAATCTCCATTTAGAAAAGCCGTCTTAATGTCCATCTAGTGTACCACTAGTTTATATATGGAGGCTATCGCTATTACGACTCTAATCATTGTAATCCTAGTTACAGAGGAATATGTATCAACTATTCCTTCCCTTTTGCTACTAACCTAGCCTTAAACTTATCAATAGTTTCATCTAGTTTTAATTTCTTTCTAAACACTCATTTACAACCTATTGGTTTGTTTCCAGGTGGTAGGTGTACAAGTTCTCAAGTGTTATTAAATGTAATAGATTCTAACTCATCATTTATTATTTTCTTCTAAAAGGTTGCATCTGGAGAGTTAATTGATTTTATATAAGTTGTAAGATCATCTTCTACTAAGAAGGTGAAAAACCATCTCCTAGATTAGTTTCTCTTCTAATCCTAGTACTTTTTTCTTAATTGTATCTCTTCTATTACTTTCTCGTAAGCATTTTTATCAGTAGATGCAATATCTAATTCATTAACTTCCTTTATTTTTATAGATTTAGATTTCATAGGGAATACATTCTCAAATAACTCTGCATCCCTAGCTTCTATAATTGTATTAGGATCTAAAATATTATTCTTAGTTTTTAAGACTAGAAACCTATAGGTCGCACTGTTTTGTGTGTACCCTATAAATACACAGTTGATTGTTTTAGGACCTAACTTTCTTTTCTTAGTTTCAAAAAATCCTACTTTATCAAGACATCCCACACTTTAATGTATTTATAACTAAGAACATGATTCTTCCAAAGTTCATACGGTGTTTGTTCAGAAGATTTACAAGGAATTCTATTTAGGATATAACAAGTAGACAGAATTGCTTCTTCCCACATATTTGAGGGTAAGCCTGAACTATTTAACATAGCATTTATCATCTCTTTTAGAGTTCGATTCTTATGTTCTTCTATTCCATTTTGTTCTGGTGTATAAGGAGCTGTAGTTTCGTGAATTATTCCATTATTTTTACATAATTCTTTAAATTAAGAAGATTCATATTCACCTCCTCTATCTGTTCTAAGTCTTTTAATTTTTATATGTGACTGATTTTCAACTTCAATTTTGTATTTAGAAAAAACATCTAAAGCTTTATCTTTGTTCCTTAACAAATATACTCTAGTGAACATAGAGTAGTCATCTACAAAAGTTATATAATATCTTTTTCCACCTCTAAACATGTGATTTCTAAAATCACCTAAGTCACTGTGTATCAACTCTAATAGAACAGATGATCTTACTATTTGTTTAAAAGATTTTCTAATGAATTTTAACTCTACACATATTTCACATTTTTTAAATTCTTCATTAGATATATTAGGTAATAAACCTAATCTTTTCATTTTCTTTAAAGATACTACATTCGCATGACTTAATCTACTATGCCACAGATAAAAAGGTTCAACGATACAAACAGAACTAGATGTCTTCTTATTATTATCATTGGATACATTTACAATGAATAAATCATCGCTACATTGAAAGTGTACCTATTACGTGCGCTGGTTTGTCAATTATGTTGTATGTTGAGTCAGTTGGATGACAACACCTAACAAGAAGATCAAGTCAAGCGTCTGTCTCATCTGGATGTGTGGAAGCTCACCAAAAGGTAAATCATAGCCTCACATCCCATGTCCCAAAACACCAGGTGATTAAACCCTTAAAAAGAACTAAAACATCTTAGGGTTTATGTGTAAGAAAACTTTTTATCCAAAAAAAATTTTTCTAAGTTTTTCTTACACTGTCGATTATATCAATTTCCCTTTCGATATGATCGACCAGCTCTATCGATGTCCTCGGCATATCAATCGATACAATCGAGTGAGGACAAAAAACGTCCAGCAATCAAACAATCTTCTGGACGATTTATCGATATATCGACCTTCGAGTCGATATCATCGATATTCGAAAATCGATCATATTTGAAGTGGATCGATCGTATCGACAGACTGCTTTCCAGCACCCCTTTTTTTTTAAAAGAAACCTATCAATTGCTTCGATATATCGATGACTGTCCGATTCAATCTGAACTCAAATATCGATCATATCGGGAGTCAGTTGATCATATCGACTGTGGGGCACATGTTCTCTCCATCATGAATTTCAGGTTGCTTTTAATGTCGATCGGGGTTCTTGTCGATAAATCGATATTTATATATCGATCATATCGAGACCAAGTCGATTGGATCGAGTCAGGACATAATTCGTCCAACAAGCTTACATATAAAATCTATATGATTTATCGATCCCATCGAATAGTCGCCGATATGATCGATGTACAAATTCCGATGACATCGACTGGTTCCCCGATCATATCTATGATTCTGAAATTCTTCAAGGCTTCTCTCTTATTTTTCAACTGTCGATAGGTAGAACCATCACTCGATGGAATCGGAGTTCGAAATCCGATAACATCGATGCGTGTCTCAATCCCATCGACCAGTTGGCAGAAGGTTTCCAAAAGCGTAATGACAATTGATTTCTTATCATCGAGAGGTCGGCCGATATAATCGAGAGTATAAGCTCGATCATATCGACGACTGCTCGATGATATCGAACTCTGTCATAAATATGACCGTTTATATCCATTGGAACCTTTTGCCTATAAATTGAGAAAGTTGTCTTCATCGCTGGCAGAGAAAGTAAAGAGTGCTTTAGAGTGTTTTAACCTTCTTATCATTTACCTAAGCCCTTTCTCTCAGGAAGTTCATCCTCCAATCCACCCTTATCATTGATATCTTATAGAGTGGATTGAGGAATGATCTTCCGCATTCAAGGATCCTTCAGCTACTGCTTTAATGACATATCATTAAGCTGGGATGCCTTGAATGCATAGATGATGGGAACCTCTCTATCTTCCTTATAGGAAAACCTTTAGAGAGCGGTAGTCCATCATAACCTTGACCCAACCTAAGCCTAGCATATATACATTTTCATGTTGCGGATCAAGGGAGCTGAAGACTCTTCATCAACAAGTAGAAGGTCTTCATCATTGTGCTGAAAGGGACTCATCAACTTATCTGTAAGTATTAAGAGTCCAGAAGACACTTGCGATCATTCCTTTTTAGGATTGGGTTTTAAGTGTTGCTCACCATTTAAAGTCCTCGAAGGAGGCCTCCGATGGGAGTGTACGTGTGGAGTGCGTTGTGTGGACCCTTGCTCTGTGGAGAGCATAAACATCTGGTTAGGAGTACACCAGCAAAATTCAAAGGTTAGAAGTGAATCGAGTAGAAACCTTAGAGTGCGTTGTGTGGACCCTTGTCCTGTGTGGGCATAAAAATCTGGTTAGGAGTACGCCAGTAAAACTCCAGGGTTTGAGGTGAACCGAGTAGAAACCTCTGTAAAGGTTGAAGGTGAACCTGATTTAAAACCTTAGGTTTGAGGTGAACCATGGAAAACCTCCTTAGTGAAATTCAGTCACTCAAGGGTTGAGTGTGGAAGCCGGGAGTGGAGTAGACTAGTCGTCGAACCACTATAAAATGACTGTGTTTGAGTTTGATATTGCCTCTCATTTATGTAATTGCCTTGCATGTCTTTATATATGATCACATTCTATACACACACAGTCATATCCATCACAATCTCATCTACATTGTTTGTCTTTTAAATAGTTTGTGATTGGACCCTCTATTAGGCTTGGAAGCCAATAGAGTTAATTCTTGAGTAATTCTAATTTATACTCTGTGATAGGATTAGTGGGATAGGACTAAAAAATAATGTATAAATCTTTAAAAAGTCCTATTCACCCCCTCTAGGATATACTGACATATTCCTACTTCAACTAAAGCGGTCTTCACCACAATTTCATATATTATCCCTTACCAATAAAGGTTCCATTTTTAGTCATTACAAACTTATCTGAATCAAATACTAACTTGACACCAACTTTATTGAGGAGTGAACTAGAGATCAAGTTTCTTCTAATGCCAGGCACATGTAGGACATCATTCAACATTAGAGTCTTTCCAGAAGTGAGTTTCAGAAGTACTTTCCCTTTCCCTATAACTGGTGACATTTTAGCATTACCCATGAACACTTGTTCATCATCTCCTGATACTTGGTAGGAGGAAACATACTACGATCCTTGCACATGTGCCTAGTTGTACCAATGTCTAGCACCCACTTCAAGTTGTTTATAAGGAAGACTTCTGACACCATAGCTATTACCATGTCAGACTTATTTTCTATTTCTGTAATATTAGTCTGCGGCTTATCTTTATTTTTCTTAAGCCTGCATGTTTTAACATGATGCCCAGGCTTTCCACAGTTGTACCAGTTTTTCTTTTTCTTGAATTGATTGTTTGCATTCTTCTTTTTGAGCCTCGATTCATTTGCGTAATGTATAGGTTTGCTACAGTTATGATAGTTACATTTTTCTTATTATTTGTCCGATTTGATTCCACAAGATTCGTCTTTGAATCTATCTCATTTTTTTTCTTTTTGGTCTCTAATTTTATTGGCTTTCTCTATTCGTATGTGTATGATAGTGGTTTTCAAAGAAACACTATTCTTTTTAAACCAGAGAGATGCATCTCTTCCGGTTGGTCGCCCATGTTGGGTTTAAACCAAACGGACCTAACCTTTTGTAAAAGGTCCTTATGCACCACTTTAAAGTCTATATAAAGACTTCCGATTTCAATTTCAAAATTATGAAAATACTATCTCTTATAAAACTCCCTCTAAACCGGTTTTAAGCATTTTTACTGAGTTCATTGCTGAGTCAACTAAGCACTTTAGGATTAAACTGCAAGTGGTTCGAGCCCGTGTACAGTAATTGTACTGCTGAGACCGGGTTATAGTCGTTGTATCCTGAAGGTCGATTGCTCTGGAAACCTGCTGCACTTGGAACGCTATCCAAGGAGAGCAAATTTAATTTCAAGCCGAGTGACTCAGTCACGCCTCGACTCAATTCAATAAGTTTTTCTTTCTCAAAATTATTATTATTATTTTTTTTGTTCTCGATTTTAATAATCTATTTAATTCAACCAAAATTTTCAACAACCTAATTATTAGGTCGGGATATTCATCCAGTGACCTACGATGGATGGATTGGATCCAATTGCTACGTGGCATTCTGGCACATGTGGTGGCCCACCTGATGAGTGGGATAGACTGTCTGTTTTTTCTTCTGGCAAGAACACGTTCAAAGTCACGGCAGCCGTTGACAATGCTGGGATCCGGGTTGGCTGTACACGAGCTTACACACGTGTTAATTTAGTAAACATCTGAACGAGGAAGGGATCAACGGTCAAAATAAGGCGGCCACGAAGGCATGTGCAATGCACGTGCAGTGAGTACATCAGGGAAAAAACAAAAGAAAGAAAGAGACACGAAAAGGACGTGGCGACAGGCAAGCGGGCCACCCACTCACAGAGAAAGAAGGGTTTGAAGACGCCGATTGGGTACTTACACTAGCCTGTACCAGGTCGGCGCAGGCAGTGGATTTAAGGGCCCAACGTGATGTATGGGTTTTATCCACACTGGGCATCCATTTTACAAAATTGATTTAGGATATAATGCAAAAAATGAGATAGATTGAAGTATCAAGTGGACCACACATTAGGGATTGAATTTCCACCATTAAAAACTTCCTCAGAGCCGTCGAAATTTTGGATCAAGCTGATATTTATGTTTTTCCTTCATCCATATCCATGTGACCTTATGAACAGGCTGGATGACAAATAAACATCATGGTGGACGTCTTTATCACTGTTGCTTCCTATGATGTGGTCCACTATGATTTTGGATCTGCCTGATTTTTTGAACTTGTGTCTTAAACTATTATGGAAAAACGGATGAACGGTGTGGATAAAACCCATATATCATGGTTGGCTCCTCAGTGTCCCTGCCTACGCCGAGCTCCTGACAGGCAAGGGTAGTATACAATCCACGTGTGGAGGTTCCGTTTGGAGGTGAGCTACTCGTGCTCGCCTTTTCATATACGACCCACGAGCTACTTTCATAATATATGTCCGGTGTGAATGTTACAGATTTATCACGGTAGGCCTTCCGTGGTAATTATAGAACAAGCTTATTATGCAACTACAAGTGTGTCGTTGAATACGATGGTGCATGAAATCCACTCCATCCATCATGTGGCCTGCTTATATTTCTCAAGGTATTCCAAAAATCAGGCCGATCCAAAACTCAATTAGACGACAACACTTAAAACTATGGCTAAATCCATTTAAACCATGGGTTTGCAATGGCCCGATTTTTGTCCATTAATTCTGGTCGGATGCTCATAACGATTGGAACAGATGCGTTTACAAAAGTGGGCCAACACACTCTAGATTGGTTTTATTGGCGGCCTGCCCATCCCTGCTCTTTCATGCCGCATCATGCACCTGTGTTTTGTGCCGGCCTGAGCTAGTACTGGATGAACTTGAAGGGGCACAGTGTATGGATGGAGTGGATGTGGGCCTCACACAAATAGATGCAGAGTAAGCTTATTCTGCAGCAGTTATAAGGTACGAGCCTCATTTTAGGGATGGGCCTAAAAATGGAAATCAGTCCAAATAGGGGCTCTGTGGGGTCCACTGAGATGTATGGCTTTCATCTGCGCTGTTAATATATAAATTTTTATAAATAATTTTAGTATTTGATTTTAAAAAAATGAGTCAATTCCAACGCCCAAGTGAATCATATGGCAATAAGCAACAGTGATAATGACATCCACCTTTGAAAGCTATATAAGGTCCACAGTGATACCTTTTTGCCATCAAACATGTTTATAAGATGTCACATAGACTTGGATGAAGGAAAACACAAATTTTAGCGGGATCTAAAACTTTTGTAGCTTTCAAGAAGATTTTAATGGTGGGCGTTTAATCCTCATTTGGTGGCCCACTTGAGCTTTGGATCTGTCTTATTATTATTATTATTTTAATGCACTAAAATTATTTAGAGAAATGGATGAATGACATAGATTACATCATGGTGGGTCTCATATAGCCCTTGCCTAGACCTATTCGGTCCATGCAGGGCAGGACTTAGATGCACAATCTACTTCCTAAAAAAGAAATGAAGAGGTAGATGATTGAGCATTAAAAGATTTCGGTGGGTCATAAAAGTTTTGGATCAAGTTGATTTTTTATTTTTTATTTTTTAATATTTTTTTCATCTAAGTCATGTGATGTGGCTTTATCAATAGGTTTTTAATAAATATTATAGTAGCCCATAGGAAGTTTTTAATAGTGGGTGTTCAATTATCACTGTTCTGTGGTGTGGTCCACTTGAGATTTTGATTACTTCATGTTTGAAATCATGCTTTAAAATGAGGTGAAAAAATAGATATGTTGTACATGTAGCCTCATAGGTAGGGTCATGCACAAGTTCCATTAGGCATGCCAAAGAAAGTGATTGGTTTGAATTTGGTCGTATGATCCATGTGTGCAGTGCTGGGTGTGCTAGAACCTAATACAACTTGTTCCGAACAGAATGCTTGAGGTACCGAATGCCTTTAACCTCAAGCGACGATATATGTCAAGAGACCGAGAATCTAATGGTTTGGCCATCTAATTCAACCACATGTAATTGAAATTCAAATTATTTATAAGAAGATAGTTTGTCTTTCTAATGTGTTTTTTTTAACCTTTTAGTCAAAATAACTTATTCCACTATGATAATAATAATCAATTAATCGCAAAACAGTTCAAGAGTAATAAAAAATAAAAAAGAAATTGTATTTGTAAATATTATTAAAGATAAACACTTACAAATTGAAAAGAAAATCCTCGGTGATACAGTGATTGTGGCATGGATAATGAGGTCCCGAAGCTACGATCTTCCTTAGTCAAGCGATTAGGGCATAGATGAAGTAAATTACACTAAATGTTGGTTCAGCATATTAACATGGATAGGCATGATTACACTACAACTAAGCTAAAGTTGGTCCAGTGTAACAACATTAAAGGCTTGAATTAAACTATAACTAAAACAAAATTACTCGAGCATAACAACATAGATGGAATGAATTACACTATGCCTAAGGTAAAGTTGGTCCAACTTAGTAGTGTGGATGGATTGGATTACACTAATACTAAACTAAGATAAGTCTCGTTGTGTAATAGAGTTGTGTCGTGTTGGGTTGATAATTTCTCATTTCTTTTCGTTCTTCCTATTTATGAAATTTCGGGCCGAACGTTGAAAAAGATCTTCGTAACCACTTCTCATGTTTGTTCATATGTAAATAACGGTCTAAGCTCGTAAACAATTGTGGCCTATTTCACATTGCCAAGTATATAAGTTATTTGTTGTGAGTTGGCCATTAGTGATCCCCTGTGCAAGTAAGAATTCTCTATTAAGCTGTCACGTGTAGACAAACATTTTCTTCTCCATTGCTTGAATGTGTATTGTAAGTCATGAAAATTTGCCAACATGGCATTGCTATTCCATAACTTTATACTTTCTACCGATTAGTTTTGGTCATAAGGATTTCTTTAATATGATTCTATAATGCATCAATTTATGGTTATTATATGTTATTAATTATGATCGGGCTCTGTTACATGGCATTATTTGTGTCGCTAGATCCGAGACGTTTATGTTTTTTACTTGTTTTCCGTGACTGATAATGACTGAATTGGATCACACATATGGTCACTCAATTGATGATATATTCACGCTTTCTTATTGTTTCTAACACGATGGCCCACCTAGTGAGTGGACTAGAATGTTTGTCTTTTCGTTGGGCAAGGACATGTTGAAAGGCGTAGCACACCTTTTAATAATGCCGGAATAAGTGTTGGCTGTACAGGAGCCTACACCCGTGATAGTTCAGCAGACCTCTGGTTTTTTATATATTAAGTGATGAGAGAGAGAGAGAGGAAAAAGACCTGTAAGAGGTCATCAGTGAAAATACGGGGCCTATGAAGGCAGTGCACGTGAAGACAGTAGAGAGGAAATAACAGAGAGAGACTCGGGAAAAGGACGTGGCCTCTCTCTGAAAAGGACGTGGCTGTGGACGTGCGCGCAGCCAGCATAGAGAGAAAGGGACGTGTATTGCTTACTGGTTAAGCGTATAGAGTTAAATATGTGGGTCCCACCGGTGATGTATGTATCTTATCCACACCGTTCATCCATTTTAAAAGCTCATTTTAGGATACTACGCCAAAATCGAAGCACATTTAAAGCTTAAGTAGACCACAGCATAGGAAAAAGTGGGGATAATGACATCCACCATTGAAACCTTCCTAGGGCCCACAATGATGTTTATTTGTCATCCAACCTGTTCATGTATGGTCACAAAGACATGGATGAAGGGAAATACAAATATCAGCTTGATAAAAATCTCCTATCATCCACCGAGAGGTTTTCCACGGTGGCTGCTTTATTCCCACAAGTTCCTATGGTGTGGTCTACTTGAGCTTTGGATATGCTTTGATTTCATTGCCTTAAAATGAGCTGGCAAAACAGATGCACCGTGTGGATTACACACATACATCACGATTTCCTATGGAGTTTACTCAGAGTCACTCGGTAGCCAATGGGCCTTTGAGAGAAAGAAAGGGCTTAGTGACGTGGATTGAGTACTCTATATTCAACGCCCACCAATGAAAACTTCTCGGAAGCTGCTCAAGTTTTGGGTTAAGCTGATATTTTTGCATTATAAACATGTTGGCATGTAATCATGGGCCCTAATAAGGTTTCAATGATAGGTGTCAATATCACCGCTGCTTCCTTTGGGGTGGTCCACTTGAGCCTTGGATCTAGTTTATTTTTGGGCTTATACTCTAAAATGATATGAAAAAATGGATAGATGGTGTGGATAAAACCTATACATCATGGTGGATCTGTTGGTTGCCCCTACCTGCACAGAGCTCACATCACAGTTTGGTTCAAGTAGTAAAAGACTCATGCCTAGAGCTGGGCATCAAGTCATGTTGAGTGGAGTTAGGGCTGGCCAGACCCGATCCGGTTTTGAAATAGACTTAACCCAAACTCGTATGCCTGACGTGATCTGAGTTCGGGTCTGGCCTGGACTAATCTCGACCGAGTTTGACCCGATCACAAATACGAAGTCGAGTTGAGTTGGCACCAAGTTGAAATGGGTGCAGCTATCCATGGATTGAAATCACAACTCAAAACCTAGGTGCACTTGTCAGAATTGTAGCCTCTTCATCAACTATACAACGTCTTAGAATTGAAATGTCAAACTTGAGTTATATATATGTGTGTGTACGAGTTAAGTTTCAAATCGAGTCGAGTTAGTACTGAGTTGGATTTCGAATTGAGTTGAGTCAAGTCGAGTCAAGTAACTCGGTGACCCAAACTCAACTCAGTTTGAGTTCGAATTGGATTAAGTCTACTTGGTTCAGATCGGCTAACCCACTTAGTTTGGATCGAGTTGAGTCTGAACCAGTCGAACGAGTCAAGTCATACTTTGCTAGCCCTACTCATGCCCATGGCCTTATTATTATTTTTTAAAATTATTTTAATCATGTTGTACATTTTATATGTTGGGTGGGGATGTTATATATTTATGATAGTGGGCCTCATACAGCTGACTAATATTAACTCTTCCATATGTGAGGTAGATGCAAATAAATGAAGCACAATGCTATCTCTTTCATGTGGGCTCCACCCTAGATACATAAGGTCAATATACGGGTTGCTTTCAAGAAATTGACAGTATAATAATGCTCTTTAATTGAAAAGAGCCTAGTTTTTAATGGCCTGTTTTCCGTAACAGTTATAGATCAAGCTTATTCTACAATTACAAGTGTGGGGCTCAACACACCGACGCATGACATCCACTCCATCCATCATATGGGCCACTTAAGTTTCCAACCGGATTTAAAAAATCAGGCCAATACAAAACTCAGTCGGACAACAACATATAAAACCATGCACAAAATCCACTTAAACCATGTGGTGTGGCCCACTTGGGTTTGGAATGGTCTGATTTTTGTCCATTCATCTTGTCGAGGCGCTTACAATGAATAGAACATATGCATTTACAAAACACAGTAGGCCCCATAAATTCTAGATTGGTTTTATTAGTCTGCATCCCACATCTTTCCTGTGTCCTAAAACACATGTTTTGTGACCGTTGGAGTTTTTCAGCATGGGTGAAGTTGAAAGGGCACACTGTATGGACGGAGTGGGTGTGGGGCTTACATCAAAGTGGCCCCACATCAATAGTTGTAGAATAAGCTTATCTTGCAATAGCTGTACATGTACCAATCTCATTTTAAGAAATGGACTCGAAAGATTAGTTTTACATGATTTACCATTAAAAATTTCTTGTGGGCCACAAAAGTTTGGATCAAGCTGATAGTTCGATGGCTGATAAACATGGTAATGTGTCTCATGAAGTTTTTAATTTAATACTGTTTTTCTACGGTATGATTCACTGAGGTGTGGATCTAGGAAAGGCAAAATGGAGAGAGAGGAGGGAAAAGGTGCTGTGATAGGGAGTGGATAACATGAGACTTCAAATTCACCCAAGGTGATGTGGCCCGTACTATAAGGCCCACCTTGATGTATGTATTCTTTTTTGCTAACCATCTATTTTTTTTCAAATCATTGTGGCATTATCTAAAAAATGAAGCAAATCTAATTATTGACCATACCATAGGAAATGCGGTGGTGATTAAATGCCTTATTATTTAAAACTTCTTAGGTGCACCCTAATGTTTCCACAGTAGTTATTAGTCATCCAATTTGTTGATAAGCCCTAGGATTAAAAAAAAAAAAAAAAAAACACAAATATCATATTGATCCAATCGGGAGGCTTGTGGGGTGGGTGTTGTATGTAAAATTACTAATAATAATAATTAAATATATATTATGGTAAGTGAACATTAATGAGCCACAGAAGTCTCGGATCACGCTCATTTTTTAATTTTGTAGGTAAGTCGGGTGTCTATTAATAAACAACACCAAAACATTAGGAGGGCTCTAGGAAGGTATGGTGTTCAATCACCATTGTTTCTTATGGTATGGTCCACATAGGAATTGGATCTACTTGATTTTTGGGCTCACTCTCTAAAATGATCCGGAAAAACGGATGGACGGTATGGATATAGAATACCTAGGTCAAGGTAGACCCCACACGGTGAGAGCCACACCATCTTGGGTGAAGCCGGGGCCGCACCTAATCCCCTTCCGTACAGGCTACCCGTACAAAGAGAAATCAGGGTATTGTGGCGCGGATTCATAATATACGTCCAGTGTGAATGTTACAGATTTATCACAGTGGGCCTTCCATGGTAATTATAGGACAAGCTTATCATGCAACCACAAGTGTGGGGTTGAATACGATGGTGCATGAAATCCACTCCATCCATCATGTGGCCTGCTTATATTTCTCAACGGATTCCAAAAATCAGACCGATCCCAAACTCAGTTGGACGACAACACTTAAAACTATGGCTAAATCCATTTAAACCATGGGTTTACAATGGCCCGATTTTTGTCCATTAATTCTGGTGGGATGCTTATAACGAATGGAACAGATGCATTTACAAAAGTGGGCCAACACACTCTAAATTGGTTTTATTGGCGGTGTGCCCATCCCTACTCTTTTAAGTGCCATCATACACCTGTGTTTTGTGCCGGCCTGAGCTAGTACTGGATGAACTTGAAGGGGCACCATGTATGGATGGAGTGGATGTGGGCTTCACACAAATAGATGCAGAATAAGCTTATTCTGCGGCAGTTGTAAGATAAGAGCCTCAATTTAGGGATGGGCCTAAAAATGGAAATCAGTCCAAATAGGGGCTCTGTGGGGTCCACTGAGATGTATGGCTTTCATCTACGCTGTTAATATATACATTTTTATAAATAATTTTAGTATTTGATTTTTAAAAAAATGAGTCAATTCCAACGCCCTAGTGAATCATATGGCAATAAGCAACAGTGATAATGACATCCACCTTTGAAACCTATATAAGGTCCACGGTGATACTTTTTTTCCATCAAACATGTTTATAAGATGTCACATAGACTTGGATGAAGGAAAACACAAATTTTAGCTGGATCTAAAACTTTTGTGGTTTCCAAGAAGATTTTAATGGTGGGCGTTTAATCCTCATTTGGTGGCTCACTTGAGCTTTGGATCTGTCTTATTATTATTATTATTTTAATGCACTAAAATTATTTAGAGAAATGGATGAATGACATAGATTACATCAAGGTGGGTCTCATATAGCCCTTGTCTAGACCTATTGGGTCCATGCAGGGGCAGGACTTAGATGCACAATCTACTTCAAGAAATGAAGAGGTAGATGATTGACCATTAAAAGATTTTGGTGGGTCACAAAAGTTTTGGATAAGTTGATATTTTTTTTCATGTGAGTCATGTGATGTGGCCTTATCAATAGGTTTTTAATAAATATCATAGTAGCCCGTCGGAAGTTTTTAATAGTAGGTGTTCAATTACCACTGTTCTTGTGATGTGGTCCACTTAAGATTTTGATTACTTCATGTTTGGGATTATGCTTTAAATTGAGGTGAAAAAAATAGAAATACTGTCCGTGTAGCTCTATAGTTAGGGTCATGCACAAGTTCCACTAAGGTGTGCCAAAGAAAGTGTTTGGTTTGAATTTGGTCCTATGATGCATCTGTGCCGGGTGTGCTAGAACCTAATACAAATTGTTCTAAACCAAATGCCTTTAACATCAAGTGCCGAAATATGCCAAGAGATCGAGAATCTAATGGCTTGGCCATCTAATTCAATCACATGTAATTGAAATCAATTGATTTATGAGAAGAATGTTTGTCTTTCTAATGTGTTCTTTTTACCTTTTATTCAAAATAATTTATTCAGTATGATTGTAATAATCAATTAATAGCAAAACAGTTCAAGTGTAATAAAAAATAAAAAAGATATTGTATTTGTAAATATTATTAAAGATAAACACTTACAAATTGAAAAAATAAATCCTTAGTGATTCAGCAATTGTGGCATAGATAACAAGGTCCTGATTCTACAATCTTCCTTAGTTGAGCAATTAAGGCATAGATGAAGAAAATTACACTAAATATAGGTCCAACATATCAACATGGATAGACATGATTACACTACAACTAAGCTAAATTTGGTCCGATGTAACAACATAAAAGGATTGAATTAAACTATAACTAAACAAAATTAGTCATAACAACGTAGATGGAATGAATTACACTAAGCCTAAGGTAAAGTCAGTCCAACTTAGTAGTGTGGGTGGATTGGATTACACTAATACTAAACTAAGATAAGTATAGTTGCTTAATGGAGTTGTGTGGTGTTGGGTTGGCAATTTCTTACTTCTTTCCATTCTTCTTATTTATCAATTTCGTGGTGAATGCTAGTGCCCGAATTGGATCACACATATGATTCACGCTTTCTAATTGTTTCTAACATGACGGCCCATCTAATGAGTAGACTAGACTGCCAGTCTTATCGTTGGGCAAAGACAGGTTGAAAGGGGCAACACACCTTTTAATAATGCTGGCAAAAGTGTTGGCTGTACACGAGCTTGCACCCGTGAATTCAGCCAACCTAATTAAGAGATGAGAGAGGTATAGAGGAAAAGACCAGAACGGATTGGCTACTCCCCCTGACACCAGCCTTTGGCTGGTGGTCGGTGCTCTGTGGGGCCCACCATGATGTATGTGTGTCATCCATACTGTCCATCTATTTTTATATATCATTTTATGATATGGTAGAAAAAATGAAGTATATATAAATCTCAAGTAGATCACATTATAGGAAACAGTGTTAAATGAATTTTGACCATTAAAAACATTTCAAGGGCCATAAAAGTTTTGGATCAAGCTGATATTTATTGTTTCCCTTCATCTGGGTCTTTACGACCAAATCAACATATTGGATGTCAAATAAACAGTACAGTGGGCTTCAGGAGGATTTTAATTGTGAATATCCATTCATTATTTTTCTCCTGTGGTATGGTTCACCTAAGATTGATATCCCTGTCATTTTTTGCATCAAGCCCTATAATGATCCGTAAAAATAGATGAAACACATACATCATGGTGGAGCCCACAAAGCACTACCCACTAGCCACAGGCCGGTTTCAAGGGGAGTAGCCAATCCTTTTTTTCAAAAGAGGTCATCCGTGAAAATACGGAGCCTATGAAGGGGCAGCAGATTGGCTGGTGTATTTCACACCAGTTAAATAGCTGCTGCATTGCCGTAAGTAAATTTGTGACTCTAATGATGAGGTATGTGTTATATCCAAGCTATCCATCAATATCATGAGATAGTCTTAAGACTTGAGATAAAAATTAAGATAGATTTAACTATCAAGTGGCAAAAACTAGTGAGGTATTAGACATTTATCATTGGAATCCTTTTTGAGTCACATAAGCTTTGAATCAATATGAAATTTATTTTTCCTCTTCATTCAATTTTTTGTAATATATGAATAGATTGGATGGAAAATAAATGTTATTGTGGCCCTGCGAATTATTTGACAGTGAAAATTATTATCTTCACAAATATTTGTGGTGCGGTCGAGATGATCCTTAGATATGATTCATTTTTTTAATAATACTATAAAATAATATCTAAAAATATACAAAGTGTAGATATAATAAATACATCAGTGTGTGGCTCCTGTAACTTTGATCTCTTTTGAACCGTTTCGTACAACGCAGACCCAAGGTGCTTCCTACGAAGATATGCGCAGTGCACGTGTACAGAGTAGAGAGGAAATAACAGAGAGGGAGAGAGAGAGAGACTCGGGAAAAGGACGTGGCTGCGGACGCGTGCGCAACCAGCACAGAGAGAAAGGGACGTTTGCCTACCGGGTAAGCGTGTAGAGTTAACTCTGCGAGTCTCACCGGTGATGTATGTATCTTATCCGCACCGTCCATCCATTTGAAAAGCTCATTTTAGGATACTAGCCCAAAATCCAAGGGATTTGAGATCATTGCATTAAAATTAGCTGACAAAACAGATGCACTGCGTGGATTACACACATACATCACGATTTCCTACGGAGTTTACTCAAGAGTCACTCGGTAGCCAATGGGCCTTTGAGAGAAAGAAGGGTTTAGTGACGTGGATTGAGTACTCGATATTCAACGCCCACCAAGAGTCACTCGGTAGCCAAAGGGCCTTTGAGAGAAAGTAGGGTTTAGTGACGTGGATTGAGTACTCATATTCAACGCCCACCAATGAAAACTTCTCGGAAGCTGCTGAAGTTTTGGGTGAAGCTGGAATTTTTGCATCCAGGTGCACGTGACTTTATAAACATGTTGGCAAATAAACATGGGCCCTAATAAGGTTTCAATGATAGGTGTCATTATCACTGCTACTTCCTTTGGGGTGGTTCACTTGAGCCCTCGATCTACTTTATTTTTGGGTTTATACTTTAAAATGATATGGAAAATGGATGGACAGAGTGGATAAAACCTATATATCATGGTGGGTCCCTCAGTTGCCCCTGCCTGCATAGAGCTCACAGCACAGTTTGGTTTAATTAGTAAACGACTCATGCCTTGAGCTGGGCATCCTGTCATGTTGGACCAAGTTAGGGTTGATCCGACTTAATTAGGTTTAAAAATAGACTAGACTCGGGTCTAGCCTAGACTAATTCCGACCGAGTCTGACCCGGTCACAAACATGGAGTCGAGTTGAGTCGGCACCAAGTTGAGATGGGTGCAGCGGGTATCCATGGATTGAAATCACAACTCAAAACCTAGGTGCACTTGTCAGAATAGTAGCCTCTTCATCAACTACACATCTTATTTGAAATGCCAAATTTGAGTTATACATATGTGTGTGGATGAGTTGAGTTTCGAATCGAGTCAAGTCAGTACTGAGTTGGATTTCGAGTCGAGTTAAGTTACTGGGTGACCCGAACTCAACTCAATGAAATCTACTTGGTCTGGATTGACTAACCGACTTAGTTTAGATCGAGTTGAGTTTGAACCAGTGGAACAACTCAAGTCGCACTTTGCTAGCTCTACTTATGCACATGGCCTTATTATTATTATTTTACATGATTTTAATCATGTTGTACATTTTATATGTCAGGTGAGGATGTTATAGATTTATGATAATGGGCCTCATACAGCTGACTAATATGAACTCTTCCATGTGAGGTAGATGCAAATAAATGAAGCACAATGCTATCTCTTTCATGCGGGCTCGACCCTGGATACATAAGGTGAATGTACGGGTTGCTTTCAAGAATTTGAGAGTATAAAAATCCTGTTTAATTGAATGGAGCCTAGTTTTTAATGGCCTATTTTCCGTAACAATTATAGAACAACCTTATTCTACAACTACAAGTGTGGGGCTCAACACTACAATGCGTGACATCCACTCCATCCATCATATGGTGGACTTAAGTTTCCGAATGGATTTCAAAAATCAGGCCAATCCAAAAATCAGTCAGACAACAACACATAAAACCATGCCTAAAATCCACTTAAACCATGTGGTGTGGCCCACTTGGGTTTGGAATGGTCTGATTTTTGTCCATTCATCTTGTTGGGGCACTTATGATGAATGGAACATATGCATTTACAAAACACAGTAGGCCCCATAAATTCTAGTTTGGTTTTATTATTCTGCATCCCACCTCTTTCCTGTGTCCTAAAACACATGTTTTGTGTCCGTTGGAGTTTTTCAGCATGGGTGAACTTGAAAGGGCACACTATATGGGCAGAGTGGATGTGGGGCTTACATCAAAGTGGCCCCACATCAATAGTTGTAAAATAAGCTTATCTTGCAATATCTGTACACGTACTCATTTTAAGAAACGGACCGGAAAGAGTAGTTTTACCTGATTTGCTGTTAAAAATTTCTTGTGGGCCACAAAAGTTTTGGATCAAGCTGATAATTAAGTTCAGGTTTTTAATTTAAAACTGTTTTCCCACGGCGTGATTCTTACAATAAAGTAGGGGAAGGAAAAATGGAGAGTAGAGGGAAAAGGTGTTGTGATTGGGAGTGGATTAGATAAGACTTCAAACTCACCTAAGGTGGTGTGGCCCTTACCATAAGGCTCACCTTCGTGTATGTATTCTTTATCCATGCTGTGCATCTAATTTTTCAAATAATTTTAGGAAATTATCTAAAAAACGAAGCAAAACTAATTATCAAGTGGATCATTGTTGGGGATTTGTCCTGTGGAATCACACACATCTAGATCCAGGATAGCAATTCAATAGTAATAAGCAATCACAGATGAATACAAAGCGACAAAAATTCACTATGAAAAGAAAATTACAAGAGAGAGGACTTACCCGATTCGAACAACCTCGAATCTCACCATTTTTACACCCTTTGATAACCCTAGAACCCTCTAGAAAACTTTAAAATTATTTTTCATTTTTTAAAGAAAAATCCTAGGAACACCTATTTATAGTTTAAGCAACTTCCCTTTCACATCCCAATTGCGAAAGGACTCAGATTTTCAAAATCTGCAAAATCGTAGAAAGAATCCGCGTAACCACGACTAATCGAAGGGGAGCTACAACTAGTCGAACTATCCCTACGACTGGTCGAGCATCTCGGATGACAAAAAACAGGGCTTGCTAGACTTTGAGTCGAGCAGTGCTTGACTAGTCGTGCAGCACCCACCAAGTCTTCTTATAACAATCTCCACCAAGTCTTCAATCTTCAACCGTGTAGCTCCGTAACCTCTTCTCTTATCTCTTCATTTCATCATAGCTTCAATCAACGCTTCTCGTACACACTCCGTCTTTCTTTTATGCTATCGCCAAGCCTAGAAAAGTTGTGCAGAACTTAAACTTCTCTGTAAGAACGACCCTGGTGAGCATGTCTGCTGGATTCACGCTAGCATGAATCTTTTCCAGTGTAACGCCTTCTTCCTCAAGCATCTGTCGGATAAAGTGGTGACGAATGTCAATGTGTTTAGTACGTGAGTAATAAACAGAATTTTTAGCCAAAATTGATAGCGCTCTCGCTATCACAGTTAACCGTCACAGCCTCCTGTTGAAGTCTCAACTGATTCATTATGCTTCCAAGCCAAACACCTTCTTTAAACGCTTCCGTCACTGTCATATATTCTTCTTCGATCGTGGAAAGAGCCACTACAGATTAAAGTTTCGACATCCAACTAATTACTCCACTTGCTAGTACAAACGAGTATCGTAAAGTAGACTTCCTGGAATCCATATTTTCTGCGTAATCGGAATCTACATATCCCACCAACTTTGTCCCTGTTTTTTCAAAAGTTAAAACGTAGTCTTTCGTACCTCGAATATATCGAAGTAGCCATTTCACCGCTTTCCAATGTTGCTTATCGGGGTTAAACATGTATTTGCTCACAACACCGACTGCTTGTAAAATATCCAGTCTCGTACAGACCATGACATACATTAAACTGCCAACCGCATTCGAATGAGGCACATGAGACATAACTTGCTTTTCCTCATTAGATTTAGGACATTTGTCTGAGGAAAGCTTGAAGTGGGCTGCGTGGGGAACGCTTACCGGCTTTGCCTGATCCATCCCAAACTTGATCAATACTTTTTAAAGGTATTTTGCTTCTGATAACCAAAGCCTGCTTCTCTTCCTGTCTCTATAAATATCTATGCCGAGAACCCTCTTTGCAGCCCTCAGATCTTTCATCTCAAATGTCCCTGATAATTGAGTCTTTAGTACGTTGATTTCGGACATATCATGACAGGCGATCAACATACAGTACTACGATGATGAATTTTTCATCACTCAGTGTCTTATAATAGACATAGTGATCGTATTCACTTCGAGTAAATTCCTGACTCACGATGAAAGAATCAAATTTTTTATACCACTGCCTAAGCGACTGTTTCAGGTTGTACAATGACTTCATTAACCTGCAAACTTTTTTGTCTTCCCCTTTAACTTCGTAGCCTTCTGGTTGCTTCATGTAGATCTGCTTTTCCAATTCCCCGTGTAGGAATGCAGTCTTCACATCCATCTGTTCCAGCTCGAGATCGTATTGGGCAACGAGCGCCAACATGAATTTGATAGATACCTGCTTAACCACCGGTGCGAATATCTCTGTGAAGTCAATTCCTTCTCTCTGAGCATAACCCTTCGCTACCAATCTTGCTTTGTATCTATCCTGTTTTCTTTTAAATAACCACTTACATCCGATCACTTTTTGACCCCGGGAAGCTCCACCAGCTTCCATGTGTGATTTTTCTACAACGAGTCCATCTCATCGTCCATAACCACCTTCCACTTTTCTGCATCAAGCTCATCAAGAGCCTCCTAAATAGTAGACGGGTCCCCTTCATATGTAATGAGGGTATATGCAATATTAAAGTCATCCCTATATCTTGCCGGTAACCTGCGATCACGCGGTAAGTTCCTTCTTATAGGTGGCTGCTCCACCTGATCCTGTACCTCTGTCTTCGCATCTGTCTCTGCCTGAGTATCATCTGAGTCAATCTGGATGTCTACGATCACCTTTTCTAGTTCCTATTACTCCTTTTGATCATTTTTATGAAATAGTGAGCATTCATCGAATCTGACGTCACGGCTAGTGATGACCTTACGTGTGACCTTATCGAATAACCTATAACCTTTCACACCAATGGCATAGCCAATAAAGATATACTTTTTGGCCCTATGGTCCAGCTTATATCTCTCAACTGACGGTATATAAGAGTAAGCCTCACAACCAAATATGCGAATATCTGAGTAGTCGATTTTCTGACCACTCCATACTTCCTCTGGGATTTTACATTTTATTGCCGTTGAAGGGGACCAGTTCACCAAATAACAAGCCGTGTTAATGGCCTCAGTCCATAGGTCCTTGCCCAACGCAGCATTACTTAACATGCATCTAGCCTTCTCTAAGAGAGTCCGATTCATTCGCTCAGCCACACCGTTTTGCTCGAGGGTGTGGCGCATTGTGTTGTATCTGATGATCCCTTCATCCTTGAAATAATCATTAAATTCAGTGGAAGTAAATTCTCCACCATTATCAGTCCTTAAAACCCTTAATTTTCGCTCTGTCTGTTTTTCTATCATTGCCTTACATTGCTTGAATATGGTGAAAACTTTAGATTTATGTTTCATGAAGTAAACCCAAACTTTCCTGAAGTAATCGTTAATAAATGAAACAAACCATAACGACCCCTCAATGGAAACTTTTGGCAATAGCCCCCATACGTCAGAGTACACATAATCAAACACTCCCTTACAAATATGTTTTTCAAATTTAAAAGATAGTCTAGATTGTTTACCATATATACAGTGCTAGCATATATCTAAATCAGAATTTTTGAAAATTAGAATCAAACATCAATCAGAAAGTACCTGCATGCCCCACTCGCTCATGTGGCCCAAACGAGCATGCCACATACGTAGAAATGTGGAGTCTGCAATAGTTGCTGCCGCTTCACCTGCTGAAGTGCTTCCAATCAACCTGTAAAGGTTTCCTTACCTTTGCGCTCTCATAACCACGAGTACCCCTTTTGAAACTTTAAGGACACCATCAATACCAGTGAACTTGCACCCTATAGTCTTGAGTACACCAAGAGAAATCAGACTTTTCTTAATATCAGGAACGTGCCTGACGTCAGTCAAGATACGCTTTATCCCATCAAACATCTTGATGCTCACTAGGCCAATAGCCACAACATTACGGGCATTGTCATTGCCCATAAAAACCTATCCACCATCGCATTCCTTATAACTGGCAAACCAACTCCGATGAGGAGTCATGTAATATGACGCTCCTGTGTCTAGGATCCACTCATCTGCATGATTATCATGAACATGTCCGATCATGAACACATAAAGAACTTCACCACCACTTATATTTTCATCAGATGTGATAACATTGGCCTCCTTGGAAGAATCCGTTGAATTTTCTTTCTTCTCTTTAAGATTTCTGCAGTCCTTCTTCATGTGTCCAGATATTCCATAATTCCAACACTTTAATTTTCCTTTGTCATTGCCCTTAGATTTGGATCTGGGTCTTGAAGATCCTGTACCTCACTTAGAATCTCTGCCCCTCGTAATCAATGCATCAAAAGATGCCCCCGTGTCGCCATTTAACTTTCTCATAGCCTTCCCTTGAAGGGCTGAGATAACGGTGTCAACATTTAGGGTTTTATTTGTGGTGCACATCGTGTCCCTGAAGGACTCATGTGATGCAGGAAGAGAATTCAACAATATACATGCCTGTTCCTTATCTTTGACCACTTCCTCTATAACCAGCAATTTGCACATCAATTTATTAAAGTTTCTGATATGGGCTTCTAGATCTCCACCCTCTGCCATCTTTAAGATATAACACTGTAGCTTCAAGTGTATGTAATTGTTAGAGGACTTCCTCGCATAGATGTTCTCTGACTTCGCCCACAAACTAACTGCAGTTTTCTCCCTTAAAACATTATAGAGAACCTCATCCATGAGATAAACGGATAGAGGATAAAGCATTACTATTAAGGTTTTTCCATTCATCATCTTTCATGGTAGATTTTCGCTCCTCAAGAGCCTTAATCTCGCCTTACTTGGTTAACAGGCTAATCATCTTAACATTCCATAACTCAAAATTATTTTGCCCGAGTACTTCTCAATATCAAACTTCTCGTTTCCCATCATTACTAATCCTACAGATTTATATATGTACTCCAACGATTGCTCTGATACCACTTGTTAGGGATTTGTCCTGCGGAATTACACAGATTTAGATCTAGGATAGCAATTCAATAGTAACAAACAATCACAGAAGAAAACAAAACTTTTACGTGGAAAACCCTTGCGGGAAAAAATCATGGTAGAAAGCGACAGAAATCCACTATGAAAAGAAAATTACAAGAGAGAAGACTTACCCGATTCAAACAACCTCGAATCTCACCTTTTCTATACCCTTTGATAACCGTAGAACTCTTTAGAAAGCTTTAGAATTATTTTTCATTATTTTTAAAAAAGCCCCAGGAACACCTATTTATAGTTTAGGCAACTTCCCTTTCGCATTCCAGTTGCGAAAGGACTCAGATTTTCGAAATCCGTAAAATCGCGGAACGAATCTGCGTAACCACGACTAGCCGAAGTGGAACTACGACTAGTCGAACTATCTCTACGACTGGTCGAGCATCCTGGATGACAAAAAACAGGGCTCGCCGGACTTCGAGTCGAGCAGTGCTTGACTAGCCGTGCAGCACCCACGACTCGTCGTGGCTAACTCACAACTGATTGAACAACATATTTTTTTATTATTTAAGACTTCTTATAACAACCATACCATAGGAAATGGTGGTGATTAAATGCCTTATTATTTAAAACTTCTTACCGTGCACCTTATTGTTTCCATAGTGGTTATTGGCCATCCAATTTGTTGATAAGCTTCAATGTAGGAAAAAAACAAACACACAAATATCAGATTGATCCCAAACTTTTGTGGCCCACTAATGAATAATCACCACTGTTTTCTATGATATGGTCTTGGGAGTGGATTAGGTAGAAAGGCGTGTGTACCATGTATTCTATATACACCATCCATCAAATACTGATAATTAATTATCATAGTAATTAAGTGACCATTAATGAGGTGGGATGCATGAAAAAATTAATAATAATAATAATAATTAAATGTTATGGTAAGTGATCATTAATGAGCCACGGAAGTTTTGGATCACGCTCATTTTTTAAATTTTATAGGTAAGTCGGGTTTCTAATAATTAATAAACAATACCAAAACATTGCGGAGGGCTCTGGGAAGGAAGGGTGTTCAATCACCATTGTTTCTTATGGAACGGTCCACGTGGGAATTGGATCTACTTGATTTTTGGGCTAACTCTCTAAGACGATCTGGAAAAAAGGATGGACAGTATGGATATAGGATACCTACATCAAGCTAGACCCCACGGTGAGAGCCACACCATCTAGGGTGAAGCCGGGCCGTACCTAATCCGCTTCCATGCAGGCTACCCGTACAAAGAGAAAGCAGGGTGTGGCGCGGATTCGGTACTTCCGCCCCCCCCCCCGTCCCGAGATGGGGATTACGAGGGCCACTGTAAGATATGTATATTATCCACACCGTCCATACATTTTTCTATATCATTTTAGGCTGGTACCGAAAAAATTAGGCAGATACAAGTTCAAGTGGGCCACACCATAGGAAGCAGCAGTGTTAATGTCACCCACCGTTGAAACTTTCCTTGGGCCTACCTGTTCACAAGGCAACAGAGACCTGGATGCAGGTAAAACACAAATATCAGCTTGATCCAATACTTCTGTGGTGCCGGGGAAGTTTTCAACTATAAAAGTTTAATTCCCATTTTGTGGTCCACTTGATGGATGGTGTGGATAAAATCCATACATCACAGTAGCCCTCGGAGCCCTAGTCTGTCCCAGCCTCCAGGGTTTTGTGGCCGTGCTTTAAGATGATGGTCGGTGCTATATGAGCCCCACCATGATTTATATATTTCATCCATGCTGGCCATCTATTTTTTCTGATCATTTTATAGTATGAGGACGAAAAATGAGATACATCCCAATATAAAGTAGACCACATTAGAGTAAACAGTGTTGAATGATCACAGATCATTAAAAAATTTTGAGAGCCATACAAGTTTTAGATCAAAATGATATTTATTTTTTAACCCTCATCTGCACCTGTATGACCCAATTAACATATCGGATATCCAATCACTATTGTTTTCCTATGGTGGGGTACACCTGAGATTTATATCTATCTCATTCTTAGTATAAAACCCTAAAATGATCATACGTGAAAATGTATGAATGCAATGAATAAAATACATATATTATGCTGGGCCCATAGAGCACCGAACACCAGTCACGGGATGGTGGCAGGAGAGTAGCCACTCCGTTTCCCATGTAACGTGTTTTAGGGAAAACGGATTGGCTACTCCACCGTGCTCTGTGGGCCCCACTTTAGAGTATATGTTTCATCCATGCTGTCCATCTCTTTTGATAGATCATTTGATCTATTAAAGAAAAAAGGAGATATATCTCAATCTCAAGTGGACCACATTTTAAAAAACAGTGGTGAATGGACGTTGGCCATTAAAAATGTTTCGTGCCATAAAAGTTTTGGATCCAGCTTATATTTATTCCCTTCATCTGGGTCTTTATGACCTAATAAACACATTATATGTCAAATAAACAGTATATTACGCCTTAGGAGGATTTTAATGGTGGATATCCAATAATTATTGTTTTTCTGTGGTGTGGTCTATCTAAGATTTATTTCCCAACATTTTTTTGCCTAAATTCTTAAATTGATCTATAAAAATGGATGAACGAAATGGAAAAAATACATATATCATGGTGGGGCCCACAGAGCACCGACCACCAGCCACGGGGATGGTGTCAGGGGGTAGCCAATCCATCTCCTGTTATAGCAAGGTACAATGCATGCTGTTGATGTTGTACGTTATCTTTCACATGTCTCGGCGAAAATAAACGATGCTCTCTTTTATGGAGAACACGACAAATACATGAATGATTTCCTGTGGTCTATGATTGGGCCTAATAAGATGGGAAATGACATCCACTCCATCCATCATGTGGCCCACTAATATTTCCTTTATATTCCTTAGTCATGTCGATCCAAAACTCATTTAAATGAAAACAACGAAAACATGACTAAATCCACCTGAATCTTGTGGTGTGGCCCACTTGGGTTTGGAATGACCTGAATTTTGTCCATTCATTCTGATTCGCAGGTTTATAAAGATTGGACTGTCTGTCCGCCTGTAGAGCAGATTGCGTCCGAATCCGATTAGATAATAAGCCGTTCGACTAGAGCTTCTGTGGGGCCCACAATCTGTTGGAGATTTTGGACCTGTGGAATCACACAGATCTAGATCTAGGATAACAATCCAATGGCACCAAGCACACAAGAGAACACCCAAATTTAACATGGAAAATTCTTTCGAAAAAAAATCACGGCACAAAGCGACAGATCTCCACTATGAAAGCATCAATTACAAAGAGAGATGACTTATCCGATTCGAACAACCTTGAATCTCACTCTTGCTACACCCTTTAAAAATCCTAAAATCCCTTTAGAAAGCTTTTGTCATACTTAGAAAAGCCCTAGGAACACATATTTATAGTTTAGGCAACTTCCCTTCCGCATCCCGGTTGTGAAAGGATTTAAATCCGCAGTTTCGCGCAAAATCGCGGAACAAACTGCGTATCCTACGACCGGTTGTAGACCTCCTATGACTGGTCGTAGCCCTCCTACGACCGGTCGTAGGGGTTTACGACCAGTCCTAGCTTTCCTACGACAAGTCCTAAACTCCGAAAAAAAACAGCACAACTCGCTGGACTTCGAGTCGTGTCAGGGCTCGAACTTACGACCGGTCGAGCACTTCCCACGACCAGTCATGGCTCCCCCACGACCGGTCGAGCAAAATGAAAACTTAAAGATTGAAGGCTTCTCCTCAACACAGTCCATCCATTTTCTCATATGCTTTTTAAAGAGGAAACGGATTGGCTACTCCCCTTCAACTAGCCAATGGCTAATGGCTAGTGGTAGGTGCTTTGTGGACCCCCAACATAATGTATGCGTCTCATCCATTCCATCTATTCATTTTTCCATATAATTTTATGGTATTAAGCCAAAATTGAGATAGATCAAAATCTCAAGTGGGCCACATAGTATTGATTGAACTCTCACAGTTAAAAACTTCTCAGGGTTACAAAAAGTTTTGCCTTCATCCAGGTCTGTGTGACCTACTCTACACGTTGGATGTCCAATAAACATTACAGTGGGCTGGAAGTTTTTTAACGGTAGACATTCAATCACTGCTGTTTTCACATGGTGTGGTCCACCTGAGATTTTGATCTGCCTCATTCCACGGGATAAATTATTAAAATGATTACAGTGTGGATAAAGCACATAGATCACGGTGGGGCCACGTAGCACCAACCATTAGCCAAACCGCCGTCCATTGTGTGAACCCGAAAATAAAGCACATTCAACTCAAGCGAAGACTCTTGCATTTAGTGCTCCCAGCTCAATATTTGGTGTGTTTTACCTGACCTTTGGATCTACTTCATTTTTAGGCTAATACCTTAAAATGACCTGAGAAAATGAATGGACGGAGTGGATAAACAGATACATCACAGTGGCCCCCACAGGAGCTCTGGTAGGACGACTTACTGTGCCACCTGTGTTTAGACGCAATCCGCGCCCTTTCAAGGGTAGAGGGTGAATTTATGGACGGAGTGGATGTGGGGACAAAATCAAGGTGGGCCCCACTCGAAAAGCTTCTGAAAAATATTATCCTATAAAATACTACATGTAAGTGTAACAGCCTCATATTATTGATTTTGAGTAACTGGACGTAATTCTCATGTCTATCACAATACAAGTTGTTTTCAGACAGGTTTCGAAGAGAACGGAATGCTCGCCTGAAATGACGCATGCAATGACGTATATCATTATGAGCCGTGCAAATAAATGGGCCATTTAAATGCACGAGATTTAGAATATTATATAACCGATTGGTTAGCTATTGCTTTTAACTCAGTGAGTTGAAAATAGGCAACTGCTGAGATTTTCTGATCAACGGTCAGTATTGCATTTCCTGAGACGGGTTTCGTTTGATCGAGTTCCTTTTTGGGATGGCGGAGGAGAGTAGAGAGCCGCTGTTGGAGAAGATATATCACGAGAACTGCCCAGGATGTAAGCAAGAACAGATCAACGAGTTGAATCGAGGAATCCCTTTTAAGGAATTCTTGTATATTTGGATCGTCGTGCTATGCGCTGGTAAGAGCTGTTCATCGCATTCTTCTTCTTCTTCTTCTTCTTCTTCTTCTTCTCTCTCTCTCTCTCTCTCTCTCTCTCTCTCTCTCTCTCTCTCTCTCTCTCTCTCTCTCTCTCTCTCTCTCTCTCTCTCTCTCTCTCTCTCTCTCCTTCTTCTTCTTATTCTCTTTTTTTTTTTTTTTTTTTTTTTTTTGGGGGGGGGGGGGGGGGGGGGGGGGTTTGATTGATATCTACCAAGGAACAACCCTAGTGGTAAATGGGATTGAAATCAGATACTGAGTCGACTCAGTCTAACTGGGGAACTAACAGAGTCACACTTGGAAACTGAGTTTTAAAAGCTTATCTGGGTCTCTGGAAAACCTAGTGATAAATGGGATTGAAATCTGATACTGAGTTGACTCAGTCTAATTAGGGAACTAACCGATTAAAAGCTTACTTGGGTATGTGGCAAATCTAGTGATAAATGGGATTGAAATCAGATACTGAGTTGACTCAGTCTAGCTGGGGAACTAATCGAGTCACACTTGGAAACTGAGTTTTAAAAGCTTAGTGGGTCTGTGGGAAATATAGTGATAAATGGGATTGAAATCAGATATTGAGTTGACTCAGTGTGACTGGAAACTGAGTTTTAAAAGCTGATTTGGGTCTCTGGCAAACCTAGTGATAAATGGGATTGAAATCAGATATTGAGTTGACTCAATCTAACTGGGGAACTGACCGAGTCACACTTGGAAACTGAGTTTAAAAGCTTACTTGGGTCGCTTGCATTTTGTGTACTAAAGCAAATATCTTCAAAGGTATTGACAGGAGCCTTGGGAATTTGGAAGTTTAATTGATATTTTGTAGTCTTCCACCTTGTGGGGCTGATTGAAAATTGTAATGGGTCGTATCTAGCGGTTGATTTTGATGGGTTTCTCAGATTATTTTGATGATTGAATATTCAAACTGAGTTGACTCGATCTAGCTGGGGATTTAACTGAGTTTTAAAATCTTATATGGGTCTTTGGCTTTTCGCCACGGAATTGAACATCTCCAAAGGTGTTGATAGAGACCCTTGGGATATTTAAAATAAGCTTGATTGATGTTTGGTAGTCTTCCACCTTCCGGGGTTGATCAAAATCTGTTACAGCTCATGTGTAGTCGTGAATGGGATTGATTTTGACTTGTTTCGCAGCTTATTTTGACGGTTGAAGTATGATACTGAGTTGACTCGGTATTGCTGGTGAACTTACCGAGTCACTCTCTGAAACCTAGTTTTAAAACCTTGTGTTGGCTTTTGGATTGTTGAAACAAAAGCCGGCATCATCTTCCAAGGCATTGACCAGATCTAATGATTTTGTTGGTTCATAAATCCAAGTTCATCGAATGCCGCCTACCTCGGATTATCATCAAATGGGTCTTTTTAAAGGAATTAATTGGAGTCTTGAAGACTCTTTGATAGTGATTGCAGCTGGATGCTTGTATAAGACACTTTATATGGTCATTGTGGTTGGATGGTTCTTGCTTTTGGAAAAATATCCACTTGCAAGTGGGCCCATGATCCAGTGATCTAGACCATTGGTTTGTTGCAGCCTTGCAGGAAGTCTCCTTACAGTAATCTTAACTTTTTTGTTTTTTCAATATTAATTTTCGTCATGTAATTGGTGATCAAGAGGAGAAATGCTACTCTAGTCTGCTTTGAATTGAAATATGCCGAAAGTAGGCAGCTAAGATCTTAGATTCTCTAGCTTCTTTGGGGCCGTCGATCGAGTGGTCTGGATCTTTGGACCGCAGGCCCCACTTCCAATGGGACAGACTTGGTCCACTTGAGCTTGGATCAATGTATTTTGAACCACAGAAGTTTTGATCAAGTTGATAATGTAGAGCAGGTCGTGGACAATTTCATGGCCAAGATGGACAAGAGGAAGCCCGATCAGAGGCCAAAGTGTTCCGGATAGTCAGAACCTTAAAACAGGCATATCTCCTTAACTGAAATGAGTTATTCGAACCCACCATATATGATTTTGGGTAGGAGAAACTACTTCAGCCAACCGACCCCGCTATGCCGGGTTGTCACGCAGAATTTGTGAGATTCCATTAGATTGACGGTTGAAAATCAATTTTATTTCCATTTTCACTATTTATAGTAAGTTTTAGTTCGATCATAACTTTTGATCCATTGAGTTTTAGGAGTCATGCCTAACACGAAAAGTACTTATAAAAGTTAGGGGAATAATGTGGTTAGGCCAAATTGGACACTTACTATTTTTGGCCAGAAACCATGAAGTATAGTAGAAATCGTGACCGTCTAGAGTAAGTTTACTATTTATAGTAAGTTATGATTTTAGAGGGTTTGAGTTGGAGTTTGATTCTTTTTAGGATTGTAAATTTGTTTTTATCATTAATCAAATTATTTTTTGGTTTTTATTAGAATTTATCTCTTTCCCTAATGGATTCGAGGAAGTTCTTCGAGGAGTATGGAGAAACTCTGTAGATTCAGTGTCTTCTCGTTACGTCCATCCTTGCGTCAATTGATATTTTGATATTTGCAGTTGATATTTGTATTTTCCCTTTATGCAGGTCTATTTGACCTTATGAACAAGTTAGATAGCAAATAAACATTATTAGTGAGCCCTGTGAAGGCTTCAACAATGCTTCTTGTGAGTCTTGGATATGCCTCATTTTGTGCTCATACCTTAAAATGATCTCACAAAATGGATATACGGCGTGGATAGCCCATATATCACGGTGGGCCCCACAGAGCCCCCGCTTGGACTGAGTCCGCGCAATCCACCTCTCATGCAATGTATCCAAATATCTGAGTATGACGTGCATACAATTCCTAATTATTTTATCCTTTTATAAAACAAGGCCGACAATCTCAAGAAATCAGGACATTCTTCGTCCACCGTTCAACGGATCCGTGTCCAATTATAATAAGGAAAACGAGGAACCATGCGTTTGAGTTGCAATTTGCTTCTCTTGGGATGCATTGAGAGAGATTGCATGCGTGTGTTTTTTTTCTTGTTTGTTAATGTAGGCCCGTGCACCAAATTACATATGCAATGATGCAGAGGACAACAAGCATTTGGCTTTGTCATATGGGATGTTTGTTTTCGTTTACCAAATGGATTCGAGTTTAATATCTTTGTTTTAAGTTGCTATATAAGACACAGATCCCTGCCTTTATTTTCATGATTTAGTAAAGATCTTAGGTTTAAAACCAAAACCAGGAATTGGGTTTTAGTCAAAATCCTGTTTAGCATGGTTTCAATGGCGGAGATAGGAAAACCGTTGCTGAAGAAAGTGTACTATGAGAATTGCCCTGGTTGTAAGCAAGATCAAATCAATGAAGAACGGCGTGGAATCCCTTTTAAGGATTTCTTGTTTATTTGGATCGTGATACTTTGCGCTGGTAAGAGCTGTTCATCCATGTCTAGGTTTATTATTATATAATCAGATGCGTAGAACATTTGAGCCATACATTTCTCAACCACGTTATTAAGATGATCTTGTGGAAGTTATTCTATTAATGATAAGTTACATATGTTATGTTGTTTTAGGGTCTAGTTATTTTGTTCGTTATTTATCAAGAAAAGAAAAAATAAAAATAAAAATGACCATCCTCTTAAAAATTATTAATGAGAAGGAGTATTATAAGTTACTCAGTTGCAATACTATTGGCCTACCTGAATGGGATCACCAGAAGCGTACCCCACCAATCATGATTTGGCGGTATGGCCAAACACTCCCAAAATGAATGGGAGTTACAACTGGTCGATTCAGTTGTTGAATTGCATTTGCTTTGGGAGAAGCTAACTCGGCAATCTAAGGCCAGAGCTTCTCTAACACTTGCTTGGTCTCCTTAGGACCAGTCATTGCCCCTGCTCCATCGAATTCTGCTGTTGATCGGCATGGCCCATCTCTTGTTGATGTACAATCCGAACCATTGATGCCATAGATTTATTCCAATTTTTCTTATTTAGATCAAGATATTTTTTTCCATCTAGACTGCTGACAAGCTCAATTATGAGTATCTTTAGTCACCTTTCAATTTGTGGCCTGCAAATAGACGGTCCACACATTCAACTGGAAAAAACCCAATTTTGATGGACAGGATTGTCCTATAGAGGAGATTTGTGGGGCATGGTCCATTCACTGTGTGGCCCAACAGATCAATGGTCTTGATCTCTGGACCTTTGGGTCAAGTGTAAAAAATGAAAAGCTAATGTCAGCTTTTGGGTTTGCACAAGTAGGCCATCCTAGCCACGGACCTCGGTCCTTTTTGGACGTAGATTTCCAGTGAAGCCACAGCAGGAAGTTCCTGCCTTTGGAAGCTAGGTGGGGCCCACCGTCGTGTTTGTTAGAAACCTACCCTGTGGATTTCTCACAAACACCATGGTGGATCCCACCTAGATATCTCACATCCGCCACACACATGGACATATCTATGCCAATCCAACCATCCAATTTGTGAGGTCCATAGTAGATGGATCATTTCCTTGAACTGCACTAAATTGAGAAATCCTAACCATTCAATTGGTGGCCATCAAATGGACGCCCCAAAAGAAATTGTTCAGCTATCCAAATTTAGTCGTCCAAACCAGATAGTTCACATCGTCTGATCAATGTGATTTTTGGGCCATGCACCATCGACAACAAGGCCTGCGAATTTGAAGCTATGGATTGTTTTATCTGCACGCCACATGATATGTGGCTGATGTTATTTCTTCCCAGTAGCAGTAGTCACAAGTATAGATATAGTTGTAGATGAACTTCTTCACGAACTATGTATTTTTTTAGAGCATCTGGTATATGATTAATTGTTATCCATTAATCAGATGAGGCCCAAGAAAATTCGGACTGGCCCATTATCGAATCAACCAGTGTATGTGGAATATAGACGATTGATCCATTTTTAACCGTTGGATGCCCTCATATACTGTGGCCTACTGGATAAGTGGACCGTGGTGACTTTTTTTTTGCTAGCGTATGTGCACAGAAGTCCTCGATTGATCAATGGATAAGATATATACATGATCATAGTGTCAAACCACCTGTGTATGAAGAATACAGTTCAACCTAGATTTTCTTCACGTGGGTGGCCCACCAGATGGATGGACCAGGGTGATTTTTGGTCCAGGGCATGCTCACGGTGGGTCTCAACTGATCAATGGAACCGATCTCACATATATCCCAAGTTAGCTTCTCAGCCATGCATTTTTACATATAACTGTGTCCTAATCTCTGTATTCTTTTTGGTTTACATTTTTCAGCATTGCCAATATCGTCCCTATTTCCATTCCTATATTTCATGGTACGTATACTCCCTACGGTAGCTTCTGTAGGGCTCGATTTTAGAAAGTATGTTTTCGTATAAAAACGAAATTTGAAAATGTCTTGGGTGCATGACATTCAATCCCTCCATCAGATCCTTTGGCTCTAAGCCTAAATATCAGGCTGAACTAAAACTTTGGTGGGGCACACCACAGGGAACAATTCCAGATGGGGCTCCTACCGTCGATATACAGATTGGCTGATTTTTGGACCTTGGGGTAACATGAGGCGATATCCGATGGACGGTTGGATGTTGTGCAAACATTGCATGGGCCCCACAAAAGCCTGTTACCATCATACAACTATATCACACATCTATTGGTTAATTAGCCTAAATTAGTGCTAGATATAAGGATATTTCAAGATATCTGGTTCAACCAAACACACTAAATTCGTCACCTTTTTTTTAAAATTATACAATAGTAGGTATGCTTTTATGTTAATTTTACTATTTTGTATTAAGGAATGATTAAAAAACTATAATGAATTGAAGCTGAATCCAATAAAAAGCTTTGAAAGTACATAACACCACACCGAGCCTCTATCAACGGTTCAAAGACAGACTATATGGTTCACATTTTAGTAAAAGTTATGAAGGAAGGAAAATGTCACATCTGAGAAAAATAATTTAAAAAAATAAAAATATTTCAGGGCAATTTATAGTGGAAATCTAAGGAAAAGAAAATTAATTTCTTCTATCCCTCTTTCTTCTGCAAATGAGGGAAACTTTCACACATGAGGAAATCAATTTTATTTCTTTATTTAAATTTTTTTCCCATTTCCACCTATCCAAATAATCCCATGAAATTGACTAAGCCTCTACAAAGATACTGGGACTATGAAACTACAAAGAAAATTAAGAATCTAGTATCAAAATCAATGTATCATTTCATTACAATTTTAAGACACGCCAACCCAAGACAGTATTTTGATATCTACTTTATGTATTAGATCATATTTGTGATGCGCTCTCACCGTGCTTCTTTTCTAACTTCTTTTTGGTAATTATAAAAAAGAAGACGTTAATATTTTGAAATTTACTATTATTTAATCTTTAGATGAATCTAAACAAACTTTTATAATTTCTCAATGACATGTTTTATAGTTTATTTTTAAAATATATTTTCATTGTAATTTTGCAGATAAGAGACTTTCACATTGCAAAAAATGTGCAAGATATCGGATATTATGCAGGTTATGTAGGTGAGCATATTTGATAGAGCAACACATTAGATTTTATGGTTGACAATATGATGAAACTAAATTTTATTTTATTTTTTTCTTGAAGGATCTGCTTACATGGTGGGAAGAGCTTTAACTTCTGTCTTCTGGGGAGTAGTAGCAGATCGATATGGACGAAAACCCGTTATAATAATTGGCACCGTTTCAGCGTTAGTGCTACTCGATATTTCTTACATACATGATTCAAACTTCTACTTGAATTGTAGTACTTAGCTTCTTCTCTTTTTTGGCTTATTTACATTTTCTATCATGACTCTGTTCCAGGGTTGTGTTCAACACTCTCTTTGGCTTAAGCACAAACTTTTGGATGGCGATTTCAACTAGGTTTCTTCTTGGATTTTGCAATGGTCTACTCGGCCCAATAAAGGTACACCTCTTTTAATCGAGATTTTCTAAGATGGGCCCGGTGATGGATGGTTTGTATGCTAAATATCTCACACATTGGATGATTTAACTACCTGATAAAGCCCCATTAGTTATGGACCATTTATTCTAATTGTACATTTTAGGAGGGTAGTCAAGTTCATAGGGTAGGGGATATATTTGTGCACAATCCATCCCATTATTGGCCCGCCTAATCAATGGCTTATGTTACAACTTCTGATGCCAATAAAGCTAATCTAAGTTCCCATGGTTATAGTTCAGTACTATATGGACACTAATACATTTCCTCATTTTGTTTAGGATGTGTTTGGTTGTACCAAATATCAAGATATTTCATGATTACTCAATTTAATTTCGTGCAGGATTTAATTATTTGATGTAACTAAATACACCCTTATTCATTTTAAATATTTTGAAATTTCACATTTTAGTATGTCTCCAGGCATATGCTATTGAAGTCTGCCGTGAAGAATATCATTCTTTGGCATTATCACTTGTAAGAAGCTTTTCTCCCTTTATATATCATTTATATATCTTAGAGATTTCCGAGCATTGCTCACCCCTTTTGCCTCGTCATTTGTCTAGTAGATTACTCTAGTGAAAGGGATGCATGGTGAAAGCCTTACCTCTTCAACATCATAAGCATACATACAAAGGACAGTTATAAACCATGATATGCATTTCAATGCATTTGAACAAATGGGAAAAACAATTTAAATATTTCCATACGTCCCATTCACAAGAGGCCTACTAGATGAACAGTCTAGGTCAGCATGTGGTGGGCCATAGGGGACAGGCAATGCTAGCAAAATTCAAGTCATATTATCATAATTCTGGATAGATAATAACCTTCTAATTGTATCAAATCAGGTTAGTACTTCATGGGGCATAGGATTGATTATTGGTCCAGCCGTTGGAGGTTTCCTTGCACAGGTTCGATTTAAAAAGTTGTTAGAATTTGGAATTTTTGCATGACAAACTAATGATATACATCTCTATACATTTGCATGGGTGAATAGATGTATCTGGTGCATATTTATATGCTATGTATTTATGTGTGTGCTTATGCTTGCTTGAATTCATGTTTAGGGTATTGAAAAATGAAACACACTATGCAATCTTTACACATACATGCATATTTTAATAGGTTCGGACATTTATGAATGTATGCATGTATTCATATAATAGATGCATGCTGATAAAATACAAGATAATTGGGTGTGAAAGACGTGAAGCTAAATAAAAAACACTTTGTTATTTTACTAAATACACTATTCAAATGAAGCCTCTCTCAAATTCATGAGAAACAGTCAAGAGTTTGCAAAGTAGAAACTGATGTATAGAAACGTCGTGGGACTTTGTAAAGAAGTGACTTGTATAGAGAAAGGCAAGGAAAGGTCCTATTGATCAACCAACATTTTTAGGGACATTCAACCTTATTAGTACGTTTTGTCGGTTGTAAATATGAGACGATTAGCGATCTTGAGTTGAAACTTGAAACTCTCATTTACAATTCTCACAATGGTGCAGGATCTTTTCAATTAATACACCTTGTCGCATCAAACGGCTAAGATAGTAATACAAATATTGATCTTATGGCTCACATTAGACTCTGAGATCTCACTTTTATTGTTCTTGGGCGTCATTTTCTTATTACGTCGAACGCCACTCATGACAGTGATAATATTGAATCTTTCACAGAAAATGAAACTTAAATATTTTATTAATAGGATAAGGGTCCCATTTCTTGGGACATGCACTTTTGGTCTACTTGGATTTTGAACTCAAGATCTATTAATCACTTGCATGTAAATAGTTATTGGATCACAATCGATGATCATGACTTTGGCTAGGATATTGAAACACGTAAATATATAAATTTATCAAATAAAAAACCACAAAAATAATAAGGATCAAGCACATCACTTATTGCATCCAATTCAAGAGTTCACAAGGACCTTGAAGAGCACTTGCTTTGAAGACGAGCAGTCATGATCTTGACCCTACAGTATAGATCCCTCTTGGCTCACCTTCTCCCTATTTCTCTAGCTATGTGTGTTAGAGATGGGAAGCCTCATATGATTTTGAGCATATAGAGATAGCCAGAAGTCCTTTATTTCTTTAAAAGGTTTTGGATCCTCTCTCTCATCATAGAAACAAATTCTTACTAAGATATACTTTTTCTTTTAATGGTTTCCCCTTAATGATGGATTTCCTCGTATGATTGAGTTTTAAGTAACACAAAGCCCAAATTTTCTTAGAGTACAAGAAAATACACATACATGTGTGTCTATGGACAACCATCATGTGGATGATTCTAACATTGCATTTACAGAGAAAATTGTAAAATCGGTCACGAGTCTAACCCGATGACATTGCTGGTAACGTTTTAACATACTTGCAATTATAAGTTATAACCAATTCTTGTCATGCTTGGTTAGAGCCGGGCATCGAGTCAAGTCGGACAGGATTGGGTCCAACTTGACTCGGTCCGAAATTTCCATGGACTGACCCGAACTCGATCTTGATCCGGGATCAAGTACAGGTCATCTAACTTGATCCGATCCGGTGCACTGCCGGCGTGATCCGAACCAAGTCCGACTCTGTTAGGGAAACCGAGTCGAATCGGATTGGGTACGGTTCGGATCGATCCTTCTGTTTTTTTTAAAAAAAAAAATTTTATAATAGAGCATACGGACTATGGTACCTACCTGATCGAGATGAACGGTGATGATGGCCAATGGGTGTCGGGATGCTAGTAGCCGAATTGAGATGGGTGGGTCCATGTAGCGCTACTCGTTTGGGTAGAGAAGGAGAGGGATTAGGGCTTCGAGGAGTGAAAGGGATGCGAATTTCCTACGAAAGCCTTTTGCAGGAAGTTCTTGCGCTTGAAACTTAGGTGGGGCCCACCATGATGCTTTTCAGGAATCCACTACATCCATCCGTTTTTTGAGCCAATTTTAGGAGATGATACTAAAAATGAGCAGGATCCAAGACTCAAGTGGGCCGTGCTAAAGGAATATGTGTTCAAGGAAATTCTAACCGTTGAAACCTCCCTGGGTTCGACAGTGATGTTTACATGCCATCCATACTGTTAATAATGTCATTAGGACTGGGATGAACTGAAAAAACAAATATTAGCATGATTTAAAACTTTTATGGCCCCACGAATATTTCAACTGTGGACGTACAATTACAACGTTTTCAGCTCACTTTGAGCATTAGACATGGTTAATTTTTTGCCTTATAACTTAAAATGAACTCACAAAAAGAATGGACATGGAAGATTTCTCACAAACATCACAATGGGCCCCACCTGGGTTCCCAGCGCATGAACTTCCTGAGAAGGAAATCCGCATCCGAGGTGGTTTCGCCTTTCAAGTATTTCGCACCTATGGTAGTAAACGAAAATATTTAAAATGAGAACACATGGAGTTATTTGATGCTTTAGTAAAGTAAGCACCTTAATACACAGGCACTCAATGCTAGGTAGGGTAAAAATAAAAAGTTAAAAAACTATATATACTTATGATAAAAATATTTTAAAAATAATAGATCCGGATCGGATCAGATCCATTCCGTTTGGATTTTGGTTCAGATCGGTTTGGATTGACCACAATCCAAACTCGATCCAATGAACGGTAGAATTTGACTGATTCTACTCGGTCCGCACTGATCTAGGCCTTCGGTTTGGTTCGAATCGGGTCGGTTTGTGCCCAGCTCTATGCTTGATACCCACACACATATTCCTAAAAGGTATCATTGACAATTCAAAAACTCTAAACAAGATTCTAATGCCAAATCTATATTCCCTAGTTACTTTGAAGTACATTGAGCATTTATCGTATTTAATACCATATTGATTTATGTTATGCTTTACGAGCACTCCCCCAATGATTATTCTTTACCTTTCTAAGTGGAAATATTTTTCTTTGTTTAAGTAATTTTTATGACTCATTACTTGTAATCAACCTATGTAATAGTCTATTACATTGTGCTTATGAGAGTTTTATGCTTTCATTGCCAATCCCCAACTCAGATAAAGCAGGATTGCTTCGGGTTAGCAATTGGCAACAAATTTTTATCATAGCTTACAACATGAATCCATGCAATATGACATTGGTGGAAAAGGATTCATGTAGCCAACATCAATTAGCTGGGATAAGGCTTAAATGATGATGATGATGATGATGATGAAGAAGCAATTGGAATACTTACATTTCATGGTCCACATGAATACTATATTTTATAAGCTTTGATGCTTTTGTTTAATCTCAAATCTTGTAAATATTTGCATATTTTATTTCTTTGGTTTTTAAAAAATGGTAAATATTACCTTTCCAAATCTTTTTTTATGCTTATCCTTTATTCTTTTGAATGTGCCCGACTTGCTAACTTAGTGTTTATGGATTCATTTTTGTTAGCCTGCAGAGAAATATCCAAGTATAGTTTCCAAGAATTCTCTATTTGGGAGGTATTAAATCTAAAATAGCTTAATCTTTTTTATACATTGAAGTGAAGTTTGTCTAAATCACTTATAGTTAATTCAGTATCAATGTTGTGTTGTAGGTTTCCATATTTCTTACCCTGCCTTTGCATATCACTTTTTGCGCTAGTGGTCACCATTGCTTGTTATTGGATTCCGGTAAGTGACATTGTTCTATAATGACATTCTTTTAATTATTGAGTGATGACATACTCGTAATTATTTTCAAATATATAATCCCTCTTATGTGTTTTATAATTTCCTTACATCGGCTCTCAGGGGTATATAACATTGTGTCCTTTATTCATTATATCCAAGTAATACAATTGTCTCCGGTCTCAAATATGGCATTCAAGAATGCACTTTGGGGTTGCTAACGGTTGGGAAAAATTAAAATTTTGAATAGTCCTGGCTCCTTGGGCTCATCCAAACAGTACAAAAATCTAGGCAGAAGCCAATCCTAAACCTGGGCCGTTAGCAGCTTTAAGACTCTCAGATCTTATTCTTCTATCCTCTCTCCTTCTATGTGCTAGCTAGAGCTTAGCATACTTTAGAACATAGACTGTACAACCAACACTTCGAGTTCTTAAAAGGAAACATTTTCTTTTACCTAAACCCTTTGTATATTCTTTAAGTTCATTTTATTGGGCAGTATTTTCTTTATTAAGATTTATTTTGAGTTCATAATATTTGTAAAAAACTTGCTAATCTTACATGTGTGTATAGCCTAGCTCCCATACACATCCCGACGTGCAAATTTAGTGAATGTGTGGAACATCAAAGCCATCCATTGGGTATGGTCCACTATGGAGATACCTTGGTCCAAAAACATCCCATCCACTAATTAGGTTTTCCAGTGCACATAAACACGAAACTAAACAAACCTATTATTTTGGTTATCCATTTCGTTCTTGTATTCTTGTTCCAATTAATGGGCGAATTGGCTTCATTTTTGTCAATATACCTATACGGTGGATCCTACCCGTTGGATAGCTCAAATATTGGACACATGCGCCATGTTGGCAATTGTGGATGCATGTATGGAGGCTAGGACATCCATCCATATGTTTTCAAATCATTTATCATGTTAGTCCATGTATCAATTTACCAAATTCATCAGTAACACAATAATGTTGGGTGGTTTGAAAATGTTTTTAGAAAACATTAGAAGCTAACCGTAGAATGTAGTTTCTTATCTTACCAGTCATGGATCTTTTCTTTTTCAGGAAACACTGCACAATCACAAAGATAAAGTCCAAGGCAGGCACAGCTCATTTGATTCTCTAGAAGCTTCCTTAAATGGTTGTGATTTAAAAGCAAGCATTGAAGAAACTAAAGTAAAAGAGCCAACTTCAAATGGAAACCTTTTCATGAATTGGCCCTTAATGTCATCTATAATTGTATATTGTGTTTTCTCTCTTCATGATATGGCCTACACGGAGGTAACTTTTCTTCTTTATGCCTTACCATCTCATTTTTAACATTATTTAAACCATAATTTGAAATGTTAGCGACTCAAAACATGCTTGAGTCAACTCAACTAGACTAGATTTTGACTTGAGTAACTAGAAAACTTGTTTGTGGGTGTTACTTTGTTTTGAGCTAAGAAGACTCATCGCATTAGCTCACTAGCTTGATCCACTTGACACAATTTGTGTGACTCAAATCCAACATTTCTTTTTTTCTTCTTTCTTTCTTTCTTTCTTTCTTTTTTTGGGTTAACTAATCAATGGTCAATAACAATGGTCAATAACTATGAATGCCACAGAACATGCACCCTCAAATAAGCTTTCTTTTGTGTGTACGGATTGCATGTGGTGTTGACTCGAATGGGATGATACATTTATTTGGACTCACCACTAGCCAATAAAGTTCAAGACCTACGACTGACTAGAAATTGTAGAATCAATTAAGGGTTGAGGAATCATAAGATTCTTCAACCCAAGTGACTCCGGAGGTTGGTCTATGATGGAAGATTCCAAGGGCCTTAATGACAGAAAAGGAACGGGTTAGACACCATTTTGTCACTCGCACAACGCATGGTCTCTATGTTTTGGGAGTTTGAATTTTTCAGAGATATGAACGAGCTTTGGAGTAAACTACATATTGGGTCAAAGTGAAAAATGCCATAATAAATAAAAATGAGGAAAAGAGTCGGAAAAAAGTGTGTGAGTGTTATGTGTGCATGGGGTGTTGATGCAAATTTAGAGGAGATGCGACATAAAAATAAAAATAAAAATAAAAAGGAAATTAAGTACTTTGGTGTAAATAATAGATGACCGGATGTCCCTGATTCTACTCAACTCGTCTACGAACTTCTTGTGAAACTGGAGGCCTACTGGTGTGGAAGATTTCTCTTGTAGAGCTTCCTAGGCAGGCAACGTTTTTCATCAAAAGAGGGCACCTCTCAAGCTCACTTGCTCATTCCTCTAACCCTCAAGGCTTTCCCAAGCCTTGGTGGGCATGAACAAAGCATCTTAAAAATAAAGAAAATTAATGAGCCATATTTATATAGACTAGACTAGCGGGAATAAAATTCCCACTAATACCGATGTGGTGAATATTTGCATTTTTCGAGGTCCTTTTGGTGACAAGAGCCATCTTGTGTGATAAGTGGACTTTTGGGACTGGCCAGAATACAATTCTTGATGATAGTTTTTTCACATATTTTGTAAGAATTTTTGCCATCTCAACAGTCTCATGGTACCCTTAATGATTTGAACTGTTAGATGTCTCCAGGAGGGAGTCGGGATCTTCTCCATTCTTTCTGTTTAGTGTTGCAGTGCTTCCCGAGTTGATTGAAAGCTAGTCTTTTGAAGTTACACTGAAATCCTACAAAGTAGTCTCCTGCTATCTTAGGTTGGGTGTCTGCAATAAGCAATGCACCATGGGTTGGGTGCCTATTTATTTAAGCTATTTCATATATTTTACCAACCAGAAATATTTTAAATATTTAACAACTTTGACTATTCTTTAATTTCATTATTTGATACTAAGCTGAGTAAAGTAAAGACTCAAATCGAGTCTTCAAGTTGACACAGACTCAGGTGGACATTGAGTCGAGTTTTTGGGGTTTTTATTATGATTTGAATAGCTTCTATTGTCATATCATTATTTTCTACATATGATTTTTTTTAAAGTATAGTGTAGACAGTTTATCTATCTAGTTTGCATAGTTAGGCTGCTGTGTGATGATAGGTTTCCCCTAGGTTCTTTTATTCCTAGGGGATCCCAGAATTGTAATGATTTCTGTTGATATATGGCAAGCCCGAAAGGCAGTTTTTTGAAAAAAAAAAAAAGTTTATCTATCTAGTGGTCTCATCCTAATCCAATTTTTCCATCTCAATGCTGAGACAGTGCTTTTGTTTTTCAATATGTTATTAGGTTTTTCCCCACAATGTGAATATTTTGATTTTCATTATAACTACTCGAATGATTGACATGTCAATAAACCAAATTCCTTTTTACAGATATTTTCACTATGGGCAGTAAGTGATAAACAGTTTGGAGGTTTGAGCTTTTCATCACAGGAGGTTGGTGTGGTGCTTGCAATCTCAGGTACTTAGACACGCTTAAGTGGACAAATTTCTATCTAAAAATGCTTGTATTGTGATGATAGAGCGAATATTATATGTGTGCGTGTGTGTGCGACTATATATATAACTTAGGAAACCTCATTTTTCTGCTAAAATCATACGTGTGCATGCGCACTATAACAACCAACTAGATCCAAACTACCCAACTTTAGCCAGGTCAATCACTTGGACCTGGCTAGACCCTATTTTTAATGGGGTCCAAAAGGCGAGACTTGAACTGAACCTCAATTCCTAACTGGTCCAAAAGATTGGACCCTGACCAATTAAAATCAGGTCGGAGCCATCAGGTACCCATTGACAGCCCTATCTGTATTACCTTAAAACTTCAAATGTATCTTTTTTTATACTTCAAGTACATAGTCTATAGAACTAGTAGCCCATGCCAGTGTAAATGAAATGCCCAACAAATACTAAATAATAGGTTTATATATTTGTTTAGAGTTAGTTCAACACATGAGAAATTTCTTTTTCTATTTTCTCCACTCGTTTTAATGTATGTATGTGTGTGTACTTCTCAACGGTAGTAATAAATTTTGGAATTATATCCTTACCACCCTTCTCAATTAATGAGAAAATAAACTTCTACATGCTTGTTCTTACATAAAACATAGCTGTAAGAATAGAGATCGACTTCCCTTATGGGGACCTCAAGATCATATAGAAGAGGATGAGTTCTTGTTAATTCAATACTTGTGGCTGTCATAGCTCTGTGTTCAACTACCACTCCAATGGCTTTTCCTATTGTTTCATTGCTAAGTATAGGTATAGTTTTTTCAGCCATATATATTTAGCAAATAAATAACAGTTATACTTATTAATACTAATGCTCTTAACTTCGATTATATCTGTTAAAAGAACTCGCTACATCATATGCACCAATAGCAGACTTATCTTATTATCTTATTAGTTGTAGGCCCTATGTTTTGTGTGGAGCCCACCCGAAAGTCTAGCTTGTACATCATCGTTTCTTTTATCAAAGATTCATGGGCAAAAAAACAAAATAATAATAATAATAATAATAATAATAATAATAAATCTTATTATGTTTGAATATGTTGCCCAACTTGTGTGTGAATGTATTTCTAAAATTAGACTCATATTGCAATTTATATATGAAATGATGAATGTTATTATTATAGACCTTGTTGTACACTTAGTGTTATTATATAACTGAATAAATAAAAGTATAAATCTCTGCATTGTAAATATAAATTTGAAATAATTTAATCAAGTAAAATAATTTTTTATCACTAAAATAGTGATATGAATCTCAAAGACACATAATCTAGATTGCTCAATCCGAAAGAAAAAAAAAAAGGTAGGAATTTCAAGCTTTAGGTAACAGTGCTTGATACTCATGTGGAATACAAATGCTAGCATGAAAAACAGTTCTGCTTTGGAGTTGCATACCTGGCTCAACAAGCTTATGCAAGTCGAATTTAATCATTTATTTTCAATGTGTTATTGAACATTATATATTTAAAACATTGAATTACTTACTACTTGTGAAATTGACAGGCTTCTGTCTTATGACATTTCAACTCCTTCTATATCCAAAGGTTGAGAAGCTTTTTGGACCCATCATGGTGTCCCGCATTGCAGCAGTATGCTCTCCAACACCTTTCATTATTTGAGATTGATTTATTCGGATTTTATGTATGGTATTTGGATTGATTGAGTTTCAATGGTGTTCTAATTTGTAGATTTTTTCAATACCATTATTATCGAGTTACCCCTTCATAGCCTTGCTATCAGGGTTGAGCCTTACAGTGGTAATTAATATTGCGTCTGCATTGAAGAATGTTCTCTCTGTAAGTACAAATTCAATCCAAATTTTATTTTTGGGAGCACTGTAAATTACGTGCCCCTAATTGGAACGGGGTACGTGGATAGTCGAGTAAATTAATGTGGACTATCCATTATAATTCATGGGTTACTATGCAAAAATACCCAAGTTACATGCGTGTTTATAACCATCCATTTTCAATTTAAATAATAAAAAAATAAAAATAAAAAACCTCATAACATGCTTGTAATGGCGGTTACGGGCAGTAAGGTGCCGATATAAGGCCAACATATCTTTCCTTTAAAAAAATAAAATAAAAAATCAACCATTGTAGGGTCGTAATGGCCATTACATCTCATATCATAACAGCCATAATGCTGGCTATTACAACCACCATTACTGTTATTAAATACCTTGGATGGAATGGTTAGAATTGTTTAAACAAAGTGATTCCTTCGAATTAGATGGAATTCATATAAGCCGGCTAAGGATATTTTGGTTGTCTAATCCATCTCATATATAAAAAATTAGTCAACCAATGAAAGTCGTTTACTCACTTTTGAATCTCTAATCTCATCTTTCTTCTTTTCTTTGCCCTCTCTTTCTTATTCCTTTTTCCTACATCTACTTAAACTATAGTCCCCAACAAATGGATGGGATCAAAATTTTGAATGTGCCTATATTTCTAGAAATGATGATGACCATCCATTTTATAGGCTAAAGATAGTTAGAATCATCCCAAATCCCAACTGGTGTGATTTTTACATGGTGGCCCATGAAGCATCCGATGGAACTAACGGTCGATCTGCTCTTTGATTGATTGGATTGTCCATGTGTCCCGATGCAACTATAAGTACTGCTCTGGGAGCACTGGAATATATATATATATATATATATATATATATATATAGAGAGAGAGAGAGAGAGAGAGAGAGAGAGAGAGAGAGAGAGAGAGAGAGAGAGAGAGAGAGAGAGAGAGAGAGAGAGAGAGAAGCAAGCACAAATTCACGAATCTAACCTATTGGAATGCTATTAGGTGACCATTATCACTGGACTGTTCCTTTTGCAAAACAATGCTGTGGTAATTTTCTATACTTCGTTGACTTTGTCCATCTCCACGCTTTTTTCTAATTTTCATGCATGTGGGAGCTAACATGAAAGACATGTGCTTGATCAGATCTTTCCATCAGGGGCCCACTGCTTAGATCTTCTGGGCCAGTTCACTGATTGTGCACACGTGTTTCATATTGGCACATGTCTGCATTAGTTCATTTTTCATAGCTTGTTGTTGCAATGGCAGCCCCAACACCAAAGAGGAGCTGCAAATGGCATTTCCATGACTGGAATGTCTCTTTTCAAGGCAATGGGTCCTGCAGGAGGAGGTGCCCTGTGAGTATTCAGTACAACTTGATCTTCGCTGATCTTCTATTTTTATGCAATGATATGGAATGATGTACTCGAGAAAGAGGAAATCTAAGATGTTTGTATTGTGAAAAACATTCCCACACTCAAACGATATAACAAAAAGAAAAGAGCAAACGAATAACAAAGAAATAAGACTAATAGAGATGTTTATGCTGTTGGGTAATTTGCGTATATCCACATGACAACAATATTAAATTTTTTTCTTTACTAAAATAAGAGAAATCAAAGAATACAAAACTCACTTCTCTCACACTCTTATTGTCAATGAAATCTTTCGTATGATATTTTATTTCTCAATATATATATGTTTCTCTTTTTATAAATGATACACAACCCAAGATAAAGTACTTCTCCAAAAGCTAGTGTACACCGGGTCGAACGGAGTCGAGCTGGCCTCAACTCGACGAGACTCGGTCACTCGCTTACCCCAACTTGAACTTGGCTCGGCTCTATCCTCAAGCCTGATGGGCCAACTTGGCTAGGTTCGGTCAGCATCTTGGGCTAGTTCGAGCCAAAATCGAGCATCTGCGGTATTTTCACAAATACATGCAATAAGAACACTTTCAATTTCTTACTTTATATAAAATAGTAGCAAGTATTTCATCAAATACCTTATAGGCAACATCAAAATCAGGAAAAAATGGTATTTGTTTTATATACATACCTTCCTTGCCACTAGCCGACACTTCATTGAGTCATTTCATCAAACACTTGGTGAGCAACATCAATATCAAAGTAACCGAGTCACCAAACTAGTTCAATCCGAGTTCGATTCGAGTTGGGTTCGATCTAAGTCAAGTAGAGCTCGAGCAAGCTCAAACTCGGTTCGAAATTTTTTGAAGCTCAAAAAAATCAGCCCGACTCGGCTCGAACTAAGCTTCAAATCGAGCTTTTTCGAGTCGAGTCGAGTGAGCTAACTCAGTTCGTGTACACCCCTAAATAAAACTAGGCTCCTATACTTAGAGAGAGAGAGAGAGAGAGAGAGAGAGAGAGAGAGAGAGAGAGTTTCCAACTAGGAAACATCCCATGTTTACACCCTAGAAGGCAGTATAGTTTTATGGAGGATTTGGTCAGTCCAACAAACTGTACATGTGTGGGGCCCACCCTTTGGTGATCCAAACTCTCATTTGGTGATCCATTGTGGAATTTGATGCCCCAAAATAATCCTCCCCATCTCATGATTCCAATTTGTAATTCCAGCTGATCAAGCCCCCTGCGAAAGATGATTTCCAATGTTTATCGATCAGATGGCTATGATCATTTCATCAGGAGGATAATGGGTCATTTCCAATGATGGGCCACTCCATATCAACGCCTTATATTAACTGAAGGGGCGCCCCGACAAGATCAACGTCTTATGCATGCCATACAATTCCTATTCTCTTTTATTCTTTTAAAATATTCTCTGATCCTTGAAATAAATACATAAACAAATACAAACTTTGGTATTTTCAGGTTTGCATGGTCACAGAAGCGTCAAACTGCTTCCTTCCTACCAGGTACGAAATTTTTTAACTCATAGTTCTAAAAGTCAGAGATGACTCGAAATTCAGCTGAGTCAACTCGACTCGACAAGAAATTCTAGAAATGAGAGTCAAACCCACAACCTCTAAAATAGGTGCAAACCATGCATTAGGCTTGTGTCTAAATGTGCCATTTTTTAACCTAACCATGATTTAAATCTCTATTAATTATTTAAATATCGAGTCGAGCTGGGTCGAGTCTTCCTTTCGACACCACCCGGCTGAACATCGAGTCAAGTCGAGTTTTTGGTTTTCAAACTATGATGCATATTTGTAATATGTGGCGCATTCTCCTTAGTTGGACTCTAATTACAGTTTGTTGAAATGCAGGTGATCAGATGGTCTTCTTTATGTTAAACGTGATCGAGTTCATTGGAATTATCTTGACCTTCAAACCCTTTTTAACTACACACGACACATAGCCTGCAGGACAAGATCAAAGTGAGATTAAAGGCTATGATTCCACGTGATTCTATAAGTGGGGCCCAATTTTTTCTCACTCTCATTTTATTTAATAAAACAAGATTACAAACCCACAAGTATTCATTTATTGGTTAGTGATTTACATGAAATTGATGTACGTTATGAGTGTATCAAGTAGAT